>JARKHS020029562.1:0-394233 GCA_030143305.2 Amblyomma americanum
ATGGCCCAAAAACATATAAGAATTTCTGCGATCATAGTTTTATTTTTGCAGGATAGTCTGTCTATGTGTAAAGGTTACTCTCTGTGATTGCGCAACATGTTTATTGGCTTGTTTGACATATTATATACTGCAACTTTAACTTAGGTATGTAGATTATTAGAGAATATACATATATTTAAATATCTTCTTTCCATGTTTTCTGTATACATGCAGTGAACTTTATTTCCAGCGACGCTTCTTGCCCTTTCTCAAGCTGTATCTTTGCATTTGTGATATTCCAATGTATCTTTGCATTTCTAATGTATATTTTGCAGAACTCCAGCTTTCTGTATGCTCTTTGTTGTGACTTGTATTTTCGGTGCAATTAATTGCAATACCCGCCCGGTGAGAGCTGCAGCCGCGCAATGCACTGGAACGCAGGACAACGTCACTGAGATTTTTCCTGGCCATTGCATATGTACAAAATTGCAAACAAGGTTCTTGAATGACAAAGATTTGTTAAAATATTTGCCCTCAACTTGATTATTCATATCAGGGACATGCACTACTTTTCTGGTTTCCAACTGATATAGTTCTAAAATTCATGGGACTTTTCTTTACTTACTAAATAGACAAAAATGATGGAACCATTGATATCGGTTATTTCTGCCGCAGTTTTTGGGACATGTGAATATATTCTTTTAAGAAAAATACATAATTTACTTGTCTTGACAGTGCGTAGCGTTCAATCATTTGTTTGCTGCATCTAATACGCGATATCATTGGCAAGTGCAATGCAGTTAGAATTTATGTATTTTATCCCTCTGCAAATTCTATATGGAGGAGGCCGCGCTGCAACATGAGCCCCCCTCGAACAAAAATTTCTGGCTACGCCACTGGATACCAATCTGAACGTCATACACACGAAACCGCGTTCATCCAATTTAGCCGGATAGGCGGAAATGCCGGGTTGTGCAGTTTGAACCTGTGCTGCGGGTTACTGTAAAACGCTAGCTAATCAGGTTGAGGTGCGCGGTGTCCAGACAAATTGGGTCGACCTGCCCGTTGAGATGAATTGATCTCCGAATTGATGTCCGAACAGCTTTAATAATCTTAAACGCTGCTCCTCTCTGCAATGCCTCTGAAAAACAGACTCTGCCAGCTTTATAGCTCATCCTGTTCAGCACACTTTAGCGATCGCTCTCTGCCAAAGGCCGTCCTGGAATAGCAACAAATCGGTATTGAGCTCGAGAACAAAGTATGCGACGCCGTCAGCCCTCATTATAAACCGTTTCTCTTCTCGCCATGTTAATCGAAAAAGTCACGTTCTTTGCGAATCGCGATGTCAAAGGAACCATTCCTATCGAGCATAAAGGGAAACTGTTGCATTTCGATGCCGGCGAGAAGGGAGGCAGCGCTGTGTTTTTATACGCACGTTTTGTGAAAATGAAATACCAGGCAAGAAACTGGGACGCCGCGAGAAGAAAAACAAAACTAAGGGAAGAGTAACCAGACACAAACCTTACGCGCGAGACCATGCTAAAGTACACAGCGCCGAAAGCAAGGTTTAGCCCTCCACGTTTTCTCAAAACCCCGAGGCTTCGCAAAGTAGTGTAGCGGAAAGGAAAACGGCTCAGCTAAAGACGTGCAAGAGCGCGCGCGGTTTTAAAAGCCCATCTCATTCCGGGCCGGCCGTCTTAGGGCTTCTTGTTCCCTCGGCCCGTTCGCTGGGGCCAGTTCATTAGCGCCTCCCGGGATTTAAAAGACGGGGAGGCCTTCTCTAGAAGACGAAGAAGACGGCGCCGCGGATTCGCTTGCTGCTGAATAGGCCGTACAAGGGGGGCGGCTGAGAGGGTCCTTGTGGAGCGCGGGCGTCTCCCATTCAGACTTCCCCTCTCCATCTATTTGAAGGGAAAGGGAAACTGTTTTAGCTCGAGGTGAATTGCGCATTCGCTTTCGATTTTGTACGTGGCACGCGCGCGCCCTTGCCTCGGCATTTCTTTCTCTTTCCTTTATTTTCCCTCTTTTCCCTCGCATCTGATCCCGCTAAAGGAAGTCGTAAAGGCAATTTCCCTCGAGGACGTATTGGCGTATAGAAGAAGAGCAAGTTTGTTTGCTGCTGCGTGGCGAAAGGAACAGCGGGCGGCCCGCGGCCGGGTACGGAAAAGCAAATATTGGGGAAGGTCTCTCGATCGCGACATCCTTAGCCCCCTTTTTTTTCCCGTCGACGCGTAATTTTTGTTTTTATTTTCATTTTTATCGGTGGTGTTAAGGCTCGCTTGACTCTTTCATCAGCCGTACTCTGCTGACGAGACAGAAGTTCTGTCAGAAGAATGCGTGTCTGTAGCTCAATCCTTTTCATTTCCCAGCTTGTCTTATTGTTATTCAGTCACCAACTCTTCGTCTCAGTTTTTAGCTTTCTGTGTTTAGCTTTAGGTGTAGTTCTAATTTGAGTCTTAGATTAGTTGCGGGTTATTGGCGTTTACTAATAACTTTGCTCGACGACGTCATTAAAGAGCCAGGTATGTTCCCTTCGCGGTAATCCCGTAGTTATTTGAAAAATGGGGTGCGGAAGATACTGTTCAGCTGGGATGAGGATCTTCGCGGGGCACGGTCCATGGGCAGTATACATAGGTTTAGCGCGAGTCTGACACATCTGCTCGTATTTTACAGCATAAACAAAGGTTGTCGCACTATGCCTCACACATCAGAGTAGTTATATTGCTCCCGTGCTCGTAACAACGCTTCGGTGTATTCTGCCTGCACTGCAGGGAATCCTGTCATCTTCAGGTTGAGCGTTGAAAAAGTTTTCAACTCTTCTTCCGGGTTTACTGCTAGAGTATACACTCTAAACACAAATACGCCTTTATGTAAGTGAAAAGGGAGTAAGTTCTTTTCTAGCTCATTCCCTTTTATTAAAGCGGGTTCACTAGAGGACAGCTTTCTCCATTTTTATTCCTTGCTGCTTATTGTGTACGACACAATATTAATTCCCCAGAAAAATGACAGCATTCGAAAGCAGCCAACTTAAAACGCACACACGCCTCAGCGAAACTGTCAGATATGTTGTAAAGAGCATCTGCTAAGGGGGTACATCTTGAGTCAGCGATTCTTCCATAGGCACCATTCTGACGTGTTTTTCAGCGTGGTCATTGCGTAACCGCGGTCACCTCGTGCGATCCTTACGGCTGTAAATAACTCCGCTGGCTAGTCTTTGTACGTCTCTCTTTTTACAGAGGGAGCTTTTATGGGTGCATTTCCCCATTCTGTGGCTTTGGCGTTGGCGTCACACGCCTCGCTGATTGTGCATAATGCGGTGACGTCACACATGACGTCCGTGTAACGCGCCACGCTTAGCGTTCTAACAAACTAATGTCGCGAGTATGCTCCAGATAATTTCAACCACGTGAAGTCTTTAACGTGCACTAAAATCGCACAGTGCATGGGCCTGCAGCATAATTCGCCTCCATCGAAATGCGACCGCCGGGGCCGGGATCGAACCCCCGTATTTCGGGTCAGTTATATAGCCACGGCCGTAGGCGTGGACAACAAGGAGGACGAAGTGGAGTGTTTCCTTGCTTACTACAATATAGGCAACCGGCCATGAATTTTCCCACAACAAACAGCCTAGCGAGAGCAGCAAGCATTTTTATGCGCAGCGGTAGTACTTTATGCACGTCACCTGCCTGCGCTTGTAGCCATCAGCTTGCGCGCACTGTGGAAGCCCCACGCGGCGACAAGCCAGGACCACGTTGAGGGCGCCTAGGCAAGGAATGTTAGCCAAACCGGCGCGCCTCTAATTGCTCAGCATGTGGTCTCCCGTTTATAGCGACACAAACTGCTGACGGTAGCAGCTTTTAGGCGCACGGTGCATGACTTGCAGCTCAGCCTTTATTGCTTTATTCACACCTTTAGGCCTGGTTTTACGCCTCCGTGACTTTAAACCTAGCGAATGAAACAATAAACCAACGTGTGAGAAATGCGACGCTGCATCTGCGCTGCCTGTATAAAGAATTAGGGCCAGTACAGAGAAAGTAATTGCGCCGCCGCTTCACAATGACTTCATTTCTTTTGTTCTAACCGACTTATGTCAAAAGAGGCTTAAACCGGCTGTCGCATCAGCGCCGGTCGCCGTATATTAATTACTTTCGGAACAGCTGTAGCGCACACCGCCCTGTATAAATCACCGGCCCCAAAAAGAACCCCGGACAAAGCGAAGAAATTTCGTGGAAAACTGAGGCCAGAGCGCGCGGGACACTGCGCCAGACTGAAGAGTGTGCGTGCGTGGAAGGCGTTGTGGGTGCGGGAGGCACAAAGCCCGCATAAAGTGGCGCCCATAAATAACTGCCTCGCGCGAAGGCGGTTCCCGCCTAGAGAGAGGGAGAGAGCGAAGGGGGGACGAAAGAACAATCTATAGCCCACATACGTCAGGTCCGAAATTGGTGTCCCGTAGCCCCGGAGGCGCCTCTGGGCAGAGGCCTGGAAAACCTGCTCGCGCGGCGCTCACTCGCTCTCTGGGGCCGCTCCCTCGAGAGTCACAGCTTATATATCACGTCAAACCGCGTCTCAGCGAGAACGCGCCGAGATATATACATTTCTCGTGCTGCACTGCCCCCCTCCCATCTCCCTGATTCTCCAGAGTCAGCCCAGAAGTCGGTTCCGCCGCGCTAAATTTGTTTAAAACCGTGCCAGTGCGCGCCATCCCAAAGTATCTATATAGAGAACAACGCGTTTCTTTTGCCGCGAATTTAAGCCTTTCCTGGCACACTTCGTAAAGCAGCGTGGTTTTGCGGTCTTTAGCTTCCTCTCCTTTTGTTTAAGAGTCGCGATCAGTCAGTGAAAATGGTCGCAGGAAGGGAGGTCGGGGGAGGAGGAGGAAGCGATCACGTGTTTTACGGCGGGCGACGCACCAGGGAGGTCTCTGCTGCTGCTGCTGCGTCCGAAAGCTGGCGGTGACGGCGCTGGCCCTCGTAAAAGTGTCATCGCGTGGCGAAGCCCGTGATTTAGCGGGCTTCGTAGGGCGCGATATCGGTACCGCTTTTGAGCGGCGGCGCGCCGCGGGTAGATAGCGGTGGTGACTGCCGAACACCCCACCTCGGCCCGATGTAACGACCTGGCGAGGGGTCCCTTTAGTCATCGGCAGCGGTCACTCCCCTCATAAAGAACTGGCTGCCATCCCAGACTTGGGTTATACGACGCTTTCGCGTGCTGCTGCTGTATGAGCCTAGCATGGGTCTTTTGTTTCGTGAGAGCTGACGCTGCTTGCCGTGACGCTGAGCTTCGACAAGAAGATATGAAAACTGAGACGTGTTCAAAGGCAACGACTCTGCAGAAGAGAAGCAGCAGCGCTAGACTGTCTGGTCTCTTACACTTGGCCAGCACATCTGGAGCACAAATGCCGAAGAAAGTGCTTTCTGATGATGCGGATGTGGATGTTCTGATATGGCTTTACTGCGCGCAAGAGGTCAAAGGTTCATTTTCAGAAGCATTTCACCGAAGATAGCACGAGCACCAGGCCAGGCAGTACCCGGAGCCCATTGCAAAACCAGTTGGGGCCCGGCAACATTAGGGATCGAAACTCGCACCTCACGTATACGAAGTGGGTGCTCAAAGCAGTAAGCCGCCGCTTGGGGAGAGCCCACGGGCACAGAAGTATACATGGCTATACAAGGATTGCCTGCTGCATGGAGCATCACACTTGTCATCAACTTGTCAAGCGTGAGAATCAAATCAGAAACCCTCCGCGGTGGCTCAGTGGTTAAGGCGCTCGGCTACTGATCCGGAGTTCCCGGGTTCGATCCCGACCGCACCGGCTGCGTCTTTATGGAGGCAAAATGCTAAGGCGCCCGTGTTCTGTGCGATGTCAGTGCACATTAAAGATCCCCAGCTGGTCGAAATTATTCCGGAGCCCTCCACTACGTCACTTCTTTCTCCCTTTCTTCTTTCAGTCCCTCATTTATCCCTTTCCTTACGGCGCGGTTCAGGTGTCCGCCGATATATGAGACAGATACTGCGCCATTTCCTTTCCCCAAAAACCAATTATTATTATTATTAATATTGCCACCCACCGCGGTGGCTCAGTGGCTATTGTGCTCGGTTGCTGACCTGAAAGACGGAGGCTCTATCCCAACTGCAGAGGTCGCAATTCGATGGAGGCGGTATGCTGGAGGCCTCTGCAATGTGCGATGTCAGTGCGCATTAAAGAACCCCACGTGTTCGAAATTTTTCGGAGGCCTCCCACTACGACGTCTCTCACAACCTGAGTCGCTTCCGGGTGTTAAACCCCATAAAACAACATCGACACATATGCCCCTTAAGTTGCTGAACTTAATCAGGGCGCTGAACTGTTTGCTGAATTGTTTAACGGCGCCAGCACAGCGCTTCGGTTCCGATGGCAGTAGTTTCGAAAGAACTTTACTGTAAATTACGCTATACTCCGGAGATGCCCACTGCGATTGCAAGCACGTGGGTGACCAGTTCGAGCAAGAGGGTGCTAGCGTCGCCATTTGAAGTCTGCTTCATAATTTGCGATGTGCCTTCCACGACCTGACTTTTCATGTAGCGTGGACGCATGCGCTGTCAAACAATGGACAGTGCAGTCGCATTTGTTCGCGCCACCGTCAGCATCCCCTGGTTGAAAGTGCAGCCGCAGTTTCTCAGTGTCGTGCGCCGAGAACGCGCCTATAAAGTACTTGCCATCGCGCGTGTCGACTTGCAGCCTGAACCTCCCTTACATAATATTTCTTTAGACAGTCTATGGATAGTCCATATACTTTTGTGTACAAAGTCTATAGACTTTCTATATATAAAAGTCCTATAGTCTAGTCTACAAGCAATAAAAATTCTATAGACAGTCTACACAGAATATTTTACTGTACAGGCAAGCTTTTACTGTACAAAACACTAATGTTACCTAAACTCGAATACGGAGCATCAATATGGGATCCTTATCACCAGAACTTAACGCACTCACTTGAGATGGTCCAAAATGCCGCTGCTCGATTCATTCTCTCTAACTACAACAGAACTGCAAGCATAACCAGCATGAAATCTAGTCTCGGTCTGCCATCCCTTGCGTCTCGTCGTAGAACACTTCGTCTTCGTCTTTTTCATAAACTTCTTCACCATTCTTACCTGCACGAATAACTTATTTCCCCCCCACAGTACGTGTCACCACGGATGGATCACGCCCACAAGGTTGGAATACCATTCTGCAGAACGAAAACCTACTTTCATTTGTTTTTACCCCGGACATACGACGAGTGGAATCACCTTCCCGCACCACTGGCACTAATTATAATGACCACCGTTTACTTCAAGAATGCATTAGTTAACAGTGTAAAGCTAGCAACCTTCTGTAATATTATGCTCTTATTTCTATGTTTTGTTACTTTGTATAACCACTCCCCTATATAATGCCGTATGGCCCTGAGGGTATTTAACAAATAAATAATATAAATAAATAAATAAATCTATAGATTTATCGCCATACACTTTTAATAGACTTTTTACTATAGACAACCTGACACTACAATAGACAGAAGTAAATTTATACAGGAAGGCCATAGAATCTATAAGAAGTGTATAAACAGTCTATAGGTCATTTTTGTAAGTTTCTTTCACCAAGTTTCCCGAGAGCGCAAGGCGCCATACTGCGTGATAAAGCGACAGTAGCAAATTAACGGCGTTTGCATCACACCACATTTCTTCCTTGTGCTGTCTTCAAACTGGGCACGCTGATCGCCTTGGCGCATCTAGCAAAGCTGCTTAGTTACGTCATGTTACCCGGTTCGCGACAAATCTGCGATGTCAACTCGAGGAGTTCTGTCAGTCCTGAAGGGTAATCAGCCGACTAGGGTCTGTGGCGGGTTTGGATTCCTGCTCAAGTTCGAGACGAATGCCAAGTTACGCGTACTTGCGGCTTAGCAACGAAGCTCGGCCTATAATCTCAAGACTGCACGCTTTCCGGGAACACGAAGTTTCTTATTCTTTTTTCTTTGAACCAGTTTCGTGTAAAATCTCTTCAGCCAGAATAGAAAATGCCTGAAGAGGCTAGACAACCGTGCCGACCGAAGAAAAAGCAGTTCATACATTACAGCGTAGTTATATAGTATAAACGCTTTTAATACTTTTCAAATCAGTGCATTTGGTATAACAACAGTACCTTCTGTAAAATTCTTAACCTTGAGGCAGAAGGGAAAGAAAATATTAATAGTATATCACGTTTCCGGATGTATTCTCGATAACACTGGAGATATATGGCCCCAAATTGAAGATAACTCTTTTGCACCAAATTACACAGCATGAAAGACAACGCAATACACGGAAAAATAAATACCCGTGTCGACCGTGCATAAACGTTTGCATCATAGCCTCAGAAACGTCCCGTTCTTTGGTTTGATGTTTAGTTTATGTGTTACTACAGTCTCATTAATCAAGTTTAATGTATGAAGATGTCCGTTTCAGGAATAGACTGTTAGTGAAGTCAGTCGCTGAAAGCCGCAGTTTGTACATGACACGGACCTAACAATTACATTTTAACGCGAGAGCGTTAAAGGCACCTTTACGCAGTAAATGCGGCGTCAGCGTTGGCGTCGTGAACAAAAACACATGGGTATGACTCTAGCAGGTAATGCCCAGAGAGTAACCTGGGAGACAGGTGGGCCACCTACTTCACGTGACCTTGCGCGTCGTGACAAGCTGCGCACCGTGGTAGGTGGTAGTTAAATTAATGATTGTTCGTTCGGGAAAAAAATGGCGGTGGTTTAGCTCTGGTTAAACATGCAGTGACGCGATAGCTACAGCTGGCCGAGTGGAACTTGGTCACGTGACCAACCACGTGACGAACCTGGTGACCGCTCCGCACCACGTGACCAACCACGTGACAGCGTCGCCACCGCCACGGCGCCGCCATTCTGAAGGCTCGAAATGCTACCGCAATGTAGCTATCGCTACAAAACAACCTAGGCCGCACGCAAGGCCTACCGCTGAGAGTACCTGCCATCGCAGGGGAGTGGCGCACCACTACACCACTGCGCCAGGAGGGGGTATGAGAACTCCCAGGGATCTATGAATGTAAAGTAGAGAATGACCTTCTGCATATACGCGAATTAACCCATCACGCTATCTATCGCGGCATATCCTTAAAGCGGAGCTTAAGTGTCACCTCCAATTTTATTGGCTTAGCTCTTAAGAAGCTGCTCAACCTGGTATGTTTTCTGCAGTGTCATTCTGATTGCGTCATATTGGCGTAGTGCTGTCGAAGGTAATTCGCATTGCTGTAGCTTTTCTATATATCTTAAATATTTCATATATACGATATAATACTGAAGTGTGCTTTTAGTGAAGGTGACTTCTCTAATTGCGCGTTTTGCACGCTCTTGGAAGGCTAACAGCGATTTTGAGATTCGTCTGGCTTGTCGTTCACTCCACAAGAGAGGATTTTGTCAAGCGGAAGATGCACACGAGCGTAAAAAAATCTAGCACTTAACATCTGGCGAGATCACAGGAGTGCCTCGGTTTTTAATACACCGATATCAACATGTTAAAAATGCAGAGGCACAGAATTTCAAAAATTTTAGTAAATGTTACGCTTCATTTCCTCAGGGTTGAGCGATGCCACCCAGCAATTTTAAGTCGCAGACATTGAGCAGGACATTATTTCCAAAACTGGCCGGCGAGTAGCTTCGGTGCCTCCATCCACACCAAAATTGACACCTAGCGGCGTGCAATTCCAGCGGAATAAAAATTAAATCATTGTGTGCAGCAAGAAACAGTGATACGGGACTTGATAGGCTTTTTGCCGGAGCATGGTGGAGGCGCGAGCAGTCGAACATCTGGCAGCAGAGATTTCCGAGGCGACGCGATAACTGGCACCGCAGCAGGTTTTAAGTGATAGAAACCAGGAGCAGCACGTTCGCACTACCTAAAATTTAGCACATTACTAGAATACATGCTCCGGAGCGTTTTCATAAGGTACGTAGCCAACCATTCTTTACAAAAGCATTTTTAAACGGGAAAGGAGTTTTCGAGCGTAATTTTTCTACAAATTGTAAGATTCCAGTATAACAATAAATGTATCCGCAGACCTCCCATCGGCAAGCTTGTATTTTTTGCTATTAACGTTTTTGCTATCGTCAAAAGCTTTCCCTATTGCATTTCTATGGCAGTCTTAGCCGTTCAATGCGAGCAATGGAAACATTATAAAAGAAAGATCTTTCGACATATCGGAAGAATGGACCATTACCAGCAATATTTCTGTACCAGTACCTTACAGTTTTCCCATATTCAAAATTTTTGTTCAAGAATGTTGGACATGCAGATAACTTGAACAATCGGTTGCCCAATGTTAACATAGGTAAGGTTGCGTGCTGTCGCTCTCCAGTAGTTTACAGTTCGCGGAGTTAGCACGCATTCACCGCAGTACAAACCCTCCTAGTGCTGCATTGAATAAAATGGAGAAGCCCAAACAAAATAAAAAAGTACTACTCTTGCTTCACATTTAGGAAAATGGTGAGGCAGCATAAACTAGCAAGACATGACTCGGGCGTATGGGGATAACAAGTAGGTCGCAACAAGTTATGTTATTTCTTGCTCCCCTTCGCTTACTACTCGCTTGAGCGTTATTCGAGGATGAAAAGCAAGGTTCATCACAACTTTTGTTTTCGTAACCGCTGACTTTTAAGAATAATTACGCGTGTAATGAACACACCTCGGGAATCCTACTCAATGTAAGTAAGATGCTTCAAAACAGTAACCTTAGTCGTTATAATACCACGAACGGAGAAGCTTCAGTAACGACTCAAAATATATTTCTATTTCCTTTTTGTGCATCTGTATCGCAGCGATGGTTAGTTTTGCGTTGGCGCTTCAGGCCGATCATTAAAATTTCCAGCGTCTCCGCTTTCAGCGAGGAACGTGATACAGACAGTCTTTTCTTTTCTTCTTTTTATCCTCTTCTCTGGAGACGCATAAAATTGCTAGCCAGCACGTTATTTATGCGTCCTGTTTGTCCCGGGTCCCGCGTAGGAAATGATGCTAATTTGAGCAACTCGGCCGTGAAGAGCGCTGGCTTTTATGCCCGTTCCGCTTCCAGCTTTCCCGCGGACAAAAAGCAAAAATGTAATGGACGTCAAGCGCTTGTCCCTCCCTCCTTATTTGTCTCGTCGTCCCTGCAGAGGTCGCCCTGCTTTTCTTTCCTTTCTTTCTTTCTTTCCCGACTAGGATTTCAGTGGCTCGCTTGTATTTTTTTCTCGTTTGTTCGTTCGCTCATTTCACCCTCTTTCGCTCTCTGGCCTATTTTTTGTTATTATTTTCGTCTGCCTTAACTCTCTTGCCTCCGCCTCTCTGGAGCCTCCATAGCACGGCCTACGCGAGCCACCATCAGAATGAGATGACAGCAAAAAGAAAGGCACGCGTATAGAAAACAGGAGGATGGTAAGAGGCAAGGATGCCGGAGAAGACAGATAGAATGCGCGTGGTATACGCTTTCCTACAAAAAGAGAGAGAAATGGAAAGAAAGGCAATACTATATTACGCGTCTTGTACGTCTGTACGCTGTTCGTTTTCTCTTCTTTATTCTCACTCTCTGAACAAATAACGGAAAAGTAATCCTATAAAACGCAGCTTTCGGCTCTAGAAGAAATTCCTGCAGCGCTGCTGCGCACCGCACCGCCAGCGCGAAAAAAGAAGAGATATTCTGTGCGGTGCTTTAGCGGCGAAAGTGCCTGGATGCGGTCTTTCGCGTCGAGTTAGGCGGCCTGTTGAAGAGTTGTAAACAATTGCAAGCTGAAGATTCGCAAGAAGCAGAGAAAGATGAGAAAAAAAAAGAGAAACACTAGTGGCCAAGAAGCGCGAAACTCTTTGCGATTTCAACTTGGCATGCTTGCATCCGCGCGTGCCTTGAGCATCTCTGTGCAGGAACACCGTATTTCTCCTGCGTTGCATATCTGCCGCGACGCTTGGTAAGATAGTCCTTGGTTCCTTTATCCTGCTCTTTCTATCTCGAGGGGTGCGTGAGAGGAGGAACGTAGACAGGATGCTCAAATCGAGGAGCGCCGCGGCTGCAGGACCCCTTCCCGTTGCTTGCCGCAGAGCATCTTGCAATTCTGTAGATCTAGGGGGAACGGGGCGATGGGGGATAGAGAGGAGGAGGGGGGGCGGGGAGAGGGCAGCCTGCGCTATTCCGGCTGGTGCAATAAAGCCTATTGGCTGTTGAGGTTGAGGTGTTGAATGCTACAGGTGGGGTTAGCCTTGCTTTATCTGCCGGCAATTGCTCCACCGCAGCGTCCCTTCGATATTAACAATGCCGCATCTACCCCGCTAATCGCACAGTCTCTTATAATAGAACACATTCTCTCCCGCAGTCACCATCTATGTACACAATCAATCCACACAGTTCACATCACAGCCCACTCCAGAAGTCACCATCTATGCACATATTCAGTCACAGTAGAACATAGGCCATTGTAGTGCCACACTCCATACACACATTCACTCACAGTATAAAGTAGTCCATTCCGGAAGACACCATCTACGCACACATTCAATCACAGTAGGCCATAGTCCGTTCCTGCTGTCACCATTTAAAAACAAGATCCGTGTTCCGCAGAAATGTTAAAAGAAGGCGTGCAGCCTCCCTTCTGCATGTCTGGTTTCCACTCGGGTAGACAATGTACTGAACTGTGCTGTGACGGATTCCTGTCTTCTTTAAGGAAGCGAACATCACATGCCTTTTTCTCTGGTACGTTGACGGAGATATGGGCTGATCCACTGTCTTGTGCGGTCTCAAGAAGCAAGGCAAACTTATCAGTTGCGCCAAATTGAATGAAGCACGGTCGCGTGGTCTAAACTGATATCTGGGATGTCAGATATTCACAGGCGTGTTGTGTTGGCCAAAAGCTGCTGTACTGGAAAGCCCACATGAAGGCATTGTATGTTTGTTGGGCTCCACAAGGTAACAAGTTAGTTCACTTTATTGCCAAAAGCGTGGTTCGTTTACTGCTGATATCACTGAAGGGAGTTTTTTTTATGTTTTCTTTTGACGGGACGCTATTCAACCTGAATACTTCTATGCCCCCTTTAGTATCATTGTCACCGTTGCATTCGTGCCATATTAGGCATCTGCTACTCCTGTATACGGTAAGGCTTCATTGCCTGGCTGCGGCTGGCGCAGTCACTTGGCTAGTCTTTGCTTCTCTATTTTGTAAATCGACAATAACATAAAGCTGCGAATGCTTTTACCAGTTGGTAATCGCCACAATCGTCATGATCAAGACTATGTCCACTGCAGGACAAAAGCCTTTCCAATGATGTCCGGTTAGCAACAGCCGCGTTAACATGACGAACTTCCAATTATAGAATCCGCCTTTTCACGAGATGCGGCGTCTTTTAGGGACAGCGCGAAAACTGCTTGAAAACAAAAACACGTGGGTGACACAGGCGCGGTCCGATTCCACGAGACGCTACCTGCGAAGTGGCAAGTGTGTGCTCGACGGCTGCCGCCGTCTGTCGTTTGTTCCTCTCTCTTAATTGAACTGGGCATACACAACAGAAGCTAGAGGTTTGTTTTCAACCAGTGGAGCACGAGGAGGAGAGGGGCCATCAGCGGCCATCTGAAAATAATGGATTATATCAAGTGCGGCATCTGCATCGTTTAATAAAAAAAGAAAGCACTGCCATAGAACACAAGACGAAGGAGAAAAGACACATTCGGCGGCAATTTTCATAACGGACTCTGTCTATTTGCTCTTAATTATCTACAGTCTCGGGCATTACGCCTTAAGCTCCTTATCCCGCTCCACTCATATGTGATACGGTTGCTTTGGGCACCGGGACACAAGAGCTTTCACTTAGGCCTAAATGACATTGCAGATTTGTTAGCAAGGGACCCTCTCTGCGGTCCAATTATTGCTGTCCGGCCAACCTGTGCATATACAGCTGCGGTAAGGTTTTGCAGCAGCACAATCTTTCAGCAATTTGCCGCATCCGCAGTAAGACCTTCTACATCATTGGAGCAGCAAAGACTGGCGCTCGCGCAGGTTGGAGGTATCTTTCACGCATTTGCGTCGCCGGATTCCTACGCTAAACTTCTGCCTTTACGGATCTGCTCTGGCAGCCTCCACGTTGTGCCCATTTTGCTCCAAACCTGAGACAATAGATCCCTGCCTGCTGTTCTGCCGCCCCTTCTCCTCTTTGATAAGGCGCTCATTACAAATTCAGTTTCAATAGTCTAGTGTGCCTGCCTACACTGCGGTTGCTTTTTCGACTGGCGTTTCTTTGCTTGGACGAAGCAACAGGAGTCTGCACTACGCTGTGCAAACTTTTCGTCTAGAAACGCAGCGACTCCCATTCAGAAGCTTTCTTTTTGTCTTGCAGTCCAGTCAATGAAGCCGAAAAATAACATGTTATATATCCGAATTCGCGCATAAAGCCATTTTCCTGTATTCAATCTTCTACACTGCAAACGGAAAAAAACCCAGAAAGGGGTAAATGGCTCGTCTACTAGCGCACTCCCGAAAAGGTGTTTCATTTACTCCTCAAGACGCGAGTATTTGTTATACTCTCACGTACGGAGGAGTACCTTTGGTGTTCCCTGAGGAGTAAAACTTTTACTCCTCTCAGGACGGGGTTCTTTTTGGAGTAATTGCTCTGATGATCTAGGAGTATTAGTGCTCCTTTTAGTACCTGCTTTACTCTCACATACGGGGAGGTATCTTTGGTGTTCAAAGGAGTACAAATTTTACCCCTCTTAGGGCAGGGGTTCTTTTTGGAGTAAATGTTTTGATCATCAAGGAGTATTAAAGCTCCTTTTAGTACCTGCTTTACATTCACATACAGAGGTACCTTTGGTGTCCAGACGAGTATATTTCGTTTGATGAGGAAGCCCATTTAAATTGCAGTACTCCTATGGAAGCCTTAGTTTATAGTTTTGTGTTGCACAATAAATGCTACAACGAAACTGCTGTGGCAGATTTCAAACAATAATTTTATTGAGTACAAAACATTGGAGCCAAATGTCCCGGAGCTTACTTTCGATGTTTACAGAGAACCAACGCCATGTCCCCTGTAGAGAATAAGAGGAGTGTCTTGACCCACGCTCTCTTTGAGCATTCAACTTCAAATACCCAAACGAATGAAAACTGAGATGCCACACTTGCAGGCAAGCAGAGCACGTTGAAATGCTGTGCTGTCAACATACAGGAATGTAATGCTATCTGTAATTAAAAGGTACGATGTCAAAGGAGGCTTCTTCTGAAAGAAAGATTAAAAGAAAAAATAAGCGCATGAAAGCAATCACACCTCTAAACTTGAAGTATGAGGTGCTTCAAGTGTAGTTTAAGTCAAGCTAACACAAGCGATTCAGAGTACACTTTTCAATAAGTTAGGTATTGTTGATGTTTAAACGTTTTTTAGGGCTAAGATCAGCCGGTAGGACATAGCAGCTAATCTGGTAGCTGGTACATATCTGCACTATGTCGGATGATAGCGGGTGAACGCGGTGATCCGGGTATCACGAGTTGCAGAAAGCCGCTTTCGTAGCCGTTAAGGCAATACGGCGAATGGAAAGAAGCGTTGATCGGGAACCTTTTCACAATAAAGCACAAACCTGAAAGAAATAAAATTTTCTTACTGAGGCACTTGCGCATTCCCATTGCCTTTGGCTGCTTTCCTGCGCTGGAAGAGGCATTGTGATATATATATATATATATATTCACTTGTCAGCAGGTTCCTCACGCGTTCCGCTTTGCACATATGCAGTGGGCGCTATGCAATTTCCTTGCAGGTAGAACCCGCTGCCGCGCATTTTGAGGGCCTCGTCATTCTGGGTATGGGCGCCGTGCGATGGTATGGTGGCGCCAGCAGCGACCATATCGCCAGCGCCGCCTCGTGGCACTCGCCGCGTTAAGCGGACGCTCAGTCACGGCCGGTCTCTCGAAGGGAGAGCGCGCGCGCCTCCCTCGAGACTGGTCGTGGTGGCCCTGCGCCGCATAGCAGACGCGCACTGACCGCGATGCCATTCTAAGTCAACGCCTTCTTCTCTGCGGATTTCAACGCATTGAAATCCTTGACGCCACCACTGCTGCATTTCGTTTCAAATGCTTTCAGGCTGGGCTCATCGCCGATTCCGAGTAACCATGATTGTGTTGCAGTCCCGACGGCACTGCAATATCTGGCAGCGCAGTTGAGCTTATTGAGATTAATTAAGTACCTTTACAGTTTGAGAAACAAGGCTCTGACCCAAATAAAGAAATCAGCTATGTAATTTACATCCACTGTGACATCGACTATGTGATGGTCGGCTAGAGATGCGAAAAACGCAAACTTACTACACATATATATCAGATGATAGTGCTCTACATCCTGCAGGATCGACACTGCTTTACTTTGTGTATTCCTCTCAGAGAAGCATAGCTCTAAGCATACAAAAAGATGATGGGTTTCTTGCTAAGTATCTTCCACAGGATTTTCATTTCAGGAATTTCATGAAGACACCAATTACGTGAATTATTTTGGTCGTAGTTCTCTTTTGGTAAATACTTAACTATAGAAAGGCCGCCGCGGTGGCTCAGGGGTTATGGTGCTTAGCTGCTGACCCAAATGACTCGTGTTCGATCCTGGTTGCGGCGGTCGCATTTCGGTGAAGGCAAAATTCTAGAGGCCCGCGTACTGCGCGATGTCAGTGCACGTTAAAGAACTCCAAGTGGTTGCAATTATCTGGAACCTCCTACTATGGCGCCCCTTATAGTCTTCGTTGCGTTGGGACGATAAACCTAATTAAAATCAAAAGATTAATTCCCGAAATTAAGGGTTTAGTGATGTGAAATCCAAGAAATATATATGTAGAGAAACCTAAACCACTCTCTATTTTTCTTTTTGTTCGTCTAGAATAGGATTTCAGATCTCATAAATGCAACAAATAAAGATACAAAATTTTAAACCACTGAAGGAAATAAAATGATGCAAATAAATACGCAAAAGCTTAGGTGAAACAATGTGAAAAACGACATAAGCACTCTCAGAAGTACGACGTCGCTCCCACTGCATACACACACGCACGAAAAAAAAACTAGAAACAAAATTGACACGCTGAACCACAGATGATCATAACAAACGAAGACTTAAACTTCAGATGCTAGCTCCAAGAACTTCACCGTAGACCATTTCCTGTGACTGACTGAACGCATTCCTTCGCTCTACATAAAGACATAAAGCAGCTCCTACCAATGACGTCACGTTCGAAACACCCCAGTCAATGTAAACCCTTTACCAGTTTATTCTCATGAATTTAATTCCACAGTGCGCTCATTTCCAGCATACCCTCTGTGCATGAGCGAGCATGCACGATGTCCAAGAAAAGCGTTTAAATATGTTCGGTACTTTGACTGCAGTGTTTTTATAGCTGTTATGACATTGAGTAAACACAGCAGTAGGTAGAGCACCCATAATTATCCAAGTTTGTTTTCGCCTTCGGACGAAACACCTCACCGCTCGCCGCGCTCACTGCAAACTGAACCAGAGAGCTGCGTTGGCTGCGTCCGCCTTTCGCCACCGCTGTTAACCAGGTGGCGCGCGCGAAACGGCAGCGCACGGAGCCCATAGGTGAAAGGCAAGCCAAGGGTGGCTAATGCAGCTGAAAGAGCGAAACTTTATGGCAATTTCTTTGGCATTGTTAGGAATAGAACCTTACCATCAGACTGCACCTTCCCACCCCCACTTGTCTTGGGTTCTGCTTTGCCCTCACATTCCTGGCCAAAGTTGAAAAGAAAACATTCCACACAAGTCTGTCTGGTTGGGAAAGGTATTCAGAAAGAACGCCAACTAAAAGTTAAGTCAGAAAGAACGCCAACTAAAAAAAAACGAAAAAAACCCAGCCTTTCGAAACTACTCGGTTCCTTCATCAAGTGTAACGGCGGGCGAGTTACAGCTAGCCTTTTTTTAAGCCGTCGGTTATTCATCCGCCCGGTCACTGGACATAGACCATGAATATGGGAGAGGGACGGAAGGAGGGGGGGGGGGGGGGGCGGTGGGTCTGGGGAGCGGTTAACATTGCCCCGTGAACCCGCGCTCCCTTCTGTTGTTTTCGATCCCATCCGCGGCAGTCGAATTTCGATGGAGGCGAAATTCTAGAGGCCCGTGTACTGTGCTATGTCAGTGCACGTTACAGAATCCCAGGTGGTCAAAATTTCCGGAGCCCTTCACTAAGGCGTCTCTCATAGCCTGAGTTGCTTTGGGACGTAAACATGATAAACCAAACCAAACCTTCTGTTGTTTGACATCCGCTTTGTGCTGCTTCATTCTTTGCTTGGTTTCGCCGCTGTACGACGCCAAGCACTTCGAGCACAATACCTTGATGAATATATAAATAATAACAACTTTAAACATCGCGCAATGAATAACAGCAAACTCTCCTTCGAGCTGTAAACTCGCACAGCACTCGTCATAACTTAACTCAGAAGTTTAAATAAAACGTGTATTTTATATAAAGCTGAAGAGCTAACGCAGTCTGAATCGAGGAGAAAAGTCGCGTTTTTGCAGAAAATAAATTCGACGCTCTTTTCGGGCAGTTAGAACAGCAAAGAAATACAAAAAACGCGCCTTGTTTACGCTTCTCCAGAAGAACAGAATCCTGAATTCATTTCAACCCTGAATAGTGGAGGTTTTCTCCCTTTTTTTTTTCTTCCCCAGGATCCGGGCTTACCAGAGATAGATCGGTCTTGAGAGCGTCACGGAAAGAAACGCAAAGGCTTGAACTGAGCGATGCGGTTTCCCCATGAAAACAGATCCCGTGTTTCCTGGGCGAAAAGGCGGTGTTCTCGAATTCCAGCAGAGCGCTCTCACTGTTGTTGCTGCTTCGTTTCATCCGAGGCTCATGCACTTCCACCATTAATTTGACTCGAAGCAGCCATCTTAATGACGTCGTTCCTTCTTGTTTCGCAACATTTTGTACGGGGCGTCCTCCGCCCGGTTTTCGTAAGAAAATATCAAACAAAAATTCGATTTGAAATCCGACTACGTTGTTGTTATCTTTTAGATGTCGGCCGTTATCACCAGACGTTTTTTTTTTTTTTCAAACCCGCAGGTAAATGTATATGCTCTATCGGTGTCTTATATATATTTATTTTCCCGAGGCATCGGCGGAGATTTCGGATCCCCATGCCTGAACGTGAGATGGAAACGCGTTATTCGGCCGTATACAACAATGCTCTTTTTAGAATGCGACTCGGGCGTTCGTGTGGCGCAACTCGAGAACGGAGGAATCGAACTGATCGAACCGTATTTCGCAAACCGCCCCAGACGACGAGGAAACCGGAGCCGCTGCCTCTTCTTATAGGAAGCCGTATATCACTGCACAGCTTTCGCTTTCGAAACTCTGCGAATCTCGACGAATCGCCTTGCAAGGCAGGGTCCCAGCGGCGTTACGGCCATCGCCGCCGCGGCTCCCGCTTAGGGTAGCGCATTCTTTACGCCGACGTGCTGGCTATTCTTTCTCACACGCGTCATGTAGCACCGAAGATGAACCCAAGGGAGGCGGAAATGGGAGTTGTTAAACGCACGCAGCAAATACTAAGCAACGAGCGCAATAGAAACAGTGATAGGAAAGCAGATAACCGTGACTGGGTGGGAGATGGTGCTCCCGGAACGAGCAAGGCAGTGGCACTGCCTGAGAGTCTACTCTAGAAGGAGGCGTCGCGAGCCGCAAGCTTCAGAACCCTTCCTTCCTCGGATCGGATGTCCCGTCTGCCTCGCCAGGAATGTCCCAGGATCGCCGGGGAGCGAGAAGGTACTACGGGAACGCGTGTGTGTGCGTGTGAGTGCGCGCGCCCACCGCCGCCGTCGCTGCCGTGGCAGAACACATCTCCGTCAAGATCCCGTGAAGATAAGGCCCTATCTCGACGGCACGCCGACGCTTGGCTGCGCCCGAAACGCTCGCTCGGATAGATGGATGCCCTCCGCGTGCGGGAACTCCTCCGGTGAGCGCCGTGCTCTCCGCTTTCCCTCACGGGCCGCTGCTGCCGTCGCCCCGCGGTGAAGATAAATTTGGACGGGCGGCCCCCCTGGTGTATCGCAGAATACCCTTCCCCTCTGATGACGAAGGTGAAGAGGAGGAGAAGGAAAGGGATTGTGGTAGCTCCGCTTACTGCTGCTGCTCCCAGCTGCCAAACGGCCTGGAAGAATCCCCCCCTCCCCCCCTTACTCCTCGTGCTCTGTCGCGGCCATGCCTGCCACAGTTCCTCAGTTGTCCTTGCCGCCGGTGTGGTGTTTGCTTTACGGTGGATCCCCGGAGTACTGCGTCATGCTGTCGTCCCCTCTTTGTCCCCGCTTCGCTCTTTGCTCGCGTTTGTTGCTGCTGCTGGCAGTCAGCTGCGCCACTTCTCGGGAGAGGCCGAGTGTCGTCCCTGCCCTCCTTCTCTTCCTCCCCCGTTTATGATGAGGCCCGTTCTTCTCTGCCTCTCTTCCCAGTCTGGGTCCGCACACGCGTGTCTCCTTCTTAGAATCCCCTGTGTGCGAAGGGGGTTGGAAAAAGGCGCGAGACAACGCGCACCGTTGAGGCTGATTTGCCCACGGAACGTTTTGCTTGCTTGCTCCTCGTGTGCTCCTCCTTTTAGCCTGCTCCGCTCACCGCCTTCTTTTTTTTTTTCTGAAGGGTGCCTCTCTTTTCTTTTCGTTTATTTTTGAGACGCGAGAGAAAGAGTAAAAATGTCCATGTTGACACGCCTATTCCTGTCTTTGCGCGGTCGACAGACTTGTTTTTAACGCTGCGGGGGTGCTTAAGTAAACTTTATATCGGAGATAAGGGGGACCGCACACAGGACGAGTTGACATGAGAACACTTGTTTCATTGTTCGTGCGGAGAATCTATGCACGCGTTTTCGTCCCAAGCGTACGATGGTAGTACACTGGTAGAGGATAAATTCGCGAAATTGGCGCTAGAGGGAAGGTTTAAGGGCAATGCAAGTGAAGTGGAAAACATGGCTACATATGATCAATTTTTTTTAGCATCAAATTATCGACTCATCGGCTGTAAGACTTATCAGAATTTGATTAGTTTGGCTTGATTGACAGATAGAACCGGTTAAAGCTTACCGCCAAGAATTACCAGAAATTGACGAAGCCCTATGACGTTATTTAGAGCGTTGACCACAAAGCCAATCTAATGATGCAAGAAAGGTACATTTCGCCGTAGTTTGATTATGCACTCTCTATCTTAGCTGTTGTGGGGTTGCGCTTCTATCCCACCGCTGCCGCCAGTGTTAGAGACAAGGGGTCCTTGCGTTGCCTGACTCGTTCAGCACCGCAGGCCCCGGCTCCAAAGAACGGAGTCGTACACCGTTAAGAAGAAACTGTAGAGCAGGTTTCTCTTTACATATTTACAGTTGAGATCGAAGTGTCTCGGTAACAAATCAGCAGCCCATTAAATACCCTCCGTATTCCCCTGGTCCCTGATTGGAGGCGATCGTCTACTGAGCCGGAGTACCCGGCTTCGAACCCGACCGCGGCGGTCGCGTTTCGATGGAGGCAAAACGCAAAAGGCGCCCGTGTGCTGTGCGATGTCAGTGCACGTTAAGATCCCCAGGCGGTCGAAATCATTCTGGAGCCCTCCAGTACGGCACTTCTTTATTCCTTTTCTTCTTTCACTCCCTCATTTATCCTTTCACTTACGGCGCGGTTCGGGTGTCCGCCGATATAAATGAGACAGTTACTGCGTCATTTCCTTTCCTCAAAAACCAATTTTCAATTTTTTCAATAAAGGTCGAGAACTATCTCCTATCACGTGAGCGGTTGTAGACACTGGTGGAACCGCCCACGGCAGGGGGCGGTGCTGATGGCCTCTCGCAGCTCGGTCGATGAAAAGGGGAAAAGAGAATCCTCAAACATTGTCACGTCGATGTCACCACTGCGGCTATGTCGTTGCCTCCGTGAGAAAGGAATGACACGCCGATTTCCAGCAGGTGGAAACGAAAAAAGACGTATCGAACATTGCATTGTCGTGTCGACTTCAACACTGTGGTGAGTTCGGATCCTCCGTGGGAAAAGAATGTCAAGCCATCTGGCAGAAGGTGAAGGAGTGACCTTGTCTCCCCTGCCTGTTGTCCCAAATGTGGAACCTCTGTCGAGTTCGCAGTCGTCTTTCAGTTAAAGGGACACTGAGGAGAACTCTATCAATTTTTTTTGTTAGCAAAATCTGATAGTTCGGCATTTCATGGTTTTGTTGCCGCTTGTCCGGGCGCGAAAGATGCCTTTATTTCAAAGAAATTTGGATTCGAAGTTGAAAAGTTTTTCCCGCCCCTCTGATTCAAACTCAGGGAACTCTTATGACGCCACGGCAACTCTTATGACGCCACAGAACGGAGTGACGTGAATCGTGACGAAAACGCAGACTCCGTTATTTCAGACGGCTAGCAATGCGGTGTGCAACCTTCCTTTGCAAGCCTCAGAGATTCGTGACTTCCATGAAGTAAGGAAAATTCCTCCAAGGTGGCGCCTCTTGTCCTAGGCAGTCATCACGCTTGTACTTGCGAGATTGGCCTGTGGCGGCGATACCTGTATTTTGGTTCTTGCTATTTTCTACATTACAAGAGCTTTGTTTTCAGGAAGAGTGGCGTTTTTGTGATCAGGAGCTGCTATTCTATGGATACCAGCCAACTTCAATTTCTCCTCAGTGTCCCTTTAACATCCCCAGCGTGACCTTTCACCGACATCACTCCGTCCAGCGACCCGAGGGCAGGCTCGGCCACTTGACGCCGCCGCTGCTGCCGCTACCGTTAGTCCTCGCCGCAGCGTTTCTTCTTGATGACTCATCCGCCTTCACGTTGGCCTCCCAGGCGCGAACTCGCCGATCTCAACTGCTGTTAGTTTTATTTTTTGCAGTCTTTACTGATGAACTTCACCTGACAACCTGTCGTTGCAGTAATAAACTCTGAGTCCACGTAACATTTATGAAGTGCTGGATTTGATCGCGGTGAAGTGACCATGTGAGCATTTAAGTGCAAATCTTAAATCCATGTCACTGCCGCTAATTTTCACAGGTCGCGAAAGAGAAACCGGCACTGCTTACAGCTCAGAAAACTTCTATTTCGCCCCAAGCCCAGCTAAGACGTGTTTTTATGCACATTGAATCGAAAGCCCCGTGTTTTCTTTGCGCCGACCTGCAATAAGCACCAGTCACGTGAAGCTTAGCCATAACGTCCAGGTACTTTGCTTGCCCCGGCAGTAGTGAAAAAACCTCACTACCCGTTCCTGGTGATTGATGACATTATTTATCGCTTTTTTCTAGCATAAGACCAGCTAGACAACTGCGACGAACTCTGCTTCCTACCTCGTTAACGGTAATTAAATAATAGCGAAAAAAAACACAACGCAACGAAAAAAAAGTTAAGGGAGGGAGAAATCTGCGCGGTGGAGCAGGAAGTAGGGAAAGATAATAGGGAACTCGGGCGGAAGAAGGTACCGCAGCGACCGCGAATTGGATGAGCACGTGGAAGTCTGTCTGCAGCGCTCCGGCGATGTCGCCCGGGGCCGCTGTGAACCCGGAGAGCGCAGTGCGAGTTTGGTTGGTCGCCCGCGCGTTCGCGCCACACATCATCTCGCGTCCGGCGTGCCCGACGACACACACACAAGAAGCGCGGCCCCGTGACGACGACGCCTTCCGCACCTCCGGCAGCCGCAAGTCAAGCGGAAGCAATCGATGCCAGGAGCTCCCCTGGGGGCCAGCCGCGGTTAATTGCCAGTTCCGTGCTGGTAAGCAGAGTAATTTACTCCCGGGCTCCTTATACCGTAAGCCTCGCCTGCCTCCCCATCGTCCCTGCTCCTTCTTCTCGCGGCATCTACCAGGCTGTGCGGTGTGGGGAAACACGTTTGTTTATGGGAGGGTGGGAAGGAGATGCGGCGGGGCCTCGAGGACCTTTACTTCCCGTTTTGGCGCGCTCTTTCCCGGGGTGCGGGGCGCGCAACAACCGGCGGCGCCTTCTCTTCTTCCGTGTCTTTCTTTTCTTCTCCCTTTCTTCCCCACCGTCCCCATCTTCCCTGACGTGCTGTTTGTTCTGGGCTTCGCGCGTTCGCGGTGCAGCGCATGGGGGGCTTAAGTGCCGCATAACGGTTGCCGCCGGTGAATTAAGTCCAGCTGCGGCTGCGCCTGAAGCTCCGAGTGCTCTCCAGAAGCTTGGCGGCTCAAAGTTGTTGCTCGACGGAGAGGGAGCCGGAAGGAGACGGGGAAGAGGATAGGGAAAGCGGAGAACCAGGCGCCTCTATTAGTTACCAGCGGGATCGTTAAGCCTCCCGGCTAAGGAAACTCGTAAAACTCGCGAGTCGCTGATGATCGTGCCGCGCTGCTGCCGCCGAAAAGGATCGCTCAGCCGCAGCCGCGCGAGCGAAGTTAGGCGTTGACCCCCGCCCCGAGGGGAAAAAATATACCAAAGCGAGAGTACGCTCATTATCAGCGTCAGTGCGCCCACTTGAACCTTCTTTCTTCGGCGCGCCTTGGGATATCTATAAGCGGGTTATAGAAGGCTCTCTGGAAATCGGCCGGTTAGATCGCTTTCGCATAACCGCGGGCGGCATGTTTTGACTGCTGCTCATTATTAAAAATGTTTTGCCATCTTGGGGAGGTGGCGCTGAGGTCGTTAACTTCAAACCGTCCAAATCACCTGAAAAGGTGTTGTTTTTTATTTAGGCGTAGATTTCAGAATTGCCCGCTGGTTGTGTCGGGAGGGATGTAAACTGCTGCCTTCTTAGTGAGCGCTAACATCTTTTCACGACAGTGTTATTCCGAGCGCGGTGTGTTTTACGCTTGGTGTATCCGCCTTGGGAAACTTTTGGAAAGCGCCAATGTCGAAGTTGATCCGTTCTGTGTGATGTTCGCGAATACCATGAAATAATGTATTCAGTCAAAACTATTGCCCGAATCTACTGATTTCTGTTACGAAACCATCATGTGTTAGTAAACGTATTTCATAATGCGATTATTTAGCATTTAATTCCTTGGAGGTTCGAGTGCATGGAGGCTTTTGATGATAATAACGCGCTTTTTGAAGCTTGTAGTGCCACTATAACGTTGTTAAGATCAGGCTTTGACAGCCGTATGAGTGCAGCTCACATGAAAATCACATCGTCCACTGACTGACCCCACATATCTACCCTTCAATCTCCCGAACAGATCGTAACCTCTTCCTCTCTCCCGTCGCCATCATATCCCATAACTTCCCTGACATTCCTGCTCCATCCTGTCGCAGCTGGTTATCGCTGTCCCATCGGGAGTGCCAACTATATTTAACCCGCCAGGCTATGGCGCTTGAAGGGACACTCGGAACAACTAAATTCAATTTTTTGTAATCAAAAATAATTCTGTGATGTATTCTGCTCATGTTGATATCTTTTCGACAGCGAAGCAAGCATTTGTGCGGGAGAAATTGTATTTCAATATTTTCCCGCCGTTCGATTCAAACTTGTTAGGCCTACACAAAAAGGACTCCGTGATCACTGTTTTAAATGGAAAGAGGTGTAGCCTAACCTACGAAATCCGCGAAATAAAAAACTGTTATCGTGCGCCCCAGTCTCCAAATTGGCAAGTGATGGCGACACCTGTACATACATTTTCAATTTTCTGAAAGCTCCCTTTTCAGTGAAAGTATAGCACCTTAATTTCTCGTTAGATTGCGGTTGCCTGTGTACACATGTCGGTCTTTATTTGCCGTCAGGGTCCCTTTAATATGCAGCATAAATGGAGTAGTTCCTCCTCCTCGGTTGAAGAGGCGGTTGAAGAAAACGAAAACTACGAGAAAGCATCAGGCTAATATTTAAGCCTCGCGCGAATCAATCTGAAAATTCAGGAACATGTTTTCGGAGAGTATTAGTACATGAAATAAACATAGTTCCAACTGGCATTCTGGATTGGTTTTTTGCTTTGTTTCCTTTTGTTACAAGATTCCACTGAACTGAACTGTTTTCCCCTTTAAGTTCACATTCTTGTATATTGCGCGTTTTTTGTGCTGTTAAAACAACAGAAACTGACTGAAGCGCTGTATATCATCCGTAATTCTGCCCGCTCAAACTTGTCATGATGGTTTATTATTATTATATATTATTATTATTATTATTATTATTATTATTATTATTATTATTATTATTATTATTATTATTATTGTTATTATTATTGTTATTATTATTATTATTATTATTATTATTATTATTATTATTATTATTATTATTATTATTATTATTATTATTATTATTCCCTTAACCATAATTTGAAAGCGTCTGAAGGTCCTTAAAGCGCCTTCGTATGAGATAAAATAAAGCTATAAATTCGGAAGTGCTCTCGGCGTGCACTAGTTTATTATTATAGACGCATCACAGAAAAAAAAAAAGGTAGAGATAAAAGAATTGTTCTAAGCACTTCTGTGACGGAAACAAAAGAACAAAAAAGGTCATCCTCGTGTTTCTGTTTTTTTTTATATAACTTGAACGAAGCTTGTATGCTAGAACCTTAACCACAGCGACTCCTTTTTCTTCACCTTTTTCTCAGGATCGACACCTGGAGCAAGGAGCTCGCAAGCCCTGCTGGCCGCTGTGGTGTGCGCCACCTTCTCGGTGGCAACTTCAGCGTCGCCGGGCTCGGGAGGCTCGGCAGCCAACAACGTCGAGCCGCCGGAAAAGGTACACCCTCACATTGCTCTTCATCCACGCTCTTGTCATTATGCGTGGCGTCCCAGCTATACATGCCCCCGACGCGGCAAGTTCACCGGTCATGGCAATTGCATTAAATACAAACGCTCTAACGCCCACGGCATCAAGCAAGTTGAAATCCAGGCTTGAAGCCACGGCTGTGTTGTCAGAACGCAATACTGGAGAGTTTTAGTATAACGGAGATGTACCAGCGCACAGCCGTATACGAGGCCAGCCAGGTGCCTACAGCGCATGCGCAGCAAGCACCTGGCAGCGCTTCCACGCATGGCCCGTCGCGATCTCATCCTCACTCCACGGTCTCTGACCCGACCGGCCTCTCGGCAATGATTAGGGTGCCTCAATGCCCGCGCTTCAAAGCAAAGCTGGCTATCGAGGCATCCTAGAAATGATATTCTGCCTGCATCCCCTGGCGGCGAGAAAATTAAGCATGTTCGCGGTTCCCGTGGCCTATGAGGTTTTGCCACTGAACGTACGAATATTTATGTCGCCTTATCACTCGCCTGCAGAAAATGCAGCTACGTCTTTTAAGGTGTGCTTCAAGGAAAAAATAGTGCAGTAATCTGAGCGTTGGCTTCGTAAAGTGCTGCAGTGCTTTGGTTCTATGTGCTGATTTGAAGCCTTTTCCATGGGCATAACGTGGAAGGAAAAGCCCTATTTCTCAAATGCACTTCATGGCAGGAGCGTTTTTAAAAGTAATTTCGTAAAATTGACGTCACCCCATAAATTAAAGCTGCCATCTATATCTCGGAATGAAAATAATATATATGTATATGTACCGAACTTTACTGCGTACTTGTGCAGCTAAACTTGCTAAAGCTAAACATCTCGGATCGCAAAAGGCTGCTGGACCTCGGGACGGGCGTCACGAATATAGCTGACGCACTACAGTATGTCTGCAAAAAAATCTTGAAAAGCACGTGAAAATAAATATGTCAAAACTAGTTTTCTTCTTCGTGATAAAGAGGTGGGAAGGCTGAAGAATTTAACAAGTCCTACAAGACCCCCTCCACCGCCCCCCTTCCCCGTCCTTATGCCCGCCTCTGCCAAAATTCGGATGGAGCCCTAGAAAAAATTTAATCTTAATTTTTTTTAATTTTAACTTTTTTATTTCATAATTTTTAACAAGTCCATCTCTACAGCGCGCTTCTCGAATATTTGTGCTTACGACACCGGTTGATGTATGTCGGCGTTACAAATTTATCTAAAAAAAATGGTCTCTCCATGATTACCACTGAGTTGACGCATGTGCTCAGTGCAGGGTTAATTCAGACGGAGACTCCATTGACTCGCTGAAGTGTTCTAATCTTTAACGGCGCACTTTGTGGCACATATGAGCATTGTGCCGTCGGGAGCATTCAATATTTCTCACGAGTAATTCTTAATGTTGTTCCAGTAAACACGCGCAACCGTTGAAATATCGGTCACCAGCGCTACAATCGAAAACCGCTTATTACTCATTTCAAGGAGCACACTTCACCATAGTGTACAACCCCGCTTTTATTTAACGGACGTTGCGACACTGACGAGTTTAATCGCTTGTTTCCCTTGAGTTGGCGTAAGCCGCCGCAGGGATGAATACTCTCACCAGCTTCGTAGCACAAAAACCATGTGCATAACATGAGTGCTGCATTGCTCTACTGCTATGTACTGCCTGTTAGACTATTAGCACTGTGTCGCCCTGCGTCTTATCGCTGCGAAGGCAAGCGGTGTGCCTGAATGCCTGATAAAACCTACCGGAACAGGAAGTTGACATGTGATATCTAAAAGGCATCATCCGTTAAAGGAATATTACCCTCAAGGCTGTCTCGGATAATTATAGCACTGTGTTTCGCAGAATGAATGTTTGTGCCTAGGATATATTCATTAAATTTATTTTTAAATGTATTATTACCCTCAAAGTAGATACATTATGGAGGGCAGTGTGTTGAATTGAAAAATACAAAAAGATACGCAACAAGAAATATGAAACTACAAGTAACATGTAATTAAGTAACAGGTGAGGTCCACGTTATAGCGATCAATAGTTAATATGTATAGTATATGAGTTCATGCTACAGAAAATCATAGCAATTTCGGCAGACACTAAATTCGCGGTAACATTTCAAATACACAGCGTGGTGAAACGAAATACGTTTATGATCACAGAGGGGAGGCGGTTCCAGTCCTTCGATGTGCGGGCTATGTATAAAGGGGAGAAAGTTCTAGTATTGCGCAGAAATATGCCAACATTGTGGATGTCCTCTATGTGCGATGACACATATGAAGACGGTATGAAGAATTTATCGTGTAAGTTATCGTCGTAAAAAATTTTATGAAAGAGGCATAACCGCGTGAGCTTTCGACGAGATGCGAAAGGTAAAAGGTGCAGGTTAGATTTCGTTGTAGATAATCTGCCACTGCGTTGATAATTATACAGGATGAAACGAGCTGCATTGTTTTAATCATTACTAGCTGGTTAATTAGATCATTAGTGTCTGGGTCCCGAACTGGTGAGGCGTACACAAGCTGGGAACGGACAATTGTTTTCTAAAAGACAAGGTTAGTGTTGGCAGGGGTTGACTCAAAGTTTTGTTTTAAATAGCCTGGCATGCGGTTAGCTTTCCTGAGATTTCTCCGACTAAGGTTTGAAGTGATATGAATGCCTAGGTACATTGATGACCATTTACGTAACGTGTGTTTAGGTAAATTGCGATGTCTTCACGGCGACCTTCTTCAAAATTAGGGAGCTCCTAGTAACGGCAATAACTGTCTGTTGCCGAAAAAAATTATAGAGGGAATAGCTTAAATGAATTGATGCTTCTGTTCATCTACAGGCAGCCAAAGCGCAAGGCGCTTTCGACCTAACTTGAAACTAGCGCATACGGTAAATGAACTGTAAAACGTGTGAACGTGTACACCGACTTGGCCTAATTAAGGATTGTCTTGGTCCCTACTGAGGACTGCGCATGAATTGTTCGCGGTTTCGAGAGTGAGGCTCCGACAAAAAGCAAATACGTTACAACTAGCGGACTGGCTCTTCGTTTCCATTTCTCTTTCAGAAGCCTTTGGTCCGTTAATAATACGAAGCTTTAGCCGGATAGATCTGCCCGCCTCACTCGACTCTAGCCTGGAGTCTTGTCCATCGATTTTCAATCCCACGTCCTATTACATGGCCCTGTTCCAAAATGAATCCGGGTGGGAGAGTTATTGACAGCGCAGAAGCGTGCAGAAATGAGATTAATAAATTCGCCTGCTCGCGAAGAACATTACCACATGTCTTGGTGACATGTTTCTACTCATTATGCGCATCCGCTCAACGGCATAAAGAGGGATATTTGCTACAATAAGGAAGGAAGCACTGCTCATTCGCTTAAAAAAAACCGCTATGCACGTATATTTACGCACTGAAACACCTCCGGCCATCTGTGGAGCACAGCATAAAGGAGCCGGTATAATGTATCGTTTATGTTAATGAAGATGATGGGAGAAAAAGGGAATTACTCTACGGACGGAAAGGATCCTTTTATAATAGGGAGGCACATGAAGCCTCCGCAATGCAAAAAGACACAGGAAAATTAATAAAAACGACGGAACTTCTGCGTCGTCAAAAAAAAAAAGAACAACATATAATACAGTCACCAGCAAAAGTAAACGGGACGCGCGTACCCGAGAACAAATTTATTGTAGCGCAGCATCATGACCCAATCACTGATAGATAATAGCAGATGGAGCCTGCACGACTTCGTAGCGCATCATCGCCTTTCATCTACATTCTATCTATCTCTTTCCGTCCTTCTGTTTTTCGTCCAGTGCTCAGTAGCAGGCTGGGGCCACGTTTCCACCAGCCGTCCAGTCTGCCGTTGTGGCTGAACCTTTCGATTTTCTCTCTTGGCAAACAAAACAGAGAACGAAGGGAAGAAATAAAGAAAGAGAGAAGAAAAAGAATGACAGCAGGAAAAAAGAAAGAAAGAAGGAGGCAGGATGAAAAGAAAGAAAGGAAAGAAAGAAAGAAAGAAAGAAAGAAAGAAAGAAAGAAAGAAAGAAAGAAAGAAAGAAAGAAAGAAAGAAAGAAAGAAAGAAAGAGATAGTGTCCTGAGGTTCTGTACGGGAAAACAATTAGAAGCGCACCGATTGTGGTGAGCAGCTGCCACGCCGTGGTGGAATGGTCATTTCTATAACAAGGACGTGGAAATGCTCCGATTGTGGGTAGTAATTTTCTCTATGGAAGAATTGTTTCAAATGAAAAAAGAAAGCAGTTCGATTTCGCAAAAATTTTCTTTCTGCAGTAACGCGGTCCATTGTACATTTGGCGCAAATATATGCTGTTTGATGCCCCACAACACAATGTGTGCCCATAGCTGTTTTGCTGCAAAAAGAAAAAAAAATCATACAAGCCTATATTAGCACCAGATCGAGGAATTATCGGTTACACCTGATTTGAACCTTAGAAACGAGCTGCCCATTTTTATTTTTCATATATTTTTTTTCAAGCTGCAGCAATGGACCGAGACACAATGTTGCATAAGTCTGTATAATTCTTGTTTCACCTTTGAAAACTTACCTGATGGGGGTCTTCGCCTCGCGGTTCAATGAGGCGCTCATATCTGTGCTCTTACTACCCGACCGACGTTACGTGCGAGAATATTGAGCACGGATGAATCTTGTTGAACTAATTTTGGGGCAATAAGAAAAAGAAAAGCGCTGCAGCATCATCTGATCAAAGCTGCATATCTCATCACGTCGAATGACAAAACTCCACATAGACTCGTGCTTATGCAAGAATGGTCGCGTGTTCGAATGTCCCGAAGACGCATACCACACCTGAAGGCATCGGAGGACACGGGGCTGTTCAATCAGGGGTAGTTACGGCATTCATATTACGTAGAAGCGAGTGCGCAGAAAGGGCTGACAGCAAACACCGCAGCTTCAGACTCAGGTCCTATCCTCGCGAGCTCTGAAAGCATGACAACCACCACGAAAACAGCAACACTGTACGGAAGCATAAGACGAGTGAAAACTGAACCGTAAAGGAAAGGCAGCAAGAAGGCGCAGTGAGCAGAGTGCATGCTTCCCTCTTTTATCGCCCTACTCTGCGTCCAGCAAGCACCTAACGCTATGGGCTTCTGGGTCGGAGTTGGACCGTGACGCGATGGGAATCCCAAGACGCCGGCCGCAGTGAAAGCACTTACCGAAACGAATCTACGGCCCTGAAGGGTTCCCCGTGGTGACGACGTAATGGCCGCAACACGGGGCACCTTTTGCGCAGGGCATTTACATGACTTCCGATGCGCAGATCAATAATCAGCAGACCATGTGTATTTTAATACAACTTTAATACTAAACGTTAGATATAACTAATGCGGGAAAAAATTGGTCCAGGTAAAAACAAGCTAGAACTCTATAAAAAACGAAGTTCGAAGAAAAGAAATTTGCACTCGCAGCGTATTTTATTGATACTAAGACGTCCGCTATTCGGCGCGCGCTGAATAGCGACGTTTCCTTCGTTACCTGAGAGTTTCTCCGGCATATTCAGACGCTATTGTCAATGTCTTACAGCGAAAATATATTTTAAGAGCGCTTTGCATGCGTGTTTGCACGCGAACGGGACACAAGAGCCGCTAAGCGTCACAGGAGGAGTTTCCTGGTGCTAGACAGAGATCACGGAAACAGGATGTTTACATGAAGTACTGGAACGCTAGCAGTACCATGACAAATAAATTATTATCAGGCATGGAGCCCACATTTATAAAAAGATGATATGCTTAGACTACAACCGCCTTCGTATATACGCATACAAGCGGCGTAGCTCGTTATAAACACCGTTCAGGACACAGGACTAACGGGCACATTACACGCACGAAGAGCTTTATCCATCACTTGCCCTATAAGGCCGGGCCTTATTGCGCCATGAGTGTATACTGATACCGTGCTTTGTTATCTTGGCAGAGTGGCGGGTGGCTGATGTAATGATAGGATTCTAATTCCATATGATTCTGATTATTTTTGCACTTTAATTGCATCATGCCTTCGCTGTCACTGGAATGAGTCACACAGGCGGATGGCCAGAGTAGAATAGAATACGACGAAAATAATTTCATCATAGGGACCTTACATTCAGTACATACCTTCCATGTACTGCTTACGAACAAATCGGGAGCGCAAGGCGCGGTTAATTGCTCCGAGAGCATATTAAGCTGAAAAAGATGACCTCATTGTTGTCGCCTTGCGTCTGCGCACGCGATTACCAATCCACATTAATATTAGAAGTAGCACATGGTTAATAAAATTAATGAACCCAGGAAAGCGCCAAAATACGTATATTTACACGTTAAAGCTGAAGTGACAACGATGGGCGCACTTTTCTAGCTTAATTTCTGCGAAGCAGCATGACAGACGGGCAGTCGCCAGGTCTTGCCTACCTGACGTTCCCTTTTTCTCTTAATCGTCGAAGTCATCGATTTTCAATTCTCTCCGAGGCACGCGTCGACCGCCCACCGCTTTTCTTTGACTCCGGCCATCTTCAAACCCAAACAGAGGTTTATTTCTTGTTTCTCGTTTGTTTCTGTACACTCTCGAGAAATTAGACTGTTGCGCTCGCGCGAGCTTGTCACCACCGACAAACAAGCCCATGTTTATAGTGAAATTTCAAAACAAGCGCGATTCTGCTTACGATAACTCCGGGGCCTGTCCTCCGTAACGCCGCCATATTGGATCAATTGAGGCGCCCCCTGTGGGTCGTGCGAATAACCAGTACGGGTCTTCCGGCGCAGGTGGTGAACCCCGGCGAGAGCCTGAGCATCCCGTGTTTCCTGGAGACGCCCGGCGGCAGCGTGCAGTGGATGCGCAACGGGCATCCCGTGGTGCTGGACGTGGGCTCGGGTGGCGCAGGTGGCGCCAGCCGACGCCAGTGGAACATCTCGCGCGACGGCACCGCGGCGCTGACCATCACGCAGGTGACGCGCGCCGACGACGGACTCTGGGAGTGCCGAGAGTTCGCCGACGACGACTCCGTGCGCCGGGTCACCAAGGTGCTCAAGCTGGTCGTCACCGGTGGGTGCTCGGGGCTCGTTTACCAGTAGTGGCAGAAAGATTACTTTACGCGATAGACTGGTAATAGCGAAGAATAACGAAGACACAGTGGGTTTTGAAAGCATTGATTGAGGCAAAATTAGTGGTAGCAATAGGGGATATTCAAAATTCCGCAAGTGCGCTTTCTCAAGACAAGATGGCTGATCGTGCGTTTCCAGCTGAAACAAATCAAGAGGGAGTGGTTTTTTTTTGTTTGATTGTTCCAAAATACGTTTCTTGCGTTCTATCCACAACCTTAGCTCTTGTCCTGTAGCCCACGCAGTTTTTTTTTCTTTTTATAGAGAAGTCGGCCATCTTATCTTTGGCAACATAGTTATGTGAGAAAGCACACTTGCGAAATTTTGAATAGCCCCTATTGTGGGCATTTCGAAAAGACTAAGGAAGAGACTTCTGGACGAAAGTTGAACTTCTTTTTAGGCCGGTTTGTTGGTTACAAACACACAGCAGAAGCTTGCTACCGGCAAGGTGTTTCCTCACCTCGTCCTCACCACAGCCGCGAACAACTGGCGCACCTGTTACAGATTTGACCTCTGTATTAAAATGATAAGATTGCGGATAACTCCACAGACATGAAGTATTGTGATCAGTACTGTTTCAATTCTTCAGCGCTGTGCGTTTATCATTGTCGACCACGACCTTCAAAACCTGACTCAGCCCTAGTAGTAAAACTACTAGTTGTAGCTAGTCGTTTTAATACTATTATAATTAACACAGAACCTACCCCATAGTAAAGATTGGGCCCGTCTATTCCATAACTGGCGTGTGGAACCTGGTCATTCAAGCTGGCCGGTCAGTAGAGAGCGAGCATTAATGCACAATCATGAAATAAACAAAAACTACAGCCCAGAAGCCAATCCATCTGTCGCACGAACAGCAATCACCTGCCAGTGACAAGTCAGATACAGCGAAGCGAATGAACCGACACAGGCATCATGGGAACGAAAGTCGAACACAGAGATTTTTCAGCATTTTTTGGAGGTGATTAATGCCACCTGGCGAGTGATAAAAAAACAAACACTTGACACGTACGCACAGTACCTGGAATGACCATGTCTGTGAGAATAGTCGAGGTAGCAATAACTGACTATCAGAACGAAGTGAGTGCTGGCCAATGAAGTGAGCGCTAGGGAATAGATCTTACTTTAAAACTAGAGATTCTGTATTATTGCAGAATACAACTGTTATGACTGAAAACGGCTGGAATGATGAAAACTAGGATTTAAAGAAATTGTATACCATACCACTGGCAAATTGTGCGCTGAACTTTTAAGAATGCTTTGCAAGGACGAATAAACTCGGTTTTGCCAAAAACGAGGGCAAAAACTAAATATTGTAATATAATCTCAGTATATATAGTAGGGTGCAAATGTGTACGAGTTGGTATAAATGCATACTGGGTGGAACAGCGCAGCCAGACAAAAAACACAGAGAAAGGAAACAACACACACAGCGCTCGTCTGTGTTGTTTCCTTTGTGTGTCTTTCGTCCGGCTGTGCTGTTCCACCCGATATGCATCATTTCAGTGTTCCATAAGCAAATGCATGAACAATCTTTGTTGTTTTTACCGTAAAGGATGCTATGCTTCTGCAGTAGTAAAACAAACAAGCAGCATTTCGAAGTCTATTGCAAATGTGGTCAAAATGACCCTCCCAAGGAAGGCAGCAAATAGTTCGCCCATGTATTTTACTTGGCGCACATATTCAAGTGCAGAGCACGAACGCGACGAATACCGATCGCTTCGTAGAAAAATTGATGCATCAATTACTGTAGCCTGCAAATTCGGATTAGTCTACAAAATGTTACTTTTTTATGTACATTATTATGTAGTCCTGCACTGGACGATTGATAGGATAAGTTATTTGCAAAGAGGACAGCATCGTCAGCATATTGGAAAATGATGCATTTAAGTACGGCACAGTCATTGATGAAGGTAATGTAAAACAATGGTGTTGGTGTTAAACAACAACCACAAGAACAACAACAATAATAGTAATGATAATAGTATATCTCCTCACTAACAGATCTCTCTTTGTGCAAACGAACGCCTTCCTTTCGGAGCTGGTCCGAGCTGTTTTCGCGGAAAGCCTCCAAATCTATTTGCTCGCCAAAGCAAATTTCGGTACGCTGTCTAAGGCACCGCTCATGCAGCTCATTCAAGGGCGACGGCGGGAAAACAGTGGGAATGACTATTACCATTAAGAGTGAATTGTTTGTAGGAATTTATAAACTCTGCGGAAACAACGAAATGTCGTCTACCCACCCTGAAGCATTTCAGTGAATGATTGGAATGTTACGCAACGGCGTTGCACTAACGCGATAACAAACCGGCATACACCGTTTAAGAGTATATAGCTCCGCTGTACAGCTTCGTGTTCGCAATGAACTCAGAATTGCTGTGCTAGAACAGTGCTCGCATCCGTCAGGCTCTGTATTCTCTGTATTCGCTCCATGCTTAACAGAGCAGAACCGAGCAATTCACAGCGCCTCAAGCCCTAGGCATCGCGTGGTCCAGAGCTGGCAATCACGGCTGGATTTGAGTATGAATGATGCAGCGCTTGAGCCGAACGAGAGTATACACTCTACGCATGATTGCACCGTGGCATGTTTCACGTTCAACGGCTAATAGACGCTGCGAAAAAAGTGGTTGCAATCATATCGCAACGAATAGGATTATTTTTATTGGAAGTGTGTGTATATATAGGGTGTTTTATCTAAGACTTTAGGCAGCTTTTGAAAATAGGTTGTTTTTTTCTTCATTTAACAGAACGCTTCTGTCGGCACAACATTGTCAGTGATGTAGTAGATTAGAATACAGCTAGTATGTGTTAACTAGCATACTGATTAACTAATCCTGAATAGTTGTTTTTAACTGTTACTGTTGGACTCTTTAATTCTTGAGGGAAGTGTATCCCACTGTAAGTAACATCCATATCAGTTTTTCAGATTTTCGAAAAAGCGGTTACCGTCGGCGCTGTGGCCCAGCAAAGTTTGGATATTTAGACGAGTTTCGTGAACTGGAGAGTTTGCATTGCCTGCGAGCTTCTCGAAAGCTCGTTTATTTTGGCGCAATGTGGGCAAAATTTGTTGGACCACATCACCGAGGGTAACCGCGTTTTCGAAATTCTAAAAACTTATATGGATATTACTTACGGTGGGCTACACGCGTCTGATAATTAAAAAGCCCAACAGTAATAGTTGAAGAGTTAAATATTCAATATTAGTTAAACAGGCTGCTAGTTAGCACGTCTTGGCAGTATTCTGATGTACAACACCGCTGTCAATTCTGTGCTAAAAAAAAAGTGCTATTCTAACTCATAAAGCCCATCTTTCAAAAGTATGCAAGTCTTAGGTATTTATAGCTTTTTGGAAATATAGCTCTGTATATATAGCTCTAGCTATCTATACAGCCATTCGGAGCAAACGCACTCACTTCGTTTGAGTATGCTGGGATCACAGACCATTGTATCCGTCGCTAAAATGAAGCGAAATATCTGACCTCGTGGTAAACTAAACTGCTTCTTAGTAATCCATAAACTGTTCCACCCCAAAACCGAGAGAATAGCTTCGAGGCACAGCTTATGGTTAAGGCCTCTAGATTAATTCCGACCATGCGGCGTTCTTCAGTGCGCACTGATTTCTCGATACATGAGGGTTTTGGCTTTTCGCCCCGATCTGAATTCGGCCGCCGCGTCACTGATCGAAAACATGCATTGCTAACAAGGTTTTCGGCAGAAGGACCTCACAGCCACCGAGCCACCGCGGCGTATAAATAACATAAAGCTTACTCCGAAATGAACCTCTGCTTTCATACTCGAAAGCCGCGACATGCGTCGGCGAACCGCCTATAGCTGATTGGGAACTTTGGCAACGCAATGCGTAACCGTGTTCATTACTGATGGCAACGAAGTCGTGAGGCAATTACGTTGATAGCGAAAGTCTATATCCACCGGAAGAAGTCAACTAAGAACCGGAAGGGGCACTCCTCGACGGCTCACCTCCGTTTCTCGGGCTTCTTAGTGCTTTCTCGTGTTTTCTCCCTTGTCTTTATTGATCTTTCTCTATTTTCCCGAGTGTCCCAGCGAAGAGCAGCTAAAAGGGACCGAGACGAAAGTTACGTCATCTCCGAGACAGCCGCGGGGACGGCTCGGAATCGACGAGGCCGGAGAGCGGAAGGAGACGTCGGCGACGCTTTGACTTAATTGGATCAGGATAATAAGGAGTATATTCGGGAAGCTGTGGAGGCAGGAAACGCGAGAGTATGTTTACCCTGCGAGTAATCGAATGGCGCAAATGCGCGCTGGGTCTCCGATTCCGATTCGGCTGACAGCCGCGCTTTTTTCCTATTTTTTTCCTATTTTCTCTTTTCGATAATTCTTTTCTTTTGTGGGCCGCACGCGCGGAATTCGAGAGCTCGCCGGAATGAGAAGGGAAAAAGGGGGGGGGGGGAAGGAAAGAGGGTGAAAGAGCGGTGTGCGGACCTGATTGGGACGAGGCCGAGATAAATTAAAGGCCCTCCCCTCCCCGCCCCCCGTCCGAAGAGGGAAACCCAAGAAGTGCGCACTCGAAAGGAGAGATCGGAGAGGCTGCGCTTCATTGTGCTTTTGCTCGCGCCAAGTGTGCGATCGACTGTTTGACTTTTGTCGGAGCCACGGCCGCCGCTGCGTGGCGCTGGAGCTTCCCATTGTCGCCGCTCGAAAGAGAAATCCCGAAGCCACCCGAAAGCTCGTAAGGGTGGGCACTTATAAGCAGGGCAGCGAAGCCCGCTAGAAACAGGGTAGGGCCGATCTGTTATTACTATTTTCTTTCTTTGAAAGCAATTTTTAAGCTAACGTTTCTTTTAAAAATTCGTTGAAGCTATTTTACAGTTTTCATAGCACTTCATTGTTTTCTATTGTGACCGAGACTTTCGAGCTTTGCTGTCGAATGTATACACACAAAGGCCGCGGTGCATATATACTTTCATTTTTTTTTGTACAAATTCGAGCATTGCACACGTACCATGCGAGCGGATCTATAACATTTAGGAACGTCACAGGAGCTCATGAGCTGTAAGGAAGATTTATCAATGATCTTTCTTTTTGATAGTATACAAAAAAGAGATTGTGCAAGTTATGGGCAGAGGTTATAGGGCCTATACTCCTCATGTATTTTGAGGAATATTTACGAACCATTTTCTGCGTAACCTGCTGCATATACACCGATATGTTCTAATTTATTCTTCATTGACTTTTTAAATACACTAAAATTACTTTTTTTGCGCCTGATATTCACAGTTCCGTCCATTTTTCAGAAACCATAATTTTTTTTGCCTCAGTCCTCACAAAAATTTCTTTAGACTATCCGTGTACTTTTGTTTACAAAGTCTATAGAGTGACTATAAACAAATCCTAGAGAATAGTCTGAAGACAATACAGATCCTATAGACAGTCTATAGACAATCTATAGATTTGTGGTCATACACTTTTACAAGACTTTTGTCTATGGACGGTCTATTGACTGTGAATAGACAAAAGTAATATCTTTAGGAAAGCAATAGAGTCTATAATAAATCTATAGACCGTCTATTGACCACTTTTATGAAGGTGGTGAAACACTGGGGACAACTTGAAGTGGCCGTGTATCGATAAACTAGACCAACCTTTCGAAAAAGAGACCGCTGTCCCCAAAAACGGAGCTTTTATACAGAAAATACCCAAAAATGGAATACCGGTGTCGGCATAACCGGCCGAATTCGCGAGTAATCTCGTTGCGTCTACACCCAAATTTTATGCCTCGGATCGCAGAGGTTACGATACGTCACCGCAAAACTCAAACGACGGCAAGTAATGCTTCTCAATGTAGACGTCATGAGTTCAAGTCGAAGGACGAGAAAATATTTAAATTCAGTTTTCTCAGCCACAAATGCTTTTTTTTGCCGTCGAACAAACGTTAACATAGGCAGAAATGTCCATAGCATCAATTCGAGGAGGTTGCCCTCAGTGTTCCTTGAAAAGGACAAAACATCTCTAGAAAAATGCCGACTGCCTAGGTGCGTATTACTCTACATTTGCAGGTCTCAATCCCCCTGTGGATAAATCTGGCAATAAATATCAGTCTTTGGTCGTTTATTGTTTCTCTAATAATCAGTGCAATGCAACAAAAGTTGTTCTCTTGAAATGTTTGAGGTCAAAGGCAAAACACGCATCGGCTTCAATTTTCAGGAAGAAACAGTGTGCGCTGAAACACATGTTTTGTAGGCGCTTGCAGTATAGTCAGTACCGGTGCAAATGTTAGTCGCTTTTCAGCTGGTTTCTGTGGCCTCCTTTGGGATTTGTTCGACCGCCTCTCCCAGTAAAGCACTGACGAAGACGGTCCACTTCATGTGACCACATTTGATGATAGCAGTTTTGTGACATCCCCAGTGGTCTATATTATCACCAGAGACTTTACAGGACATTATCTCGGTCCATGCTAGCATCGTCGAACGTGAGCTCTGTGTCTAAAAGGGTTCTAGTTCTGTATTCTAAGAAAGGCACTCTTCCTAGCGCCGCCAGATGCCGTGATCAAATTAGTCGTTGCCGTTTTGGGTTCGACCGCGGAGAAACTTCTTGAGAACCCCTGGCAGGAGTATAGTTGCTGAAACATGAACTTTAAGGCGTAAAGAACTGATGTGTGCGAGCGTCTGTTTTCCAAAGGGCAAAGGCTCTCTCGTTATCAGGCTTTTGTATGCACGCCAGATGACGCGGAGCTTCAAACCCCGCCCACTGACAGGCGTCGCTGTCGGCTGCAGACATCTCTAAATGCGTTACCCAAAGATCCTTACGCATGTTTTCTAAGTTATCGAACCAAAGTAAAATAAAACTTTCAAATTACCCACGCAGTGGTGAGGAAATCGCGTGCAGCAGTTGAGGTTACACGAGCTCAAAGTAAGACGCAGCACCGGTCGATAGAACATACCACTTACCTTTCTTGGTTTGCCTTGCTGTCTTTAAGGAACCAGCAGAGTTTTAAAAAAATGCCATAGTCTTGTTTTCAACATCATTTTCTGCAGCAGAAATACGAGTGAGCCATTGCCCCGAAGGTAGCAGTCACGCCAGCTCTCCACACAGTTTCGCAAACCGGGCCGTTACGGCTCTAGTAAAGTATGGAGAAGGTTGTGAGTCGCTGAACAATTCTCAAAAAGTTTTCGGCATTCTAGACTAACAGAAAACAAGAAGTTAATACTTTTCCTAAATTTTATCCTAACCTGTGTCCGTAAGTGCAAAAGGTTTATGTTCTAAATTTCAATGTTTAAAAAAGTACTAACAGTGTTGCCACCACTGCAATTAAAAAAAGAACTCAGGTAGAGAAGCCCCATTGCTCTCAAATTGTTCGCTGATGTGTACTCCTTGGCCTTCAGAGTGCTAGGTGTACTGGCATCTCTTGAGAACAGTGTGTTGAGAATCCCATGTGAACTTTGCGCTCTTGGAAACGCTCGCAGGCATGCAAAAAACGTGCAATAGGCGCGGCACGTGCATGAAAACGTGCACGTTCATTGTGAACGCGCTGTGCATGTATTTACTACACCCCAAGAACCAACCACATGTTCTCACTCTGACATGCAAGCGTGGGTAAGTCAGTCAAAACATTTTATTCAAAAAAGATGCCCCACTGCCTGTTTATGGAAGTGAAGGAGAATGGGAGAGATTTATAAAAATTCGAAATATGTCTCTATGGCGGAGTCTATAGAAATGCCATAAATTTGTTTTTGCTGAAAGTCTGGGGGTACTAGGTACAGCTCTGCTAAACGGAGACTGCGTGGTCTTTTACGTGATGGCATATTGTGTCTTCAGTGGCCGGTCATCGCCAGAGCAGGTTTTGATGTCGATGGCGTCTGTGTTATTGCCGAACAGTAGACATTGGGATAGAGTTCAATAGGGATCTAGCGCCTTCTACAGCGCTTTCATCTCTAGGCTTGCAACCGCTCTCAGCTCGTCGATGCAGCGATTCATTGAAGTTTGTTCTTCCATTATCAATTCGTCTTGTTTGATTTCCTAAAATAATTACCTAATCCTCGCTAAACCACCTAAAATTAGAAGCCACCATGACCTAAACATCGTGACTTATTTTGCCCGTACGGACATTCTTAAATACAGTTTCTAGCCGCGTCGCAGCAGCATTATCCTTACCTGTGTGTTCCTTCGTTGTCGGCTCTTCTCTGATGCATTTTGTTCATAATGTACCAACTAGCTCAGCAATCCACCTTATTAACTCGCTATCGAATAATTGAATTCTTGTCCTGACCCTACTTGTTACCTTTCTTTAAACTTGTTCTGCACGGCTTTTAATAGTTGTAGCAGCACTTAGTGCTGTTCATATTGTCTCTACTATTTGCCATTGTTCTGTTCCTTGTTGCTATAGACAGTACGCTTTTCACGTCCAATCGTGCAATAACCATGTAGGGCTGCAGTATGAACAAATAAACAAACAAGCAAATAATGTATATACATCATGAACAAATAAACAAACAAGCAAATAACGCATATACGATTGCTTCGCTGTGTTGCTAAGTGTGCGCATTCCTCCACTGACGTCCATGTATCGCTCTGCGGCGCAGGCGCCCCGGAGGAGCCGTTCCTCACTCTGGGTGGCGAGCGGCTGCACGAGGGAGCGCGCATCACCATCCAGGAGCACGAGGAGGCCGAGGTGGGCTGCGTGGCTCGCCGCGCAGTGCCCGCCGTGCGGCACATGCACTGGCTACTGGGCGAGAGCAACCTGACCGCGTCCAGCCAGCTATTCGTCGAGTTCTCGCCCCAGGAGGACTCGTACACCACGCGAAGCCTGCTCAGCCTGAACGCGTCGCGCGACCTGCACGGCCTTCGGCTCTCCTGCCACGTGTACCACGTCTCGTGGCCCACCTCGACGGCGGTCGCCGCCACACTGGACGTCCTCTGTGAGTGCGCGGGGAAGATTGCGTCATAGGAGCGAACTTTGCAAGGACGATGCACAGCTGTTTCCCCGCTGGCTTCGTCACGACTACGGAACGGGCCGTGATGGGTCATTGGATGGGGCTCCGTGCGCCGGGTATGAGAGCTGGTACCCAGTAACCCATCACGGCCCATCCTGCAGTCCTGACGTAGCCTGCTGGGAATGAGTGTGATGCACTGGCTTTGTAAAGTTTTTGCTGTTGGTGGGCTATGGCAGGGCGTCAGCTCTTACGTTAAAAAATTAACGGTGAACTTTATTTAAGAGAAATCCTCGTGGGACACCCGGGCTAAAAGTTGTTGCCCACCTACAGCAAGCTCCCTGCAAATTTGGATAGTGTTTTGCGTCCGCGGTGAACGCGGCTAAACGTTGCGCCTGGAAGACGTGGAAGGGCACGTGGCGCTCATTATCTTCCAACACGCCATGATTTGCTGCTATCGTTTTCTCTTTTAGCTCCCACTAAGTAGAACAAGAAGCCTGGGACTTTTCTTGCCTTTAAATGTAATAAAAATAAGCAGGTGATTCATCGCTTCGATCATTACTTTATTTTTTAACAGTGAATATCAATCTTCATACAATAACGGTATGCGTCAGTGGCGAAGAAAATACTCGCAATACCACTCCAATATTAACATAACGTGCGTGTTAATGTAACTGTAAGTAAAATGGTAAGTAAAACCTAAGATTACATTTCGTTACCACATACCTTGAACATCAAAAGCTCGTCTGCACGAGGATCAATGCGTTCATTAAGTGGAAGAGGAGGAAAAAGGACTTTATTGGAGGAATGAACTCGACGCTCTCCGGATGTTTGATGCAAAAAAAAAAAAACTGCTTTTTGAGTGCTAGTGAGCCTGCTGAAGCTAACGTTGGTCTTTACTCATTTACACATTTTCAACTATCGATCTGTAGCATGCCCTGCTGTATTGAGCCGCGCGCTGAGCTGACGAGTGGCGCCCCTGCAGACATTCCGTCCTTCTCGATCTCTCGGGAGCCGGGCTTCGGGTTCCCGATCCTGGAGAAGATGCCCGTGTCGCTGCACTGCGCGGTGGACGCGAATCCACCGTGCGCGCCGCGCTGGCTCAAGGACGACGGGCCGCCGCCCGTGCCGCAGAGCCCCGACGGCTTCCTCAACTTCTCGGCCATCGAGCGCCAACACGCCGGCTGGTACCGGTGCGCCGCCGTCCACCGCCTCGGGACGTTCGCCTCCTACGGGTACTTCCTCAATGTCCGATGTGAGTGCGAAAAAAAAAATAATAATCAAGTGCAAGCGGCAACGCCGGCCGTTTCATGAGAAGAATGCATGGTTCAAAAAAAAAACTAAAATAGATGCCCAAAAATGTGCCATATTTTGCAACTCTTCAGGCATCCATGAATTAAAGCAGCAGTCTCGTTATTACAGTGATTTACTGCTTGAATTTTGCATTTTATATTTTTATTGGAGACTGGGGCGTTCGATGGTTTTTGAACGAGACGAACACGAGCATACACTTCCCGCCTCCCCTTAATTTTTTTAATATAATTTATGTGAATCCTGACAATGAAAACGCAGAGAACCGAAAAGGTACACTTGCGTGCGCAATGGCACCCCAGCACGTCTCTCAGTTACAAGCGTAATGCCGCAGTCATTAAAAACTCGAACATTTCCACGCCGTGCTCCTGTGCCGAAAAAACTTTGCGGCCACCTTTGTGTAGAAAACATGTACAAGCTGCGCTATCGAGAGTTCGGTTTGAGAGCCGGGCCCGAACACATCCGTCGTTCTCTGCTCGCTGATGCGTTGGACATCGACCGGCTCTCTGGGGGATTTAAGTGCCCCTCCCGTCCAAACCTGAGAGCTGTACCTGCGAAACGGAACTGCGTTCTGTCACAGGACTTTTCCAATGCTCTCACCGAAAATACATCAGTATGGTAATGGAGCGGTCAGTGAGCTTTAATGTCTGCGTTATGTTCAATCATCTCCACTTCCTGGCCAAGAAAAGGGCAGGCTAAGTGAGCGCCGTCCGTAAAGAGTTCACTATGCGCTTATGGAGAAGTCGTGTCCATCCCGTCCGTGGTGCCATTTTGGCACCTCAGGAAATCTGGTCGTCATTTCCTGATATCTATAGGATATCTCAGGGACGTAACTTTTTTGTTTTTGCTGGCCAGTAGTGCGCGGCGGCTGCCGTCGGATCGATACTTCCTCGGCTCATTCCTTTTGTTACCACCACGCCACGCCGTTCTTTTAATGGTGAGGACTACCTTTTGCGGGTCATAGGAATTTAAGAAGCCAAAAGCAGCTTGCGCCACCTGCTATTGAACTTCCAGGCTTGGCAGTTCGACAACGCGATGCGGTACGGTTATGTGAGAGAGAGAGAGAGAGAGAGAGATTTTAATGAGTACAGGAGAGGTGAGCCTGGTCCAGCCTGGTATGTTATTCCAGATGATTGAGACTGAAGAAAAAAAAAAGGCGAAACAGGATTCAATCATAGATGACAACTGCTGACTCACGAACACTCAGGATTTCCAAAGGCTGTACGATGTGGCTCTGTGTTAGCTGCGCTGGTGTCATGCACGAATAAGCGAGTGATGTTATTCGCCTCTACCTGTCACTAAGATGCTTGCGCATGCAGAAAAACGTGAAGTTACTTGTCTAAAAAATTAATGAATTGTCACTGAGTTTCTTGCGCTAAAAAAAAAAATAAGGATGGGGGGAGATATTTTCGGATATTTTTTTTCTGTTACTCAATTCTGCCTCAAATTTAAAGTGCGGCTACCTCGACCAGAAATCGCTGGTTGAGAGGGACCGGATTATGATGGCGACCAATGGGTTCTCGTACTGAACCCACCCAGTTTTTGCGCTCTGAATAAATGTTTTTCTTCCTCCTCCTCAAGTGCGGCTTTGAGGGGTCGATGGAAGGGGAAATAGCCGTTCAATTCTTCGTTCCCACCGAACAGTCAGGCTATTGCAATGCTATTTTACACGCAGTTCTTGGTACTTTGATGCCACCTCTCCTTGGATTATGTTCAACTGTTCTTGGCAGTCAAGAAAACCAAAACGTTAACAGAGATGGAATGAAATTGAAATTGGTTTTGGGGGAAAGGAAATGGCGAAGTATCTGTCTCACCTGTCTCATCTGGCGTACACCTGAACCGCGTCGTAAGGCAAGGGATAAAGTAGGATCTGAGACAAGAATTCCAAATGACTGGACACTCAGGATAAAAGGCGCTGCATATCGGCTGAGAAGTGGCATCAACAAAATGTAATGCCGTGAATGTAAATCCGGCCAAATATTTAGCTAGAGTGCGTGACGGGTGCTTTTTGTGCGCTCCTGCGCTTTACGACGATGCAAACTTGCGGAAAGTTCAAATACTAAGCACTGGCTTAGTGAGCCTGAGCTTAAATTTGATATTTTTGCAAGTTTGCTCCGCGATAAGCGGCAACAACAGGGGAAACGCGGCCGTCGCGTACGCTACCTAACGTTTTGGCCGGCTGTGTACTCATTTCATTACTTATGCGTCATGAAGTGTGCACAAGTTCTCTAGCGGCATGTCTGCATTAGTGCAGAATTAGCTTAGTACAAACTACTCATAATGCGGTGAGGGCAGTCGTAAGCAAGCCGGTCGACTACAAAAAGACCTTGACCCTCTGAAACGGGTAATAAACGACATTGCCGTGACTGTTGACGTCGCATGTGATTACACTAATTGACCTCTCGTGAGACATCTACAGAGAGGTTTCATGATCAGGTGTGACAAGATTTTTGCGTGTAGCAAACGGGGTCTCTCCGATATACGTAAATAAATGTAAAAAAGCGGTAGTACGCAGCAAGCTCTCGTGGCCAGTGTGGCAAGCTCATATCTCGTATCGGCGTTTCTTTATCGCCAGCGCCATTTCCCAAACTCAGTCGTGCGGCTGCGTCGGCTTAGTACTTCGCGTGTATTTGCTGCTTCGAGTTCTTGCCACATGCTATCGTCAGCGCTAGCGGGAGGGATAAATAAAAAATCTACAAAGGAAACCCAAAACCACGACTCCAACTGACAGCCGCGGTCCCTTACTTCGAAGGAAGTGATTTTTCACCCCGACAAACCTTTTCGATCGTCCCCATCTTTCCCTGTGCGCGGCTCTCATTTACGTGACGCAACCGCACTAAAGCCGCTTAGGCGCGGATTAGTGTGACAGCCGCCCAAAACGTCGTCAGTCCCATGTTCGCTATGTCAGTCGTGGAGTGGCTTTGGTCCAAATTGGCTCGCGGGATATGAAGCAACTAGCCATGCTGCTTCATCTACTATGACATATCGCTAGAGGCAAGTTTTGGTTTAGGTCTTTGTTTATGCTGAATTCAAAGAGTAAACTGAGCGAGGGTCTGGAAAAACCTATCTAAGGGACGCTCTTAACCGTAACTTGTAGTAAACAGGAAAGAGGTTAATACATGACATCATGATTCCTGCCTAAAACAGGTGCCTGAAATCTAGATGTTGTTTCTGTGACAGTATCGTGCGCTTAGGAGGATTGGGCATGCAAGGTCTATTGCTCACCTGTAGGGGTCTTAACACATGGCATCCGTGAAAACGTTCCCGGTTATCGTTTCTCTTTTCTTGGCATAGAGTCAGTAGAGTACATCCATCACACTTGCGGTCTGGACATCCGGCTGGAGCTGACACAGTAGTTCGGATGAGTGACCTCCTTATGCTATAAATAAATAAAAGCATTTTACTTAAGCAACCGTAGGATGCTACGCTCTTCCAGGGAAGTATTTTGTGTCAGTTTCACTTCGTGTTATAGTTGGACACAAGAGTCGTACTTGTGTTCTGATGCGAACAATGGCACTAAATATACTCTAGTGTAAATCAAGAAGAGAAAATTAGATCGGCGTCAAGTGTAAAGCGGAGATAACCGATAACGTGATATAGATAACCGATAGCCCGTTACGATAGTGCAATGGGTTTCTAGAGGAGGAAAAATCGCTAGGGTCTGATGGCGATGGTGATGATACCTTGAATGGGGAAATGTCCATTACCTAAGCATTCTAGATTTTCTGCTTGTTTGCATCGAGTGGTAATGGCGGAAATGTGTTTTTCATCAGGCGCACTATAGTTACGGTTCGCTAACATGTAGCACAATGGAATAATTGTCGGCATACAGCTCACTTTTACGTATAGCGACACGACTGATTAAAGCTAGATTTGGCTTACGAACTCATTGTTCTCAATGCGTCTTAAAAGATCGAAGCTTTGTCTTCTTTTTCCTTGTTAAGGCGAGGTTGGGCACACAGCATACTTTGTAGTCGCGCTGCTTGAGTCATGATTTGCTCTGGCAGTATTTAAATAAACCTAAAAATAAAGTTCGTCCCCATGTTTGTGTGTTGGCGAAATTTCAATTCTATAACTTTCGCAAACGAGCACGTAAAAACGAACCATCAACGGATTAGGAAAAGCAAAAGCAGCCAGATTTTTTTTTTTTTTAGCTGGTTCGAGTGTTACGGTCCTTTCATTAGCGAACTTCAGCGATACTCGTTAAAAGCTTCCAGCAAGCATCCCTTCCCTTGTATTCAGCCTTAAGCTGCACGCTTGTTTAGCCTGGCCACTAAGTACGCCTGCCACTCAGCTTTCCTGTCTACACGAGCAATATGTGCCGCTCAGAGCGGAAAGCCTGAAAGCGCCGTCACGCTGTCTAAACTTTAAATGACACACTGAAGACAAGGGGGAAAAAGCGCGCGAAATAAATAGAAAAGAAAATTTGTGTTCGGTGACAAAGGGTGCCTGGAAAAGCCCGGCGCACAGTTCTCGTTTTGATCGACGAAGCGTGGCACAAGAGGAGACGAGCGACATGCTGCGGCGGCGGCAGCAAACTTTTAATTACCCAGTCAACTGCCGTCGGGTTCGCCCTCAGGGCCCGTTCGCGAGTGGCCGCTGTGCGCTAAGCGGAGACATTCTTATAACAGTGGCCACTTGTCTGGAGAGCCCGTCTTGCGCACGTCTTGAGAAGCGGGAAACAAGTTAGCCGGTCTCGCATGCAAAGACCAAAGCCGAATCATAAAGAATGAGCGTTCTCTCTTCGCCCCCCCCCCCCCCCCCCCTTTTGCCCGCCAACCACTTCAACCTCCTCGGGCGTCGGTCCTCCATATAAAGGCGGTCTCCTCCTTCGCCTCGTGGTCCTGCGGGCGCGTCTTTTGTCGTGAAGCAGATGTCGCCGCCGTCACTTCGCAGCGTCGCCGACAGCACGTGCTGCGTCCTTTCGAAGAAGTGCAGCTCTTCCATAGCATTTTCTTCACTCCACTTCTTTCTTTCTATTCGCTTTTGTGTATCCTTGACACCGTTGCAGATGTTCCAACAGCTTGTGGGGAGTAGTGAATGGAAAAGGAGGTGAAAATAGAGATAACTAGAGGAATAAAGAACGTGCTGAAGGCAGTTTGGCTTCTTGACGAGAGTGCGCGAACAGGAGAAAATGAGCTTTCTATGGGGTTAGTTTTTTTTGTGTTCAGGTTGATTTATTTGCTTTTTCTCATACAACAGGGCCTTTCTATACTTGGTGCGTTTTGGACGGCTCGAAAGACTATGAATTGGAAACAAAGCGTCCAGTAGATGTTCTTGCCTAGGGCAACTCCGTAAAGAAGAGGCAAGCACACGTGCGGGAAGTTTGCAGAATTTGCTTGACGTCAGGAGCGTAAGAATGGGACCACGAAATTCATATAAACTCTTTAAATTCGACAAATCGCGACGAGCAGTGGACGTTCAACTGGTTGAATTTTCAGGCACATGCAAAGAGAGAGAGTGGAATAAGCTTGGCGTCAGAAGCTCCTCAACAAGACAAAAAAACGTTTCGTATGAATATATATGACAAAGAAAAAAACGTCTACCCAACATTAACTTAAGTTCGCTATATACATGACAAGTGTGCACCCTCCGCTGTCTAAGATGCGTACGTTTTCTCACGATTTCCTGCAGTCTGGGTGGCCCGATGCAGCGGTCATGCCGACCATGAGACACATAATTATTACACCGGTAGGCACATACCAGCTTATGGCGATAATTAACGTCCGAGCCGCGTATTCCAAACATCTGCGCCAACTTGAAAATCATTTTGTTCCACCGAAGCATCAAGGCGCATTGTGTCTCAAGATTCGCTTCTTTTGGTCTTTCACAGCGCACACAGGATGTGAAAAACCAGCGCAGTTCTTTATTTTTTTAAATAGACACCTTTAGCATTCCGTCTATCGTGTTAGCGTTACCGGTATCGGAGCACCGGAAGCCCGCCCGTAGACAATGCTCATGCGCAAACCGCCCCGACGGCGCCAGGCACCCGGCGGCTGCGCGCGTGCTCACCGGCGGTGGGCGGGCTCCTGGTACTCCGGTAACAGTAACACGGTACACGTTATGCTTAAAGCGTCTAATGATGTCGCCAGTAAGCGCATGGCGCATGCACTGTGCAGATGCGCTCAATGCGGTAGCTATGAAGCGCTTGTTTTGAGTGCGTATGTGACTGCGCATTACGTTGCAGCTGGTGACGGCGCGTGGAGCCTGCTAAGCGAGATTAACCAAAATACACGTCTCTGCTGTCATAATCCAGTGGGAACAATCGTGCCATGGAACGAGCGCTTTCCAACGACAGGCCAGCTTTGCTGTGATTTATGTGGACAGCATGTTGTATGTCTGGTTCAATAAAACAGTCATTACGTCGCGGTCGGTCGGTTCGTCGGTCAGTCAGTAAGCAAGCAAATCAATACATAAATAAGTAAATCGCTCTGACGGCTCCTCTCTCCGCGTCGGCGCAGACGGTCCCGAGATCGTCGAGCAGCCCCCGTCGCAGGTGGCGGCAGACTTCGGCGGACCCGTGCAGCTCGAGTGCAAGGCGGACGGCAAGCCGCCGCCCTCCTACTGCTGGACCCGCGTGCGCTCGGGCCGCCTGGAGAGCATGGCCGCCGAGAGCTCCCTGGTGCTGGACCCGGTGCTGTACTCTGACGCCGGCAGCTACCAGTGCACGGCCACCAACCACCTGGGCTGGAAGGAGGAGCGGGCCCGCACCAGGGACATCTTGCTCACCATCTCGGGTGCGGGCCCCGTATACACTGCAAGGGCGGTGGTACCCCGCGAAGCACGGTGGTTTCAGATCGGGGTTTCTGCAGTCTCAAACGCCACGTTCAATCGATCCTCTCTCTAGCCACACCCTTAGTCTGTTCGTTTGTTGAGGTTTTCGTCATTCCATAAATTGTTGTTTTTTTCTTGAGAATGAGTAGCTGAAGCTTGCCTGACGAGGGTCGCAGCTCCCACGCACAGATCCGGCAAAAATAATTCGGAGCACGCTTCGGCGTTCGAACTTTTGTGACGCATTTCCTGGAGAAAATATCAAGATTTCTTGACATTTTCTACGCGAGCGCCAGCGCACCATCGGAATTTTCTAGCATGTGTATATACTAGTTACAATGTAGTTTTTACTATAGTCGGTTACAACTCAAGAACACAGCAGCTTTTCTCCGCCAAAGGACCCCCTTCCAACCAATGGCGTCGGCCGATTCTGATGACCCTGCTGGCAGGACAATGCAGGGAGCGGTGCCACAATAAATAGGGGGGGGGGGTCTATCCCGGACCTCAGAGGGAAGGGATTATCCCCTTTAATCTACCACTCCCTTTTTTGACACACTAGCAAGGTCATAAGAATCGGCCAAGGCCAATGGCTGGAAGGGGGTCCATTTACACGGAAAAGCTGGTGCGTTGTTAAGTTTTATCTGACTATAGGTAAGGCGTGACAGGACTTTGATTGCCGAACCTTTCTTTTTATTACTGTGGTCGAGACTGTACACTCCACATGAATACGCCTATATGGCAACATGAATATTCCTAGCGCACTTCGTTTTAGCGGAAGGGTACGCTGTCCAAATTGCGGACTAGATTTCGATCACTAAATATGCGGAATGCTTACTCTTGTCAAAAGAGGGCAAGAGAGAGCTGCGAACCTAAGTGTTCCCTATTTCTAGTGGCTGAAATCTACCCAACGGCTTGGGCAGCATGCCCTGCCCATAAATAGAGCGTGCTAGAGGGCAGTTTACTCAGTTTTTTAGTCCTTTCGTGTTTAGAGGGCATGTCCGGAAAGATAGTTTGGTAAGTGGAGCAAAATCATTTTCTACACATTATTTGTCACATGCAGTACAATGGTTAAAAAAAACACCGATGTAGATCTGCATTATTGCATTCACAAGGGCATAAATAGAAGCTCATGTTGTTGGTCTAGTTGGTTCATTGTATTCAGGAAAAATAGACCAGTCAAAAGATGCAAAAAAGCAAAAGAAGCAAATAAAAATGTACGCACAGGAACGCACACAAACACAGAGAAATTGTGAGAAAATAACTGCTGAATTGAAGTCGAGGGACAATTTGCTATTTTTATTTACACAATAGAATTATTTTGATGCAGGTTTAGGCAACAAATTTGCAAGAGTTCAAGGTACCTACATTGTGCATAACTGTCTACGATAATTAAGCAGAGTCTGAGGAACCAATTATTTTTGCGTAACAATTTAGGGTGTTAAAGATGAATTGTCAAGGCTTGAAATTTTATTTCTTGGAACCTCTGTAAAACATTTTTTCGCCAACTGTCCGAGTAGAGTAAGCAAAGCGGGCTTTTAAACTGTTGTATTTACGCTTAAGCTCCAAGTACCCAACAATGTACCCGCAGTTCACAAGAAAGCGTAAAAGTTACTCTTTGTGAGATTATATGTGGTAATGCACCTAAGTGTTTGCTTGCCTCTCGGGGAATTGTGTTTTTCATTCTAAGGATGCAGATCTAAAGTCAAGTCAAGAAGAAATGTACGTGACCGGAATATGTTGTCCGAAGAGCTGGTAGCCGACCGCTGGTTAGGTAACAGTTTGGATACAAAGGAAGTCCAAACGTGGTCGGGGTTGTACAATGTAGAGTGAAGACATGCTTGATTATCACACGAAAATAAAATCACTGAACTTCCGATATTATGTTGGCCGATTTAGAATTAAAGCGAAGTTTGTTCTATAGCATGAACTATGCGCATGCCTAGTCGATGCAAAGATGTAATCGCGGAAACTGTAACTGCGGCCGTTGCAGATTTCTTAAATGTTCCGGGTTCGAAAAAAGACGGATAAGGAAAACATTCATGTGGTCGCATAAACTGCTCTGTATGCTATCCGTGCGCAGTACTAAACATTCATACCTTTCCTGCATAGGCAATGCGCTGAAAGCATTTGGCCTTTGACGCTGCGTAAGCGCGTCCGCTGAATCTACCCGGGAGCCACTAGCGTCACCTCGTACTAGGTACCCGAAGTAGGCTGCTTTCTTCACAGCCGGGCTCGAGCGGCAGCGGCGCGCTTTTTTCATAGCCTCCGAGACGAAAAGTTTGATCTCGGAGGCTATGCTTTCTTTTTCGGTACGCGGCCGCTGGGGTATATGAAGGCGCGCGAGTCAACAACGCTTCGCCATAATGACTTCGCCTTCCTTTCTCGTCAGCGTGGCGGCTTTAGCGATTGAGCTGTAGCATGCGCTGCGCATGTTAAGAAACACGTGCATATTCTGGGGAGAGGCCGGAAAAATTGGAGGCCGGAAATATTAATAGAGGAGCAGGGTGTTTCACCCTTTCCGAGCAGTGACTAACGATTGCACACAATGTAGACATGGGAGATGTGTTTTCTAAGTCATCATCATCATCATCATCATCATCAGCCTTACTACACCCACTGCAGGGCAAAGGCCTCTCCCATGTCTCTCCAATTAACCCTATCCTTTGCCAGCTGCATCCACCCTTTGCCCTGCAAACTTCTTAATCTCATCCGCCCACCTAACCTTCTGCCGCCCCCTGCTACGCTTACTTTCTCTTGGAACCCACTCCGTTACCCTTAAGGACCAGCGGTTATCTTGCCTTCGCATTACATGCCCTGCCCAAGCCCATTTCTTTCTCTTGATTTCGACTAGGATGTCATTAACCCGTGTTTGTTCCCTCACCCACTCTGCCCGCTTCCGATCTCTTAACGTTACACCTATCATTTTTCTTTCCATGGCTCGCTGCGTTGTCCTTAACCTAAGCTGAACTCTTTTCGTTAGCCTCCACGTTTCTGCCCCGTAGGTGAGTACCGGTAAGATTATGCTGTTGTACACTTTCCTCTTGAGGGAAATTGGTAAACTGCCACTCATGATCTGCGAGAATTTGCCATATGCGCTCCAGCCCATTCTTATCCTTCTAGTTATCTCCCTCTCATGATCTGGATCAGCTGTCACTACCTGCCCTAAGTAGACGTATTCCGGCACAATTTCTAGGCTCTCGCTGCCAATTGTGAACTGTTGTTCCCTTGCTAGGCTGTTGAACATTACCTTGGTTTTCTGCATGTTAATTTTTAGACCCATCGATCTGCTCTGCCTGTCTAACTCGTTGATCATGATTTGCAGTTCACCTCCTGAGTGACTCAGCAAGGCAATGTCATCAGCAAATCGCAGATTATTTAGGTATTCTCCATTTATTCTTATTCCCAACTGTTCCCAATTCAGGCTTCGAAATACCTCCTGCAAACATGCAGTGAACAGCATTGGCGAGATCGTGTCTCCTTGCCTGACGCCCTTCCTTATTGGAATTTTATTGCTGACTTTATGGAGGACTATAGTAGCTGTGCAGTTGCTATATATATCTTCCAGTATTTTGACATAAGGCTCTTCTACCCCCTGATTACGCAATGCCTGTATGACTGCTGAGGTTTCCACTGAGTCGAATGCTTTCTCGTAATCAATGAAAGCTATATATAGAGGTTGGTTATATTCTGCGCATTTCTCTATCACCTGATTGATAGTGTGAATATGATCTATTGTGGAATATCCTTTACGAAAGCCTGCCTGATCATTTGGTTGATTAAAGTCTAACGTTGCCCTGACTCTATTAGCGATTACCTTAGTAAATACTTTGTAGGCAACGGATAGTAAGCTGATCGGCCTGTAATTTTTCAAGTCCTTGGCGTCTCCCTTCTTATGAATTAAGATAATGTTTGCATTCTTCCAAGCTTCTGGTACAGTTGAGGTCATAAGGCATTGCGTATACAGGGTGGCTAGTTTTTCTAGCACGATGTCCCCTCCATCCTTCAACAGATCTGCTGTTACCTGATCCTCCCCAGCTGCTTTTCCCCTTTTCATTGCTTCTAAGGCTTTCTTTACTTCATCTTTCGTTACTGGCGGGATGACGCATTGCTGTGCACTGCTGTCTTTCTCATTAGCGCTCTGATTACATTGGCTACTGTACAGGTCTGTGTAGAACTCTTCGGCTACGTTAACTATCTTATCCATATTGCTAATGACATTGCCCTGCTTGTCTCTTAATGCATACATCTGGTTTTTACCTATGCCTAGTTTCCTCTTCACTGTTTTTAGGCTACCTCCGTTCTTTATAGCATGCTCGATTCTCTCCATATTAAACTTCCTTATGTCGGCTACCTTGCGCTTATTGATTAACTTTGATAGCTCCGTTAGTTCTATTCTATCGGTAGTGTTAGATGCCTTCATGCTTTGGCGCTTCTTAATCAGATCTTTCGTCACCTGAGATAGCTTCCCGGTATCTTTTCGAACTGTCCTACCGCCTACTTCTACTGCGCACTCCGTAATTATTGATGTCAGGTTATCGTGCATTGAATGAACATCAAGATCATCTTCCTCAGTTAAAGCCGAATATCTGTTTTGCAGCGCTATCCTAAACTCCTGTGCTTTCCCTCTTACGGCTAACTCGTTAATGGTCTTCTTCTTCGGTAGCTTCTTCCGTTCCCTCTTCAAGTCTAAGCTAATTCTAGACCTTACCATTCTATGGTCGCTGCAACGCACCCTTCCGAGGACGGCCACATCCTGAATGATGCCAGGTTTAGCGCATAGTATGAAGTCGATTTCATTTTTAATCTCACCATTGGGGCTCTTCCAGGTCCACTTCCTGTTTTCTCGTTTGCGGAAGAAGGTATTCATGATCCGTAAATTATTTCTATCCGCGAATTCGACTAAGAACTCTCCCCTGCTATTTCTAGAGCCTATCCCATAGTCACCTACCGCGTGGTCGTCAGCCTGCTTCTTGCCCACCTTCGCATTGAAGTCGCCCATCAGTACAGTGTACTGCGATTTTGCTTTATTCATTGCTGATTCTGCGTCCTCATAGAAGCTTTCAACGGTCTGGTCATCATGGCTGGATGTGGGTGCGTAGGCCTGCACCACTTTCAGCTTGTACCTCCTATTCAGCCTAATTACTATAGCTGCTACCCTCTCGTTAATACTGTAGAACTCCTCTACGTTGCCAGCTATATCCTTATTAATGAGGAAACCCACACCTAGTTCTCGTCTATCCTCTAACCCGCGATAGCACAGTATGTGTCCGTCCTTTAGTACTGTATACGCCTCACCTGTCCTCCGAACTTCGCTAAGCCCTATCACATCCCATTTAATTCCCGCTAGTTCCTCAAACAGCACTGCTAGGCTAGCCTCACTAGCTAAAGTTCTAGCGTTAAACGTTGCCAGGTTCAGATTCCAATGGCGGCCTGTCCGGAGCCAGAGATTCTTAGCACCCTCCGCTGCGTCACAGGTCTGACCGCCGCCGTGGTCAGTTGCTCTGCAGCCGCTGGGGACTGAGGGCCGAGGGTTAATTGGTTTGATCATAGAAGGTTGTGGCCAAGTACTACACCAGGGTGGCCAAATCCTGCTCTGGTGAGAGAGTGCGTTGTCGGTTCTGGTCACCGAGATAAGGCCGCACTCCAGGCCTGGTTATGCAATTCCATCGACACGCGGATTTTTTTTTCTTTAAACCCGGTGGAGAGTTGCGCGGCACCAGGATTTGAGCCCCGGTCCTCTTGCACGCGAGGCGGATGTTCTACCTCTACGCCATCGCTGCGCTTGTTGCAATTAGAGCTGTAAAGGTATTGTAGCTCAACGATGAAACAGACACCTGCCTTCACAGCAAGAAAAAAATGCACGTCTGTGGGCAGTGTTCCCCACGATTATCCTTAAGCGAATCTCCAACAAGCATCATGGCATGCGAGAGTCCAACCTCCTGCGCCTCGTTCAAGCTTTCGTCTGCTCCCGCATCACCTACTCTGGACCCTACTTACGTCTCACTCGTGCCGAAAGCGAACGGCTAGACGCGTCACTTCGAAAAGCATACAAGACGGCCCTAGGTCTTCCCACGTCCACAGCGACCCATAAGCTCATGGCTCTCGGAATCTCCAATACCGTGAGCGAACTGATCGAAGCAACCCTCACCGCCCAGTATGAGCGGCTCTCACTCACATACGCTGGCCGAGCGGTACTGCAGCAAGTTGGGATCTCCCCGCCGAGATCGGCCCCAAGTTACGCTGAACTTACATCGGAATATCGCCTAAATCTCCGCATTCCTCCCATTCCCAAAAGGATGCACCCGGAACACCACGCCGAGAGACGGGCCGACCAGGCTCGTCAGTTCGAGAAACGCTTCAGCGGACGTCCGGACGTCACGTATACGGACGCCTCTTACCATCCATCGAGGCCAGCGATGGTGGCGGTAGCTCTCGCCCCTCACCGCAGCTGGTACACAGCCTGCAGCATTCGCAATGCAGAAACAGTCACCGCAGCTGAGGAGGTTGCCATTGCGCTCGCGCTAGCCGACCCTAATACCAAAGTCGTCATCAGTGACTCTCAACAGGCTATTCGCAATTACGATGCTGGCCGTATCTCTTGCCAGGCGTTACACATTCTACGTTCTACAGCACCCTCTTCCACATCTCGCTTACTTCTTTGGGATCCAGTCCACGAGTCGCTCAGCGGAAACGCCCAGGCACACACTCTCGCTCGAGATCTCAGCTGCCGAGCCGAGAATATGATCAGCCACCCTGCTTCCGCTGACACTAATATCCCACGCGCTTCTCTACTCACCACTTACACGGACATACTCCAGCACTACCGACTCCAAAGGTGCACATATCCTCCCGCACACCGCGATCTAACAAGACGCGAGGCCGTCCAATGGCGCAAACTACAAACTGGCAGCTTCCCACACCCCCTCTTATACAGCAGGATCTTTCCGGAACAGATAGCCCCCATGTGTAAACACTGCTCAACTCCGGCCACACTCATACACATGGTGTGGACTTGTACACATTACAACACAGACAACGCAAACACCCCAGAGACGTGGGAGTCTCTCCTGTGTACTTCCAAGCCAGCAGACCAACGCTGGCTTATCCAGCGCGCGGTGGACGCCGCGGCATCCCAAAGGATCCCCGCCGACCTCCTCTAAGTCAGCGCAACCGGTCCTTTGACTGGTCCCCTGTTTTTGGGCGCAATAAAAGAGTTTACCTACCTACCTACCCCACGATTATTTAACTGAGCCAGGTAAATGATGGGAAGAGAAAGAGGATGGAGCGCCTTTACTGACGCCAGTATCCGCTGGGCCAAAGATAAAGACAGCCGTGCAGGGTTGCAACGAATGCTGGCGTGATTATAAATCAACTTTTATATGCGCCTTGCGAGCGTTATCCCAGGCTGAAGCATCTCATCAGGTGCACACGTTGGCAGCGCTTCCAACCTGTACATGCAGCGCCTTTTTCCTCGATATCTGAGGGGGATCTCTGCTTTATTCGCAGAGGCAAGCCTTTCTGCGGCGTTTTGCTCATTTTCTTCGGTCACACCTTTATAAATACACGTACCTATTTTATGCCAATAAACATTGATTGATTGATTGATTGATTGATTGATCGATCGATTGATTCCGTGAAATTCCTCCTTGCCCTGCACGCAGGTCGGCCAGACATCAAAGCTCTCAACAAGACCCTCATGGCAATCGTGGGGAAACCAGTCAGGATCTCTGTTCTGGTCTGTGCCAATCCGCCACCGACACGAGCTTACTGGATCGTGAGGCGCCTGCTTCTCAGCCCCGGGGAAGCGGCCCTCACCCATTACGTCGCCCACAACTACAGTGTGAGTTGCCCACTAAATGGTCGTCATGGACTAGCCGAAGTTATCACAAGCATGCAGCTCAAAGCAATAATACCAGGATAGACACAAAAGGCACACACGAGTACGCTCGTCTTTCCTATCTGTCTATCCTCAGATTAGGGAACTCGCGTTATTTCACTGGGGAACAGTTTCAGCTACAACATTGAACCTGGACCCTTGGGACAAACCGGTTGGACGCTGCGACGCAATAACAGAGCTGCATAAAATATTCACGAAATTCAAAAAAGCTTCAGCTATAGGTGCATCATCACTGCACAACGAAGAGCATACTATAAATATTACCTCAATATCTATATAATGATATTTGCCCCCTCTTTTTTGCTGGCTCACTTTTTACTGGCAATGGCGGTAGCTCCCTTTGCCATGCGTGTGACTGGTGGTTTCATGTGGAAAGTTATGCGTGACGTCACTGCATTTTTTTTTGTTACGTTCGCGCAAGGCGTCGTGAATCAATGCCTCTCAGATTCAGCTATATCTCTAAAGGAAATGAAATAATTTCTCCCACCGTACTGTTCCCTCAGAAGCCGGCCACACACCATGCGTCCATTGCATAACTCCCTCTTTTGAAAGACGGCTGTGCTTTCAACGAGTTTCGTGCCCCGCTCGGGACATGATACCAAAATTTTTATCGCTCACTGGAAAAGTATTTATGTTCGAAGCGCCAGGAAATATAACCGGATATGCGTTAGTTGCATGCATCAGTGCTTGCTTGCGTTTACTAAAAGAACGAAAAGAACAGAGGATTAGGTTATGGAAAAGCGTGCATCGTAGTGCTGCTGACATCGAGCTTATCTGCCTGCATTTATATTCCACAGGGCCTTTGCATCATTTACGATTAGGTTTCACAAAATCAAGAACAGCAGAAAATAAATGCATTCTCGCGCGCAAGCATCCGCCTAGAGTTAAGTCTGCAGACAGCAACTCCAGCGGAGTACTGAGAAACCCAGGGATCGAATCCGTCGCGGCGCATAGATTACGAAGCCCTTAACACTAAAGGCATGTTCAAAGCGTGCTGTTAATTTCGCTGGAAAGCCTTCGATCGGCATTGCCGCATGTAGCACTTACACAACCGACTCATCGCTCAGTACCTCGGTGACACAGTGCGCCCTAAATTAAACGCCCACGTGCATCGACCAGGGTGCAAATCAGAAAAGCAGGAGCGGTAATAATATAGCATGTAAGCAGAGCAGAGTTCGAGCGCCGCGACCACTCTTCAAAAGTTCATATGTCTAGACACTGCCTGGAGAGTGACAGCGCAGACAGAGCGGCTTTGCGCTGGAAAGTCGCGGGTGATTGGTCTAAGAGACAGCAATAACTATAGTGTTATAGTGTCCGTTGCTATAGTGTCCGTTGCCCCATACCGGTTGGCCGCAAGCAGCAAGAAGGCCCGGTTCTGGAGACACGCCGGCTTATGCGCGGTAATTAGTCTTAAAAGCGCTGGTCCCAGCTCCAAGCCGTCCAGGATTAAGCGGGGAAAAGTTACTTCGAGTTTCTTCGTGCTTGACAGGCGCCGGCGACTCTGTCTGCAAGTTAATGAACCTACACTCTTCCACAAGGTCTCCATCGTCATGTCCTCCTACCTATTCGTTTAATGCCGTTTTCTGGACTTATCAAGAAAAACTCTGCTTCTGATTTTGCTCCAAGAGGAGAGAAGAAAAAACAAACAAAGAAATGGCCGAAATTTCAGGAGCAGTCATTCGTAGGTTTTGCTGTTCTGCCTGTTATTTTATAGCGCGGCCACTAAGTCATTTTTAAGAGGGACACTTCTGAGTACCGCTTGAACAGTGAGCTTACCGATAACCCTACTATGAAGTCTGTATGTTATCTTACAAATTTTTGTTTCGTCTTTCACGTGGTTGCTAATACGATTTCCCTTTTTTATTTTCCCCTTCTTTTTCCTTGCAGAGTGCCGACACACCGTTTTGCAGAACCACATCCCTTGAAATTAGGTCGGTTCACCCTGAAGACGCCGGGGAAATACTGTTTGTTGCCAGAAACCCCAAAGGAATTGACGATGCTGCTATCATCCTCAACGTCACACATCAGGCTAGCTTCTCCTTCACAGAAGAGAACTCCTTCGCAGGTAGGGGATGGTGATTTCCAATATCGTCTTTTAAAGAATCAAGGCATTAACTGAAAGCACAACGCAAGAATCAAGGAGAACATCACGTGCTAAATATGCAGACTTTGTCTCTTTAATTCGATTTTATTCTTTAGAACCCATGAAGCATACGCAGGTGGGACCGGCGCTGATTTATTATGCAGCAAACTAATCATGATATCCTTGATGTGGCGTAACTAAACGACAGACAATTATCTGCCTTAGGCAGGCAGATGTCTCTTCATAAGGTAGATGGAAGAGGGGGGAAGTGACCTTCAGGGTAGTGCCTTTTGAGTCTTCTGGGTAGAAGAAAACAATAGGGGACAAAATTTTCGCCCCCTTCTCTCATGCCAATTCTGTGAGGCGGGGAATCTCCCCCCCCCTCCTCTTTTTTTTTGTGCACACATATGTTATTTGCAATTCATCAACTGAATTTTGAGTGTTGTTATCAGGGCGCGAAGTTACTTTGTGTAATTTGATGCTGCAAACATCGAAGGTGCGCCCACTTTTTAAAATTTCTGAATGGCCATCGTAATTCGAGATATCGAACATGAACTAAACTTACCTTGTCAAACTAAACGAGCTGGTACCGAAACCATACGTGCGACCCGCATCGAATGTAATAGAGAGTTTTAGAATAGGGTGACCGTGTCGGTTAGCGGGATAGCAGAACAGTGGGCCGCCAGCGCGCATGCGCCGAACGCAACACACATTGGGCCTATGGGTTAACGCGTGGCCTCCTAACGCTGATAGGGTTGGGCAACATGGCCGACGTCCGTCGAAGAGCGGTCCGCTCGCCTCGCCGCCATTTCGTCTTTGGTGCTTCACTGCGTCTCGCGTTCGGGGCAAAATTAACGTTTCACAGTTTTTTAATTTGTCTGAAGATTCGCGCGCCACAAAACTCTCGCCATAAAACGCAGTAAGTTTTAAGATTGCTTCGAGATTTGGACAACTGCTAGGCTTAACGAGTATGCTTTTTTTGTTCGCCGTAGAAAAACGACGTCCAAAAACGCGGGATGTTCAACCAGTGTGGTGTTGCTCACGTAAAAAAGAGGATACAATGCATTGAATTTCACGTAATGCGCTATTATTATTTAAATAAAACTGTGAATAGAAATAAATTGTTGATATTTCACAATTTAACGTTTCATTTTACAGCCGAAGTGGCGCTGCGAGTGACTAACGTAATCTAAACGTGGCTGGGCTTCGTATTGAAAGCCCTCGCGAGGGCTCACCGCAAGGCCGCCGTACACAGCATGAACAGGAGCCCCCAGGCTTGGTTCCCCTAATCTAAAATTCTCAAATATAGCTACATCTCTCATTGGGGGCATGCGTTTCGATGCCTAAGCAAAAAACAGCTTTTCTTGGACGTCGTGCTGGCGTCTCGTTCAAGACGCTTATTATCTCTGGCGAGGTTGAGAGAAGAGACGCCGGTCTTACGTCCAATGACGGCACAAGTATATTCGTAATGGGATGGCGTGAAAATTAGAGGAGGGAGAGGGGAGGAGTTAAATTTTGGCTAGACATGATAGCTCCACGGCGTTGATAAAATTAATATTACGAAGAAACTACGGCACCAAGAGCTTGACATACTATGTTGTTTACCTACAACAGGGCCTAAGATACGAGCTGCATTACCAAGAATTCACGGTCGGGTACTTAGGAAGCGCTTGTCAAATTTTTGGCGTGGCGCGCTCCACCTCTCGTCTCCCCTTGGCACCTTCACGGCCGACGCCCAAGAAACGTTGGTTTCTGCTTCCGCTTTTAAATGCTTCCCTTCAACGTAAAATGGCGCTATAGTACTTCTGACGCCCGTCGGCCGCGTGGTTTCGGTGCTGGCTCGTTTCTCGACTTATCTGCACGTTCGATATGTTGAACCAGAAATTCAGGTATTCAGAAATTAAACCGCAGTTGCTTTAGAAGGTAAAGGCCCCCGATACTGCCTTAGAAACATTTTTAAATGCTATTACTTAATTCAGGTAATATCTTTTGAAGCCACTCTATGAAGGATATAACGTTCAGCTTGTTGTGCCATCCATTTGCTTCGATCGCACCCACTTATCTTTTATGGCTTTTATAATGAAAATCTGCATAGATTAACGCAGTGCAGCCTTATAGCCGTTTACTTTGTTTTAACTTTTGCTCTCAGGCTGCACTGCAGCTGCTTACTGAATATCAGGTGCTCTCAGCTAGCAAACCTATTTATTACTGCGTAAGCAGTACTGTAGGTGGATACAAGTCAACAAAAAAATGGCTTTTCCCCGTGAAAGAACCCCCTTCAATAAGGCATGTTGCTGGGCTAGTTGCTTTAGCATTTTTTGAAAATTGGAAAAAAAATCCACCTTGGCGCAAATAAATTCACACAGACAAAACAAAAAAACAAGGAGACAACGGACAGGCGCCTGTCCGTTGTCCCCTTGTTTATTTTGTTTTGTCTGTGTGAATTTATTTGCGCCAAGGTGGATTTTTTTCGCCAACCTTCAAAAAAAGACTCCCTGCAAGGCAATGGCATCAGCCGATACTCATGAAACTTTTCATGACTTGTGTCCGGCTGTAGTACCGCAATGCGAAAATGACGACGTTTGTCTGCAGCATCTGGGAATGAAGCGTCAACCCTCCAGAACCACCTTCCACCAGTCACTTACCCAGCACACCCCCCTAGCTAGGGGGTTGCCTACCCACCCACTAGCGCCCCCAATCCCCACCCCACCCACCTCCAACCTCCAGAGACGCCATCGACCACAAATCCACCCAGTTTTACCCTCCAGAAGTGACAACCACTACTCACTCACCACCCACCCATTGCCACCTCCGACCCACCTATTTTCCCCACCCACACGCGCCACCTACATCCGCTCATCTGCACCCTCCGGAAAATTTCTGTCGCACATGTGCAACCGCGGCGACGAGTAGAAGCATTCTTTAGAGTAACAGCATCGTAATCATCGAGAATAAATCCAACTGCTTTCGGATTTTTGTCGTCTCATCCACAAGCCCGCATTCTTTCGGGACGGAGTCCCCCGCTATCACGTACCCCCGCTGACGGGAAAGTTTGTGTAGGAAAACTACGCAGAAGGCGTTTATTTTGTGTCAGATGGGAATCAGCGGGGTGTCAACTAGTTTCCGTTTGTCAACGAATGCAAACAACAGGAAAGGCCAGGACGACATTTGACTTCTTCGTCGTTGTATTTCATGCCATTCGCATAATGGGATTGCGATGGTTTTTTTTTTTTTGTTACCATAGGCGGAAACACCAAATTAGCCACGGGGAAATTCTGTGAAAGATTCTTATACTCGTGCCATCCGGGCAAATTTAATGTCCTTAAATGTTTGCTGCCTTAAGTTTAATAGAATTCGTGCGGTGCCACAAGCATATATTTAATGGCATTAGCTTTAGTGCAATTCGCGACCTACTGAGTTCGCCATAACTAATTCGTCCGAGCAGTGCTTACTCTCGTGTCATTCCACACGCAGAAAAGCATCCAACTTTGTTAGCCGTAACTTCCTAACCAGTAGCAAATGGTTAATTCATAACTTTCAGTCAAATGAGGCATCTCCACTGCGTTTTAGATGTGAAGGACGCCGTTTAAAGGTTCTGACAGATCATCTCGACTTGCGTGCCGATATGCGAGTTTATGGCTACTTTTTTCGACCTGTCAAGCAGGAACAGCTGTATTGTTTTACACCCGATCAAAACGCACAACATAATTTTCTGTCGCGCGACACAATTCTGTGTCGCAAGACAAGCTTTCTTGTCGTGCATTGTGTCGTGTGACACGGGCTCGTGTCGTGGGTTCTTTTGCGCGGCAAAGGTGTTTGCAGTGGGAATAATTTTTTATATTACATTTGAACAACATTCCGATATATTGTGCTCATTAGCACTATTTATATTCAGAAGAAATTTCTGGATGCCCTGCACGCGTTATCATCCTCGTGACTTTCGTATAATGACAATAAATGTCGACATGTAGCAGGAAATCCGAAAATAATGGCATTAAGCAATTTAAGGCCTTATTCATTACTGCCATTTATTGTGCACGCGTGCCACGGGTATTAATTATCATTCTGATAAATATGTGGCACTCCAAATAGTGTCATTTGCCCAAATACTTGTTAGTTATTTTTTTCAATAACCGTTATCCTAGAAACCTTCATTTTTTCCTTGCAGTGTCCAAAAAGAACTGTGAAGGAAATTTGTTCATTATATTTTTTGCTGAAGACGTGCTTTGTTTTTTGCAGAAAAGCCAGAAGTTAACTGGATGTTGGCAGCATGGATGAGCTTAACCCTGGCAGCGTCCGGCAGACTAAGAAGTGGCGCAAGCTGACACATACTTTAGGGTGAGTGCTCTTTCTGTAGACTCACGCCTGTGGCATAAATTCCGCTACAGATGTTTAAAACGTTTGTAAGCTGCACTTATGCAACTTAAGGCTTCTAGAAGATAGAATCTGCAGCTGGCAAGAAGCGCTTCACCATGAGCTGCAATATGTCACTTGCTGTGACTTAGTTCTTTTTTGCTCTGCAGTAGTCATATCCCATACCGTTCTAGCCAACCTGGGAAATCTTTCATCTCTGAGCAGCTGTATGAGAAGGAAGGGGGGCGGGATTGTGGTCGAATTTTGCAGTTTCTGATCCTTTCATTTAAAACATGTCAACTGAAAACTTCGGGAAAGCAGCCTTGTGCCACCAAAATGCCCCTTTGACGACGTTCGCCTGGACGAGTGGCACTCAGCTATGCGGTCTCGTAGCTTTATTAACGCTGAGAGCTTTAATGCATCATTTCCTTTGTACCTATAAACTGCGAACACCATTATTTTGCTCCTTGGGAGCTAATGGTGCATCCTCCCGAGACTAAACTGGGGTCGGCCAATTTCGGCCAGCCTGGCCAGATCACCGATGGGGCTGATGGTCGCCTTTCCCTGCGCTAATTTCTTCACCAATCTGTACCGGACACATTTGCGACAAAACTATATTGAATATCAGTTTTTGAAACAAATAAATCTGTTTCTCTGAACAGTGATGTTACATTCGTGGAAATTGTCCTTTTTTGGAGTATTTGGGGGATAAACTTCTGTTAAAATGAGATCTTTACGTAGTTTCAGGGAATTTTAACAGATGAAACAGTTTCACTTTCAAACTACGGAAGATAAAAAGGTCACAATTGGGGAATTTGGCGCCTAATTCAGGAAATCTTTGGTTACGGAATGGAACATCACCCTCTCTAAGACCCTGCATGAGAGGAAATCTGGTGCTTGTTTTTCGTCGAGTGCTTGAGGTGCGCAGAAAGCTCACTGCAAACGCTCGCTGGCGACGTGTGCCAATGTTTGCGGCGCCCAGTTCTGACTTATTTGTTGTGCGCGACATGCACTTATTTTGCTTCGTGGCTTGGAGCAACAATCTGGTCGTCGGTTTCGAGAGTGACGAAGCAAGCGACAGTGCATATTGCAGAGCCTGAATTTGGCGCGCTACGTCGTAACAGGATCGCCAGAGGACTTTCGGATGCACTGAACTTCCCGCGTGCCTCATGCACTCTGTTTCAGTTTGCGCAGAAAAAGAGCGCCACATTTTCTCGCGCTGCAGGAATTCTGAAAAATACTTTTTTTTTTCGTTTCAAAGACTTATTTCCATTGGTACAAGCTCGCCATTGGCCTCAACCACCATAGTGAGATAAATGTAAGACTAATTCGTAAATTGGTGTATTATCTAAATAATTCACATGATTTTGAAAACTACTGATGAGCACCCTGGCTTAAAGTTCGTTCATTTAAGGATTTTTTTTTCCTTTACCAACCTACTTTTACGAATTTTTATCAACATACGGTGTATTTAGCCGATGTGTGATGGCAAGTAGGCAATGCAAGCAGTGCTCAATGTGGATGTGAAGACATGTCGGCGAATTTGTTTCTGCCGTACTTTTTTAATGCTTATCTGTGAACACTCAGCAGGCACTATTTTTACATTTACTTTCACAGAAGCGATGCCATTGTAGCCCTCGCCATGCACAATGTGCATGAAGTGCATGCTAGTCTAGTTCCGAGGACAAAGGCCATTATAGATCTTGACATGCACAACGATCAGGATATTGAAGTTATGTTAGTATTCTGTTCTTACCCTGTAGCACCTGTACAAGAGCAAAAAATATGCACCTTTCCTCTGAAAAACCATGCTTAAATTATGCGTGTTTGGCTGCTATGTTTTCTTTTTGTATTCCAGATTGTTTAGGCCAAGCGTGCGCGCATGGACGTCCCATAGGCACTGAATGATATATATGCGTACCTGCCACGGATTAAGTGTGAGAGCACTGTGCGGAGAAGAGCAACGCCAGGCCTTCTACAGCCAAGCGGGTCCTACGCACTTGGGCAGCGCCAACTGACAAGTTCCACAAATGCTGAGCGTCCAAAGACTGGCAGCACAATACCGCAGACAAAGTCGATATTTGTATAAGAACTGTGCCGAGAGGGGCAGAGCTGTTTGTGATGAAGCCTCCACACCATTTACTGTACATGAAACAAAAATATGTTGTGAGTTTTATGTTAAAGAGTGTTTATTAAACTGTAAAAAAATGTTGGAAAATAAAGTAGAAGTGATCTTTGCAGGCCATCACTGTTGTGCGTGGGGTGTCTACAACAGTGAACGCTTTGCTGGCGTTGCGTCTCAGGGTCTTAACTTTCCTCTAAGTATTGATGTTAGGTATTTCATTAGCCCTCTATAGTAGTAGCATTAAAAGCAACAAGGGTATTGCTCAGTAAAACACCATGCGCAAGAACAAATTCTGTGTACCCGTATAGCTAATATTTCCGCTTTGCCGTTGACTGCCTTAGCGGCGCCCTGTTCAGAAGACGCTAGAATAAGTGTACTAATAGAATTCCCTAGCATCTGCATAGTAACTCTTTCCGCTCGTTAACTATGTCAGGACTTAATTTATACGTTAACTGACAATTTTTTTCATTCGCGAGCTCGGTTTATTGCGAGAGTGAGCGATGAGGGGCTAGTTGATATGACATGATTACAAAACATAAAACTAAGCAGCGGACGAGACACAGGAGAAAAGCAAACAGGACGAGCTCAGACAGGCTCAGCTCGTCCTATTTGCTTCTCTCCTGTGTCTTGTCCCCTGCTCAGTTTTATATTTTGTAATCAGTTTATTGCGACTTCAATCCGCGTCTAAATTCTCAGAATAATTAGCGAAAACCAACCTTCGCGAGAGGGCCAGAGCTTTTGCAGAAGCCGGCCGCCAACAACACAAATTGCATTTTCGCTACACCCAGCTCAAGAGTATACATTGTAAAAGCCAAACTGCTGCGATGTCAAGGACCCGTTTAAGAAAGGTATGAGCAGTTTTATTCACTGGCACGCTGCCTGAGTGCAAGAAGGCGTACACAGGATGACTTATCGAGGTACGCGAAAAGGGCATTCTCTGGGAGCCGCCGTAATGAAAAAAAAAATGGATGTTAAGGACGCACCCATTAAAACGAAGCTTTGGCGAATGCCGCCAGACTCACCACACCCATAAATTTTCGAATTTCAATGTAGTATTTTTCGTAAAGTGAACCATGTACTGTCTATGAACTGACCATTATTCCAAATGCAGATTTCATTCACTTTTCGACCATATTGATTTTCGCTACCAAAAACCTATTTATTATTCACTTGTGTCCATGTATACCAACCACCATTCCTCCAACCGTTTCTTACTGCCGTCTACCGCAGGCAGACTCATACTGATTTCGTTAATGCTGAACCCTAGTGTCTTTCTGATGCTGAAAGTGCAAGCATTGTAATCGCATAGCAGCCAGAGCCACCTAGCGAGCGGCAGTGTGTGGTTCACTGCGGCACTCCCAATCAATAATTACATGATTCAAGGCTAAATTTCGAATTTGCACATAACTCTATGGAGCGTTGACGTATGCCTTCGCTGCCAGTCCCAGCAGATAATAGCAATTTAGGCACCGAATAAGTAGCAGTTAAGGCTTTTCTTTTAAGCCACAGCTAATTTACTTGTCAAGCGATCGCAGCAGAAAAATTTCCGTCAGGGCTTGTCAACGTTGACCTCAGTCAAAATCCTTGCCCACCTGCAGTGCTCCAAAAGAAATTTCGGGATAGAAATGCGCACTGCAGACCGGCATTAATATATTGTATCACTGCTTCATTGTTGTCACCCAGGCCAAAATTCTGTACGTTGTACTTGTCCAGGCAGCCATATTCGACGGCTTAATTGCTGGAAGAAAGGGCCAGCGGCCTTGAGCTCGACGTACTCGTATACTCTGTGCGTGAAAACGAGTTTGGCGACATGTTGACAATCTGGTAGCCGCTTGTTTTGCGCTCGGCAGCTGCTGAGAGTTATGACGGCATCGCTCGACATATACATAGGGCATGGGCTCGATGGCGGCTCGATGTCGGTACGCGCCGGCAGCGCTCGCTCGTTACTAGACACTTTCAGTTGCACGTACGCAGTGAGCTTGTGTGCGCAACGACACTGCGGGTAACAAATGCGCATGCGCAGAACGCAACGTATCTAGCCGCGCGTTGCGGACCCCCGCCAGCTATAAAGCATAGCGTAGAGTACGCAACGTGGGACGCTACGTGCTGCGTTGACAAGATGGCGGCGCCCAGCTCGCCAGCTTCGGAATAAATTCATGTCGCCGCTGGGTTCTCTTACGCAATAGCTCGCTCAAATGGTAGCGGTTCGCTTTTATTTCACCGTAACGAAATCCTCGGAAACGGCAGAAGAGGCGGCAATCGCCCTTGCTATCATTAACACAGAAGCTACTACCATACTCAGCGACTCTAAATTTGCCATACGCAATTATGCGAGGGGCAGAATTTCTCAGGCAGCAATGAGCATATTGGGTCAAACCAAAGACAGACAGAATTATTGAATTGATATGGGTCCCGGCTCACTCGGGGAACCCTGGTAACGAAGCGGCACACATAACAGCTCGAGGATTCGTCAGCCGAGCAGGGGACGCTGTCGTTGCTGAGAGTTTTTCGAAGGACGGCCTATCATCTTTTCACGATATTACTAATCATTTTAAACTTGAAAGGAGGATATTCCCTCCTCCAGACAAAGCCTTTAATAAGGAGCAGGAGACCACTTGGAGGCGACTCCAGACGCGATCCTTCATGACGCCTTACCTGTTGTCAAAATTCTACCCCGGTGAATACGACCCTGCATGTACATTATGTGGTGATTTAGCCACTTATGATCACCTATTGTGGAATTGTAAAGAGGAGCCGCCCCCGAAATCTCTAATACAGGTTCCTACTCTCGAGCAGTGGGAGGCCGTGTTGGTCAGCTCAGACTTGGGAGTTCAAACCCGGGTCATTGAATGGGCTACCCAGGTCGCTGTCAGCCGTGGACTGATAGCCACCTAGCACGGATCGTCTGCATTCTGCCTTTTCTGACGAATTAAATGTTTTCCAATCCAATCGCCTAATCTTGCCCACACGTACCGGTATAAGCTATAACTAGCCCCTGTTTTTCAGATAATTTGGCGATTTTCAAGCTACTAGGCCTAACTAAATGCGGTGTGTGTTCTTCGTAGGAACAACCCCTGCCGAAGCAGTTTTCTAGCTTTTAGTCAGTTCTTACATTTTCTTCGGTTTACATAGTTTTTATTCTTGGAACAAAAAAAGGCTCGCAATGCACTCACCCTAATTATTGGTAATCACGGATGAAAATTTTTTCAACCGAGCGTTGATGTGATTTGAAATCTTGTCACTAGAGGGCGCTACTGTCTACGCGCGCGCGCTTGAGGGACGCTAGAGCGGGGCCAACTAAAAGTGTCGTGTTTACACTATTCACAGTGTACACAACGCAGTAAGCTGCAGATGCGTACGCAAGCTTACTGCGTACGCCCAAACTAAAAGTGTCTACTCGCATGGTGTATCGCAGCATCGTGCCGCGCAGGATTTTTCGCCGCTAGAGTTTCGCAATGAAACCTCGCCCCTTAGAGGTCGGCAACTGCACAGGTTTTAGAAATCGACGAGCTTAAATGGATCATATGTGTGAAACTTGCAGGCGAAGTACGCGAAGTCTTTTTAGAACATTTAGAACGGTTAATCTGAGCTCCGAATGCTAAACCAAATTCCTCCGTTAAACGAATAACCTCAGCCGCCGCGGTGGCTGAGTGGTTATGGCGCTCGGCTGCTGGCCCGAAAGACGCGGGTTCGATCCCGGCCGCGGCGGTAGAATTTCGATGGAGGCGAAATTATAGAGGCCTGTGTGCCGTGCGATGTCAGTGCACGTTAAAGAACCCCAGGTGGTCGAAATTTCCGGAGCCCTTCACTACGGCGTCTCTCATAGCCTGAGTCGCTTTGGGACGTTAAACCCCCATAAAACCAAAACCAAACGAATAACCTCATAGATACTTGGCTTATCAGCGCAGAAAAACGCGAGGTCATCTGCATATGCTAATACCTTCAGGTAGTGACCCATAATACGTAAACCACTGATGGCTCTACTGTTTATAACACTTATGCAAAGTGGTTGCAAGTGTAGCGCAAACAGGAGCGGGGATAGTGGGCAACCTTGTTTCACGGAGGGCTGAGTGCAGACTGGTTGTGAGAGGCAGCCATTAAAAACTAAGCACGTGGAACAGTTTTTGCAACAAAGGCGCATCCCAGAAGAAAGAATTCAGCGAACATTGATGTGATTTAAATGACAAAAAAATATATAAATTGCATACGCGATCGAACACCTTTGCCAGGTCAATTTGCAGCAGTGCTGGTCGTTCGTGAGTGTCACTGTAATACCGCAAAACCGCGCGCGCAACATGCAAATTACACTGTTCTGACCATCGCCTCAAACTGCTTGTTTGACGAGGTCCAATCAAAGTAGATATTGCAAGCTGTAGCCGATTTGAGAGTATTTTAGTTAGAATCTTATAATCAGCATTAGAAAGCGTTATTAGACTGTAGCCATCGACAAATGGTAGTTTATTTCTTATCATCAGTTTTTGGTAATAAGACAATATGGCTTGATACCAATATGGTAAATGGCGGCGGCGAAAATTCCACATCAATACGGTCTCGAAAGTTTGGAGGACAGGGGAGAACACAAATTTGAAATGTCTTGTAAAGTTCTCCTGAGAGACTGCCACGTCCCGGGATTTTCGAAAATGACAATCGATCAATTGCATCCTCCAATTCACACAAGATTAAAGCACCACTTATTGCCGTGCACTCATCCTCAGTAAGCGAAGTAATCGTAGACAGCCAGCGCGCTACATGAACATCATCATCCGTGCTTCGAGTGGCAGCAGAAAGAGAGGCGTAGGATTTGCAAATTCGTTAACCTTTATTTTCTCCTTCAGACAGTCTGCTGTTGTGGCGTCTGACCTCACAAGTACAGCGGCCACTAAAGCAGATGGTCTGAAGAAGAAAATAAAAGCCTTGTATGCGAAGCACGTACATTGCTGGGTTTACCGCTCATATTTTTATCAAGCATATTGCTCTTAATTAAGAACAAAGTATGGTGACTTTGCTCTCAATGCTTTTGCAACAAACTGCGCTAAGCTTTAATGCGTACGCACAGTGGTCTAAATTGCCTTTTTGGCCAAAAAATAAGCGCTGCACTGTATATACATTACGACCGGTACTTGACAACCACAACAGTTTTTTTACTTTCGTTTTTTTTGTTTTTTTTTTGCTGATAAGGTCGTCTTATTTCTGGCAACTGGCAGCTGCACATTAGAGCCTGCTGGAAACAAATATAGAAAGCGGCGGTTGACTTCGTTTTTTGTTACTTGTGGACAGCGGCGACAGAGAATCGACTGCTCGATAATCATCATTTAGCTAAGTGTTGCCATTACTTACACAGCATCACATAAGCATGCTAACAAACGGCAACGAAATAAAACTCGTACACTTGCTAAACCTTAACCTTTACAACTCACATTCGACACGTATTGAAGCTCGTAGTACTTATTTACGCATTTGCACAGCTGCAGGCCGCTTCGGTTCCATGCAGCCAGAAGAGCCTTACGCAAAAGAGTCTAACCGGCTCATCACGGACAGTGGCGGTGCTCTCACTGACATTATACGGCATCCTGTGCTTCAAGAATCGAGTTCAAGCTTGATTTTCGCGTGCTAACACTAATAGAGTTCGCCCCATGTTAGTGTCTTTCTCAGCACTTACTCCGTTGAGTGCTCCACGGCGTGCATTTTGTGGTAACAAGAGGGCCGTGTGCAAATTTCGAGACTAACGGGGGTTTTTGAGGACCTAAGTTGTCTTCGCTCCACCCCTGGGCCGGTTTTTTGCATCATAACATAATAGGTAGTGGCAAATCAAAGGGTATTAACTATGACTTAACCCGATGAACAGCGGCATCGTGAAAATCGGTCGACGCCATTGGCTGGAGGGCCTCCTTTGAGGGGCATCTGCCGCTTTGTTCTTGAGTTGTGTCGGACTGTTGTTTTTGGCAGCTGTCACTAGCTAGAAGGCGCGTCACTGAAAATCCAATATGACAACCGTTGATCAGGCAGCCGCTCTATCCACATTGGTGCAAATGAAACGGGAATGCTTCCTTGCTAAAGACAAAGAATCCCTCAATGCGGACCAAGTTTTCTCCTGTGGTTGGGCCGCTTGATCTACAGGTGACGGAGCGACTGTGGCCTGAAAAAGTTCACGGTATCATCTGGTGTCAGCAAGCCCTAGGCGTCCGATGCAGGTGCGGCTGAACTAAAGCGTGGACAGGAAAAGGAGACATGAATCGAGGCGGCTCTAATCGCGAGAAGAAAGGTGGCGGGGAAACGCGCGACACCTGTGTGGAGAGGAAACACGGATTCCGAGTTAACAGCTGGGCACCCCACCCCAGCTATTGTGTGCAAAGTGGTGTGCGCGTGTATTTTTTTATTTTCTTTTTGACTGCACACGCGCCCATCTTGGACAATCCGCCTTTTTCATTTTCCTGTGCTGCCACCTCGCGTACAACGCTGGAAGCTCACTGGTAGGGTACTGCGCGCCCAACCCGGCCGGAATGAGTGCCGCTGCGGAGCACGTTTTGTTGGAATCTGTCAACGATGGCGTGTCCTGGGCAGCACCTGGTACCTGGAGGATTTCTAGGGTTGACTGATGGCTTGGTGCGAAGTCCGAGGCAGGCTGTAGTGCCCACTGAAAAGCAAATTCTTCAGTATCTCCGATCATCCGGCATGCGATGCGAACACCAGCTAGCAAGGGCCGCCGCTTCAGAGATGAAGGCTACATTCGGAACATAATGTTCAATGAAATATCCCCGATCAGTGAGGTTGGCATTTTCCGCTGTATATGCCTGCCATTCATGAAAGGTGGATACTACATCGTGCACGCCGTAGTACAGAAAACGACTGGGGACAACAGTTTTCACAAGCAATCGTTGTGCTCAAGCGCTGCAGAATAGCTACACGAGCTATAAAAGCACAAGCGTACTCGCAACAAAGCAGCTCTGCTAGCATTTCACTGTGTTTTCCCACAACACACCGCTGCATAGGTTAAACAAGCATGCGCGTCCATAAAGACGAGCGCGAGAGGCGCACATTAATCCATTCCGGTGATATCACGCAGAGCTCTTCATCATGGATATGATTCAAACACACGCATAACGCACCTTCTTCTTCTTCTGCCTCTTAATACATGGCACATGCCCACACGGGGGGATTGGCCAGGGTGTAGTGGCATAAACAAGGAAATTTCCATAGGAGATTATGACAAAATTTTAGCACCATGCGTGAATGCTCTCGTAGCTTCTTTTTCGTTGCCCGCTCCATCGCGCGTTGAAAGCGGCTCACAGCACTTGCCCATTTGGCCTTCTTGCTTGAGAAAGCAAAAAGCGTCGGAACGAAGTCTGGGTGCCGCGGTGACATTCGAGGCCTTCCTGCCCATGAATATAACACTTCGCGATAGACTGCACACGCATTTAAACACAGTGCCTCATCCGTACCTGTCACAAAGTAATCCCCGCACAGTCTTGACGCGCTTGACGGTGCCCAAGGGCGGCACGATCGTCGAGCCGGCGAACTGCTTTTATCCACGCTTCGCGTCGAAGGCTGTCCCGGGAAGCGCTCGGAAAGCGAAAAAATCCGTGTTTACTTCCCTTTACATATTGGGGATTGCTGCCGTATGCGACACATTTCGTAGGTATCGCCAAATGCGTCGCGCTGAACGCCCGACGGCTGCAGCAACGCACCCCGTGTAGGAAGCCGGTTTGTTTACACTTCCACGACCGGTCTCGAGTGGAGCGAGCGACCCTTCCAATGTGTTTCGCGACACCGCCGCCAGGGGATGGGCGCATGCGCAGTCGCGTCGTGAAAAAGGCGGATTGTATTGTTATCTTATGTAAACAGTGTATATGTCACCCCTCCCCCTATCCGTTCTTACTGTCCCCTCACCTCTTTCATTTCACTTCTTCATACTGCCTGCTATCCTTTATTTCCACTGCCCCAGCTCAGGTGCCGCCGCTGCAGTATTGGCAGATGCCTGGGTTAGCAAAAATATTTTACCTTCCTTTTTGTTAATATTTTTAAATTAAACACTTAGTACTTCCTACCACATTTTCAGCTCTTGTCCGATCCTGTGGTACTCGTAGAACAAAGAAACCGCCGCGGTACGCTCGGTGTTGAAAGCTTTTTTTTTTTTAATGACGCCTCTGGCCCTGCGAGAACATGTGCTAGCTTCGATGCTAGATTTGGTTATGTTCTACCAGAAACGAAAAGATTCATGGCAAATAAAATGTTCGCTGCAATAGTTCAATCAAATGTTCGCTCCAATAATAGTTGCAAAATTGTGCTCGAATCGGGGCGAAGGCTGGCGGCGGCTGCAGCGGCCATTGCGGAGGACTGGGACAAGAACCAGTTCTGCGCGCCGACAGGCTTATGCCCCCACGACGGGATCCAGCGGCGGACGCCGGGCGAAATTGTCTGACCAAGCAATATCGGAAGCGAACAGCCGGTTATCGAGCCGCGGGTGCGAAGTTCGCATCACAGGGCGAAGTTCTCGGGTTACGCGCAGATTTCTCGCTGCTTGGAGTTTGGACTGTATATTCCACGTTTTTCGCTGCGGAGGGGCGTTTTCCCCTCTTGGACCTGCTATAGCCAGATACAACTCCAGAACAAAGCTGCGGATCTCCTTCAGAGGCGGTCCTCCATCCAATGGCGTCGACGAATTTTCATAACGCCCTCGTTCTTCACGCCTTCATCCCCTGCGATTTGACGCTCTATTCAAATACAACTCAAGAGCGTTCCTTCGCCTGCTTAAAGACGCCCTCTCTCGCGAGGGCAGTTTTAGGTGCACTGTACTAGATTAGTGCAATATAACTAAAACTGCCCTAGCTTTCTAGGAGTTTCAGTAGTGCTACTGACTGCTCCTCTTCTCTCACTGGAACGCGTCATTAGCCTGCACAGCGCTCTCAGGTGGTACGACCGGTATTTACATGAGCTTGTCCAGGGCCTGACTGAGGACGAGTAGGCCGCGGTGCGCGTACAGGAGGTGTATCCTGTATACCGCCGCTGCACAATCGTGGTAATGTCACCCTACTTCTCCTAAGGTCAGTGGAACTCTGAGCTCCAGTGACTTTAAACCCCTCCTAAAGTCACCCCAGCTAAGGCACCGCACCTAAGGTTCCTCTTGTAAACGCCGCGAAGTCCGGTCTGGGAGTCGAGGGGCCGGGTCCCTCCAGTCATCTCGACAGCAAGCGGTGGGTTAACTCTCGGACTGCCTCAGAAAATGACTCATCCCTGTCCACGCCTGGGGAAAGCATTTGCTGCAGGGGAGCGCCTCCGAGAGAGCTCCGCGACTGACTGACTTGCCGGTGCCAGTTCATGGAAACGCGCAGCCGTCGAGTTTGGTGACACGCTCTTCCCGGAGGCCTGGCTCAACCAGCTGCTGTTGGGCTTACGCAAGCGAGGCTCGGCAACATTTCTCTTTTTCAGTTTTCACAAACGGAATTCAGCGTTGCCAATTGACGCTTACTCTTAAAGCTCCACCGTCGGCTTTTCGATCAGCGCTGCCGCGCAAACAGTTCCGCCTCCCCGTCGGGAAAGCTCCCCAGCCGACACGCTTGTGAACCGGAAGGGAAGGCATCAATCACTGGCGTTCGGCTGCTCATAGCCGGAGGACATAAGTCCATAAATGATGTCCAATGTTTCCCAGGGCGGTGAAACACTTCCAGGGGCAAAAAAAAAAACATTTAAATTGAATCATGCTCTCGACGGGAAAGAGGCTATGTATCAGGCGATTGGGGTGATGTGTACGACTGGTGTGTAATGAAAACACGCAACAGTGTAGCGTCGAAGACTAAGTTGACGGAATTAAGAAAATATCAAAGCCAGTGTTTAGACGCTCACACCCTACATTTATAATTTGTTTGGTCAGCTATTCCTATGCAGGTATTTTAGTTTTACTAAGAGCAACGTTAATACAGGTCTCGTGTCGCGCCAGCACGTCGCCTTCGAGCGCAGTGAGTTCTTTTCCCAAATAAGCCGCCAACAACCCCTCACAATGTCTAGAGATATACCCAAAGTCAAAAGTTCTTGCTGTGCACCGAAATTTCTGCAGGCCGGCACAAGCCCTCTGCTTTGAGGAGTGTGTAGCTGATTCGTGTTCGCACCTCGCTTGTTGGGCAGCATTCTCTCCACTGCAAGAACTTGTACGATGGAACACGCACTAGTTTATTCGACGTTTTCAAGCGAAGTTGCAAGCATCTCATGAGGAAAGGAGTAAATTACCTTATCTCAGGTGCAGAGAAAAATTTGGCTCGGTTCTCAAGTCGCACTGTTATTCTCGTGGACTCCAGTCCTTCGGGGCTCGAAATGAAAGCGTGTTCAAGCTGTGCTTTTAACTTTTCTTCGCATTTCCTGCGCAGAAGAAATTCCTTCACGTGGCGGATACGCCTGTCTCGGAGCCCTCTGGAGTCAGAATAACGTAAAGTGTATTTTCTAGATTCGTGATGTGTACTGTCTAGCAAAAGGGCTATAATATATATTGTTTAAGGAAAGGATATAGTTGTCTATAAGTACAGTTCATGAAACAGCTTAAGGCGCTTTAAAGTGACTGGACACGAAAGTGAGCCACGCATGGCAGTCGCGAAAAGGGGAAGGCAGCTGTGCCATTCTGCTTTTTTCGCAATGCACGGAAGGCCGGCTTTTGAAATTCAGAAAATGTTTTATGCTCCCATTAGGGATCCATGCTGGCAGGGACCAATCGATCGAGTGGCGAGCCGACTGGACACAACTGAAAACTGTTTACCACAAAAGGTTGTCCAGGAAGCCAGCTTATTTTTTATAAATCTATCAGGCGCCTATGACCTTGAAATGATATAGACGATAAATTGTTTCCCACGACGAAGGAGTAGAACCCAGCACTCGCGTGTGTCGTCTCCTACTGGCGGCGTTAGTTGGCCGTAAAATGTGCTTCTTAGCGATTTTATGAAGGTATGGGTGCACCCCGTAATAGAGAAATTCGTCCAGCTATTTTTGGAAGCGATAGATGCCCAAGAAGGCGTGCAGTCTCTTTGTACCGAAGCACACAACGCTACCGGAGCCGTCGGACCGCTCCCGACTTACTGACGGGGACCCGCACAGGGTAGGCCGTGTGTACTTGCCTGCTATAGGTTATCACTTTATTTAACTTATTTCTTGTCAGGAAAATGAAACGGAAAACTAATCCCGGTTATTTGTCACACATCTGCAGCCTCTTCATTGGTTCGCTTAACGAGCCTGGCCGGCATTTTAATCAACACAGCTATAGCGCACATCATAGTACACGTAATGCCCACCTGCTAAGGTCTCAACTGGCAGTATTCCAAATAAATTAAAAAATAAATAAGGCACCTTGACTGCTTGTTACCAAAATTTCGTCGCAAGTTACGCTAACAGAAAAACACTTCTACGAGCCCTGACTATGACTGACTATGTACCTGACGATGTCTTGGCTGTGAACGCGAGTTCAAGTGCGAAAAGGGGGAGTGTAGTCTGTCTTCTGAAGGAGCCTCTGACGGAGAATAACACATATGTAGTTTTTCTTCTATTTCTTATACGTGGCGGAGGACAACGGGCACCAAAACCAAGGAGCATAGGAAGTATATTTATTTTTTGAATGTGTAGTGTTGATAAGAAAGCAGAAGAAAAAACAACTACATACCGCCGATGGGATACGAGCCCACGACCTCCGAATTTCGCATCCGGTGCTCTATCAACTATGCTTCGGCGGTGGTTGTCCAATCTTCTGTTATCGGGGCTATTTATGTACAGTGTAAGTGAACCTTGCGAGTGTTCACCAGCACCCCCCTCGTTCATAGCTGCGGACGCAGTACATCCTGTAATACCTCGAGTACCCCGTAGGAACGTGATCGAACGGTCAGGTTGGAAGCTGTGCAAGAACCTTATCATGCGGCCTATGGCACCAGGCCTACCAGGTTCGAGACCCTTAAACTATTAAGCATACAAGTGGAAGGAAAAGAGGTTCTCGTTATGGGATACATGACGGAAGCCAACAGCCACCAAAACGAAGGAGCGTAGGGGATGTTTTTAGGAGACTCAACTAAATCATGCCGGGATTAAAGAAGGAGAAGCGTAGCGCATGTGTAAACAGTGCCTGTGAATGACAGAAAGAAAAGTTCGCGAATAAGACAATTGTTTACGTCCTCCAGATGTGCACCTTGCGTTTGACGTAGCTGAATAAGAAGCAAGCGAATGGAAGTCGGACTTTTTGAGATTTATTGCAGTTCTTTGATAACACAACATCAGAGAATAAGCACTGGACTGCTATATTGGAAAGCGGCGGGCTAAAACAACAACACATATGACTAGTCAGGATACAAGGGACCAAAAAGCGTACATACATACACATATGAAACAAAGTAACAAGGCACACTCATAAAAGCGAAATCCCGATGCTCTCTCAACTTTGCACTTCCAGAAGACGACAAAATTAATGGCACTTGCCAACGCTAAACCACTCGCACAGAAATCTAGCGTGCAGCTTTGAAAGACGTGGAAACCATCAAGTTAGTCGTTTGAAAACACGCACACTGAATTATCTTACAATGAAGCGTATGTACAAAACGCGCAAGAAATAAAAAAAGAAACGCTTCCCAGGACTCCGCAGCATAACATATAATCACCGAGATGCTTCCATGCTACTGCCATCCGCGTTAGCGAATCGCAGGTGCATTGACGTGTAAAACATGGAGACGCTTGCCGTTTATATACAATCAATAAACAAAGCTATATACTGGTTTACGCGGAACGACGTGCCGCAGGGCGATGTGCATAATACGCCATGTGAAACTAAGAGCGCCTTTTTACATTGTTCTTTTTTTTTTTGTCGCCGGTTTGTCTGCGCTTCGACACATCTAGGCGGCGCATTTCACGCGCCAAAACTAAACTACGCAACAACTTCGCAGGAACCCTCTTCTCAGCTCAGCGCCTCGTTGACACACTCCGTAAGGCGCATAATTAACAACTAGGGTCAGGGCCCCTGGGACGCCTTCCGTACACGGGAAGCGCGAATATTCTGACTTATGCAACCCTGCGTAAAAGCCGAATGCGCAACGACAAACCTAATGCGATTTCAACATAGCTCGCTCCATCTTGCCAAAAAAATCCAGTAGCTAGGTACGACGACGGGGCCCTCTCGTGTCTCCCGCGTAACCGGCTTATTGCAGCAATGCCCTAAAACAGCGCGGATGAGGTCTTCAGGAGTGGATGTACTTGTCGAGCCAAGGCTTGTATTCGGACACCCGCGTGTAGAGGCCCGGCAGTAGTGGTCGGGCGCAACCGAAGCCCGCGGAGATGACGCCGACCAGCACGTACTTGGCGCCGTCGAAGAACATCAGAGGACCACCGGAGTCACCCTGCGTAGAGCCCAAGACCATATTGGTAAGTAAGCAGCCCGCGTTGTGGCAAAGAAATAGGGCGACGAGAAATGCGCTGCACAGAACTATACTTATTTGCGTAGAGGTGCAGACTAAACTAAATGTAGCACGCCACTGTCTTCTAGCATTTTTACATTTTTCACGTGTTGCCCAATTAAAAGTGCCAAAACAACGTTTCTTCATTTCCTGTTGGGAAGGCGTCATTGCATATAGAATGGGACAGCGTTCTCCGTTCACTCATGTCTGCACCTGAGTGCCTGCATTGACTTTAGAGGGAAAGTCATCCCGTGCGCCCGTCTTCAGCCAATCAAGATGTCGGCGCAGAAGGGTTTAGCATTGCACGGTGCTGACCACAAAATGCAGGATTAACGTACGACACTATACCGTACGCCCCATTGTGGTCGAAGGCCCGGCGTCGACCCCGATGACCGGCAGTTCTTGGCCGATTCACCCGACGGTCCATTCGCCCGCGGCCCGCGCATCACGTGTTAATGCGCCACTAAAAACTGGCCTGCGATCCGATGACGTTAATCGGATGCGACGGACCAATAGTGCAGACGACGCGCAGGGTGTACCACTGTTGCCAGAATATTTTAGTGTTTGGCAAAGCTGGTCAAACTGGTTTTTCCTCCCGACCCATGACTGCGATTGAATGGTGCAGGTGCGCAGCTAGCGCACCTGCACCATTCAATCGATGCAGCTAGCGCGTGCATCTTCGCGGGCCTCCGCGGGCCAACGGCACGTCTCTCACTTTGGTGACGCACGAACACGTGAAGCGCGGGCCGCGGCCGAACGGTCCGTCGTGTGAATCGGCCTTTACGGTGCATAAAATATTGAGTACAGGAGTTCTTTTGCAGCTCTCAGCGTAAAACAATGCAAAGAACGTAGAGACCAGACAGACAAGAGCTGCCATTTTCCGACTGAACACCAAATGGACCAGTTGCAAGCGCGATTATCAGGTTGTTGATGTGTTCAGCATGAGGACGTCATTTCCTTTTGCCGCTGTTGCACGCGTCAGAAATAATAATTAATGACGAACAGTACGAGGAAGTGAGAAAGTATAAACAAGTCGCAGCAAACATCGCAGCACTAACGCGAAATAACCCCGGAACTCTTTCAGAATTATGGCTCTTTAAGAACATAACGTTCGAGAATTATGGGACCAGGCAGTCGAGAATCGTGTATGCTAAGTTATTTGAAGCGCTAGTTTCTCTGCCACGACCTCAGCCACACTAGAGTTCAGGCGCATGCAATCTTGTCGTGTAAGTAGAACAACGGCCACAATCAACGTCGGCAGCGTTTTTCCGTGGTAATAGATGCCTTCTTGTTCCCCGCGAAAAAAAGTCCAAAAGCACAAAAGAATGGCATTCGCCTCTTTTCCAGGACCGAACGGCTGGACCGAGAGGGCACTGACGTCATTTCCAAATTGCCCGTGGAATTCCCTTGACTTGACCGGCATGGAATTCCAAAATGGCTTCCCGTTACACTATGCGATCAACCGTCGCGGGGTTTACTCAGCAGAAGCCAAATGCGTCACGTAATTCGCGAACGGTTCGTAAGGGCGATTCAGGCTACAAATAACCCGCGCATGCGCAAACTGAGTGGCGCCTGACCTCTAGGGCACAGCCCTCATTCTGGTTCGTCTCATTGAGAAAAAACATCCCCGTGTCGACTCACTGAGAAAGTATGCGGCTGAGTCCAATAATAGTCCCCGACTGCCAACGCGCGTTGTTACGCGAGACACAGTCTCGCGACAAGCAGTCTGCGGTTGTTACCTGGCAGGCGTCTTTCTTGCCTTCCTTGAAGCCGGCGCAGAGTTGCATCTCTTGGAGAACCACCAGCTTGCCAGACTGGGCGTACCAACTGTTGCACTCCTTGTTGGAAACGATGGGCACAGTCACCTTCTGCAGAATCTCTTTCCTCACTCCCGAGAAGCTGTCCACGGGGGAATCTATAAGGAGAAGAACAAGAAACCAGTGCGTTGAATGCCCGTTGTTGTGCGGCCCAGTAAAATAATGAGGGGAGAGAGAGAGAGCGCTGTTTCGCTGTATGCAATACATTCGCTGCCGAGCTGGGGAACAGAGATGCGCAGCGCATTTATTTCCCCCCTCGTCATGACCCTCGCTCGTTTGCTGCGACCGAATAACTTCGAAGAACGGCGGCTTTGTCTGAGCGCTGCTACTGATGCGTTCCTTTCATGTCATTACTGCCGTCATCTGTATTTTGAGCTACACTGTACTTTGGGCGTCGCGTACTTTTGCCGCGAAGGGCGAGCAGCGTTGTGGCAGGGCGTTGCACTCCGAAAGACATGCAGCGTTAGGCTGTGCTTGTGACGCACATGTAAGTGGTCGAAGGGTTATTGTTGGTATCGGCCTATACGCTTGCACGCTACAAAGACAGTGCCTCGTGCTTGGGATATCTTCCCCACTGCCAAGGGCGCACGGTGGAAATAGCCTCCCGCGTCCTAATCGCCGCATTTGTGGAGCTTCGATTCAGCAGTCGCTGAATTCGAAAATCCTGTGCGTTCTACGCTTTGTCGTGTCGTGTGAAAAGATTTCTCAGCGAAATTTATTGGTATGTACAGAAGAATTAAATCCTGTTATTTTAGCGAAATACACTATGATAGAACCCTCATTTAAAAATGAGCAAAGCCCTGGAGACTGCATCCCAAATGCACTTAACAAAAAATAAATCGTGTTCTCGCTGAAAAACTGCCAAAGGTAAAAGTGAATGGTAAATATGTCCGAGGTAAAATAATGGGTCTCTCGGTTATTTTTATGACGCTCTGAATATATGTGTAATTCGCAAGCATATGCGAAATAAAACTTCAAATCAATTCCAAAGTTACTCCTCGTCCACGTGGCGTAACCAAAAGTTGTTTCCCTTATCATTTTAATCTAGAAACTGCCTTCTTAATCCCTTACTCGTAAGCCTAAGAAAGGAATGCTTCCAGACCTGTATTATCCCATGTAAACGTGCCAGTTTCGCAAGATGACGAACCTACCAGCGCCCGGCAGGGATCTCTCATAGGTTAAAGAGTTTGCGAAACATCGCTTTAAACATTCCTTTGGTCACAGCAGACTCATTTCCCCTGTCCAAGAACCGCCTGCTTTTTAATGATGCTGGAAAGCTTGCGAACAGCAGGCAATGAGCTGGGGATGACTGATTCGGGAAAACCAATACACCAATGTACTTTATCGTCGGGACAATTAACTACAAATCCTTATAGAATGCGACATCACCTTTTTAACGCTTTCCACGAACACGGGAAAACAGACCGAAAGAAGCGGACAGGGCTTCAACTGGCGAGACTGAAATGAAACTATTCTTACACTGAGTGCAATAAAGTGGTGAAAGACAAGTGTATGTAAAGGCTGCGACCTACCTTTGTCGACGTCTTTGATGTTGCCCCAACCGGCGACGGTGGCCGACTTGCCTTCTAGTTCGAGCCGTCCGTCAGGGAGGCAGATTGGTATGACGTAACGATTGAATTTCACGTCCTGCGACAGCTCTAGCAAAGCAATGTCGTTGTTGTAGCGTTTGGGCTGCGAATAGCGCGGATGGATTATGTACCGCACGAGCCTGATGTCTTGTGGCTCGTGGTCCTCCTCGGTCCTACCAATGTTGTACTCTCCGACTCGAACGCTGAACAGTCGTGGTGGCTTGCTGGAGAGAGACGGAAAACAGTGGTTTGCGAGCAGCTCCAGAGCAAAAATTAAGGATCCGCACACAGTGAGGAATAGAGATGCTCGTAGGAGAGAGATATTACAAACAGTGCCAACCATAATAGCAAGAAGACAATAAACTTCTAAACAGCGGACTTCTAAACAGGTAAAGGCATGAAAACGCCAGATTTTGATCAGTATATATTTTGCTCTGGAATGATGCTTACGCGATTAATAAACGTTGATCACCACGTAGAATTCGTCGATGCTTAATAAATTAGTAAGTGAATTTTGTTTTCTACTTTGGCTGCAGTTCCAGTAGCCAAACGATGATTCCAACGCCACAACTGACTATTAAATCTCGTGAGGTATACATAGATTGCAGTGTCAGCTCTGCTTTGTTGTTAAAATTAACTAGAACTCTTATGCTAAACTGCTCCACAATCCGGAACGACAGCAAGTGAACAAAGATCTATTATATTTCAGTTTTTGTATGCATCACGTGATCGTGTGCTCATTTGTGCCGTCGCAACCGTCTTTCGGCTGCTGAAACTGTATGGAAGAATAAATGCAATTAGAAGTTAGATACTAAGCGTAGACGCATTTCACTTGGTGAGCCAAGTTTACTAATGTTTTACGCATCGTTCGAAGGCAAAAAGTCCCTTCCGCTTAAAGAAAGCGTATGGAAATTTGACATCTATTTTGTTATCACTATGCTCCAGAGAAAGCCTGGCAATTGTTTTATTTCGCCTCTTTTTGGCACTATTGCCTTCAGAATACCCCTGAGCAGGTATCTTACCCTCATAACGCTTGAAAGATGGTCATGCGTAACACGAGAGCATGGGGAACGGGCTATATTTCAATATCATGGCAAAAAAAAACAAAACACGCCCAACAATTTCGGACATATATTTTGAAAATTAGAAAATTATAAGATACTTTTACGGAAGTATTGAGGATAATGATCCATTCTTCAGAAATGTCGAAAAATATTTCTTTTAAAATGTTTCCATCGATCGCATCGAACAGTTAGGACTTTCATAGAAACCCAATGGGGGACGCTGTTGACTATAGAAAAAAACGTTAATAGACAGAAAAATTCAAGACTGCCGTCGGGTGACCTGCGGATATGTTGATTGTTATAGTGAAATCTTAGATTGCATGAAAAAAATTGCGTCAACAAAAGGTTTCTCGGTCAAAAATGCTTTTGTCTAAGATTTTTGCGTACGAGCGGCCTTTCTACTAAGGGCATAAAATGGTCGTAGATGGTCGCAACTAACTCCGAGCGTTTTACAACTCGTTTCAGCTGCTGTGGCATAGCTCAAGAGCACGAATTATCGAAGAGACTGGTGGCGGAGCGCCTGTTTGGTCTTACCTGCGAAGGCAATGGGCTGCCGTGACTACCCAGCGTTTGTTGAGAATGGCTCCACCGCAAAAGTGCTGACCGTACAAACGCAGAGATGCCTTTGGTGGGAGAAAATGAAAGAGAAGGTAAACGACACCGGCCAGCCACACGCACAGACGCATTTCAGCGGCGCCTCGGCAAGGCGCCACAGACAAGCACGTGAAAAGAGCGATTAGGCGAAACGCTACTTCTGTTTTTGTATTTGCCCGTGTCGCACTGTACCTCTACCTCTTCCACTTACGAATGATGAAGAGCATCGAGCTAGCGCATTTTATTGTAAAGAACCACATACATGCGCGTCCGGAAGGGCCCCCCCCCCCCCGCCCCCCGACATTTCGGATATTTTTTTATGCACTACCACAAATAGTGCATTTTTGGTGCTAACCTACCGCCTACCCCATCCCCAGCCATCGGGTGCCACCCCCCCCCCCCCCCCCCGCGCACAAATTCTGCGGACGTCCTTGACCACGTATGTCCTTTTCGAGAAATTTTCAACGGCAGCATATGCCCCCAGTGCCGCAATAAGTGTCATAAAGGTTCAATTATTTACACCCTAATAATGTTATGTGGTGGCACCGATCATATAACTTCGCCCGCTGGAATGTCCTTGCTGAAGAAAGAAAAGATCCCATTATGCTAATGAAATTTATGAATCAGGCGGAACAAGTGCTGTCAGTATCTGCCAGACAAGGTGGGAAACAAGCAACCTGAGGCTTTCCCCTTCACTGTTCAATTTGTGATAGTCTGTAGCTGGTCACGGAACAAAACAATGCCGGGTACTGTCCGGACACAGTTTTTACCATGGGTCGAGGCTCTGTGTCACAGATCGTGTAGGCGCACAACCCCCTCTAAACTCGTCAGAAGAAGGAGTAATGCAGTAATTTTGCAAATGTGTCTTAGTTTGCCCCGCAGCATGGGGCAAAATACACCATTTTCAACTGTGTGATTGCATACATTTCACTGTGTACTGCTTAAACGGACCTTGCCATATATGTTTAACGCGATATCAAAGCGGTAGAAAATATTTCTACAATAGTTGTTATTCGATTCTTGGCAATAATGAAATTAAGGCAATGATTTGCAAACTTGCATCGCATTTCGCGTCATAGTAGTGCAAATTATGTCAGGGTGTGTCTTTTGAAGCTATATATTGCATCATTGAGGCTTTCAATGCATCTGTCCATCGTATACAGGCAGTTACGGAAGCACCTGCTCTTTGGGCAGTTGCGAACCGGTGCAAAACGATCAAGTAGTGGTTTCCACTGCGCTTGTGGGAAGCAGTATGGCAATGCCCGGAGAGCGCTGATCGAAAAAAAAGAAAACTAAAAGAGCGGACACCGAGCGCATTTCAGATGCAGCAGATTAGTTCTCATCTGTTTCCTGGCAGGCCACGCATACCAGTAAATACCGAATAACTAAGTGACTATAGCAGGCAACCACTCAAAACTGCAGCTGCAAAAACTGCAAAAGAGGACCCGGTTCTCATAATGTCGCGGCTAATCTCCTGGCCTCCGTGGAATGGGAATAGCTGCGACGTCATGGCAATCGGTCGACGCCACTTGCTTGAGTTGTATATCCGACTATAAGCGCATACATATATGTGGGAGGGCGGAGAGAAAGACATTTCGCGAGGGCGCCAACTCATTATGAGGAAGCCTTCAAGCACTGAGGTTCTCGCGCCTCACCAGTTAGCTTATCAGCTACAGTGACGGGCTTAAATAAGCATTGCCAGAGAGCAGAAGTACAAAGAAAGTGGCTACGCACCACCCAAGGAAACTCGCCGTCGTAGGCATCGTGACCACCGACAATTCTTCCGTCTCGAATCTGCTGCTTCCCGCACTGGAAGCTGCTTTTCTGAGCTGCAACAAGAAAGAAACACAGTCGGGAATGGCGACATGAAATGAGATGGCTGCAGTTACTCACGCTAGCTTACAAAGTATTGAATATCCCCAGTCAGGGATATGGAACCACTGGTTCTCATGCTGTAATTAAACAGCGCCAGTAGTTAAGGGGTCAGTTATGTGATAATAGGCGGTGGAGCCGAGAGCATACTGTACGGTCTAGAGCCGTAGAAAGTATGCCGACTGCGTGATAATGGCCAAATTGCTTACGGACGCAGTCGAGGGGTGTACTGGTGAGGCCGGTGTAGAATGGCATTTAGATCATTGTACTAAGTTAGGAATAAAAACTAAATGACTCACTTCGTATCGTGACTCGATGTCGTTAATTGCGAAGACAAAAACACAAGCAGGCGAGCGTGCGCGCCGTGACATCTCACGACACGAGATCTCGGTTTTTCATCACACGAAATTAAGTCGGTGAAGACAATTGTACCTGTTAAAAATTTAACTGGTGGGCACAACGCAGACCCATTTACAGGTTTTGTCTCCAGCAGCCATAGTAGTGCTGAACATACGCTGCCACTTGTTGTGTTGCTGCTAATCGACCATTTGCAGAAATCTGTAAGTCAGCTTCTCCGGAAGGCTTGTTTTCCGACGGAAAGGTCTCGTTCCCATAAGACACTCTCGCATTCTTTGTAGAAGCGAAAAGTGTCAGGCGCTGCGCCCCCTTCTGAGTAATTTCAGGAATGTCGTCAGTTTACTTCAAGATGGTCCCAAGAGAGTGGTCCAAAGAGTACAATGGTACAGTATGAAAAAAGGGAAACTCCGGAATCTCGCCAGTTGAAGCTTCAAGATGGCCCCGTGATTCCGTCGAAAGAGTACAATGGTACAGCATAGAAAAAGGGGATTGCAGTCAACCTTCTGTAGCACTGCAGTAGAGGCTCGGCAGGAAGAAGGAAATGGGCCTTTGTTCCTGTGGGGACAGTGGTGAGCTAGCTCATACTAAACTTCCTAAAAACTTTCTGCTGAGCGACACCATCGCTGCAAATTCCTCCCTTCAACGCCCCCTCCCTACCTCTTCCGCACACATAGCCAGAGCGAGGAACAACCCACTCCTCCCAGCCGTATGACAAAGGACGGTCTCCCTTTTTTTCCTGCCTAGACTGCTGCAGGCGGTCTGCGACTGTGTCGTCTCGGTTCAAGGCCTTCTGGTTGGAAAGGGAGCCTTGCAAACAAGACGACTTCCAGGTTTCCGCAAATGGTCAATTGTATGCTACATCGAGGCTGCAATATTTGCATTGATGAAAAACAAACGAGGAAAGAACAGACGGCAAGTTCTGCAACTAGCAAACTACTTGCGGAACTATGAGCTCGTGTAAACGCCAACAAAATTTTAAGTCGTGCAGCACATGGCTCAAGCTGCTATACTGTGCGCAGTGGGTGGCGCAAAGCCAGTAAACACGCGAAGAAAATCGTTGAGTGCAACAGGAGAGAACAGCACGCAGGAGAGAAAGCTGCCAAATCTCTAGAAACCAGTGATAACCAAATGAAAAAAAAAAAATTCTCAAAACCACAAACGATTGCAGTGCCACTTGTATATCAAGACGGTGCGAGTCTCTCTCTCTGCGTGAAGAACGAAGACTACTAGCGACTTTTTCACACTTCTACTGCACAAAGTGGGGTGAGGTGGCGCCAGGCAAAAAAAAAAAAACTCTCAAAGCTAAGTTAAGTCTTTAATAAAGCAAAATAAATATAAAAAAGCAAATAAATGGAAATAGGGGAAGCTGCGAACCGACTAATCAAGTTGCAAGAGCCGCGGAGCCCATAACCAATGATCCCGTTAAACAATGGCAAGCGGTGAGAGCTATGAGCCGTAAACGATGCTCCTTTTTTTTTCTACCTTGCTTTCCAGTCCAGCGATCGCAATGCGGTAGCGCACCTGTGGGAAGCGAAGCAGACTCCAGCCAGGTGAATAAGGAAGTCGGAAATGGCCTCGTGTTGATGCTAGATGGGCGCAATACTAATCGACCCAAGCAAGGGCGGATAGAGGCATAAAAAGGAAAAACGCAGTGGAAGGGGAAGCCCAGGAAGTAGCATCTAGCTGTGCAGAAGAGCGATGTTCGTTGACGTTTACATACAATGGCAGAACGAGCCAAAAGACGCGCCGACATTTTCGCGTCCCGATTAACGGCACGTCTGACAGGAAAAGAACAGCAACTGCGTGGTTAACGGGGCAAATTTTTCAGCGTAATAGGCACAGAAATCCGTAATGTGCAGCAAAAGCCATGCCAGTGAGTAAGTGCGTTGAACGAAGACCACGTGTTTGTATGAACTAAACGACGGAAAGCTTTTTAAAATCGCCAAGACAAGTTCAATCCTGACTACACACGAGACAACAAGTGTTAAACTCACAGTAGGCAGCAAAAGCAAAAAAAAAAGTTAAGTCCGGGAAGTTATCGCTGTTTAGTTACTCGTTAAGATATTAGACCGAAATAGGCCAGAACCACAAAGTACACAAAGACGAAATTGAGCTGGATTCTGCAGCGTACATTACCGCACCTGTGGTCTTTTTGCCGGAAACAGCGCACGGGATAATGTACAGCGGATAATGAAAGGTCGACGTACCAACGGCAGCAGCATACGACGCAAGCGGGCGCAACAAAACCACGCTCCAGGCCATCAGGACAGTGAAGGAACTACAGCGCACGTGACACCACATGGCAAACGGAGGCCGATATCTTCTCTTCTGGCGACACGCCTTCGCGACGGCAGGGCGACTTCGCGCTCGACTGACTTCCGACGTCGGCTTCCTGACACACCGCGTGGCCGCGACCTGCGCCGATACTGCGGTGGACGTCCCCTGCCGGCCGCCAGAGGGCCGCACGCGTGGTCGCGTGACGAATAGGGTGCGGACTTTCGGGCAGCGCGCGCGATCGCCGCCACCGGGGAAACAGGGGGGGCCTCGTGTAGTTACGAGCGTTTGTCATCGGACGCTTCGCTGTCGGATGGAAGATCGTCACAAGGAGGAGGAAAGAGAAAGAGCAGGGCGCCGAGGGGGAGACAAGAGTGGGGAGAGGGTCGACGGTGCAGCGAGTGCTACGACCCAGTGACCCCAATTTCTCTCTCGCTGGTAGGCATAGTCGCTCTGTCCCCTCACCTATCGCTTCTGGGAAGACCATCGCTTGGGAAAGGGATGTCGAAAGCGAATTCTTTTTACCAAGCCCTCCGGGATCGTCCAAACTGTGGTTGGATATTAGAGGGGGGGGGGGGGGGGGGGGGGGCAGATAAGAATGAAAGAAAAGCCCGTCAGGCAAGGTACATGCTTTCGGTGAAAGTTAGGAGAAGGTCAAGGCAAAGATGGTCGTGCCCTTTCCACCAGGCGAAGAAAATGCCAAGTGAAAGGGAAACACATTTGCTTTGGAGGAGCTAATCCGGGTTTGCCGAAGAGAAAGGGGCAAGAAAGGCGGGCCGCCCAAGTTGCTGAGCGGTCCATGGCTTTCCGCCTACAATGCGTAATACTGCGTCGCATGCCTAGTGAAACACGTTACAGACGCATAGCACTAGGCAGATTTTTTTTCTTTTCTTGGAGCTACGGTATGTCTTCCCGCAAATAATTATCGCATCTGTTGTCCCATGGAGGGAGGAAGTTCCGCTAAGAACTGGAGATCGCGGCCTGCAAGGCAGCTTATACCCCTGCCACACGACAAATCTAATGTCATTCCCATCGAATGACATTTGGTCGACTTAATGTCATTTATTCTGCGTGCTGCTACACGGCCAAAAGTAATGCCATTTGCAAATGATGGCGATTGCAATGGAGAAAAAGTGCAGCATAAAAACATTTCGATCTATGCTTCAATATGTTTCGAAAAGTATTGTTTTGCGAATGGAAACCGATTTCAAAATTTTAATCCTCGTTTCAATAACGCGTTGACCACTGCTATCCACCAGGAGTCCAAGCCAAGCCAAAGTTCAGCCAGCGGCGGCAGACAAATGGCGGACGTCACTACGTCGCTTTGTGCAATGGATTCGCGGCAGCGGAATGCGATCGCTGCGAGTCTATGCTTGCGAGCACAAAGACGCAGCAGGCTGGCCCTGTACAAAGGCAGATTAGCGCAGCTGAGGGTAGCCATACGCCATCAAGAAGCAGTGAGCGCTGACCTTGAGGATCGACTTATCGCCAATGCCTTCGCGACGCGCCTGCCGCTGGCTCATGGGCTGGCTACGGCTGGCTTTGGGCCACGCTACACAAAAAAGCCAAAAAACATGCCTGCTCGTCCATTCCGGTTGGCTGGTAGCTAGAGTGACAGTTTTATTTTTTCTGGTGCTATTCGGTATTATTATATAAATAAATGAACGACCACAGAATTATACGGGCGTTGAAATATTATAATGCTTGTGTCGCGTTTGAAATTTATGTTCGGTGCATATTCTCACCAAGTCTCTGGTGTCGAGGGAACACATTAGCTCGGAGTTTGCTGGCGAATGAGTTCCCCAAACTCATTCGATACCTAATGTCGTTTTCATCGAATGTCATTATATTTTCTCGTGTGGCAGCAAACTAATGTCGTTTTGAACGAATGTCATTCGATGGAAATGACATTAAATTTGCCGTGTGGCAGGGGTATTAGATTGTTTATGCGGATATTGCTGACGTGTCACGTGCAAGCAGGTGGAGGTTACTCTTGTTGCCGAGAACTATATAATACCAGGAAAAATAACGATCCCGGGAAAACGAATGAAACGACTTTGGAAAAAGGTAACTTGGCGAAGTGCAGAAGTACAGAACTTTACCATTGTACAACGCAATACAGCAAAATCTTAACTGCGTAAAAAAGGTAATAAATTACATATAGGGTGGTGATGGTGAAACTTTTTATTCAGAAAAAAAAAGTTTTCAGGCCAAAATGGCCATTTACGTGGGTGGAGTCTATAGTCCCAACCACGTTGGACTAGAGCCCTTTCATGGCATTTTTAGGGGAAGAAAGGTGCAGTACAGTAAGCAGAAAGATTTAAAAGTTAATTTTATTTTCATTGACATTCACAATTTGAGTTGATTAATATTAATAGTACCGTTTTCTGCCGATAACGAGTCCCGAAAAAAATGGTACCGTCGAGATGACACAGCATTAATTTCGGCGTTCTGTCCTAGTACATTGATGCGCTTTAGAGGGATGGGTCGAGAGACAAACTTCGAAAGATTGTGATCCAAAATAGACCTGAAAGCGTGAAACTTCAAGCACTTTCGATTCAGGCTATGAGGGACGCCGCAGTGATGGGCTCCGGAAATTTCAACCACCTGGGGTTCTTTAACGTTCACTGAAATCACAGAGTACGCGGGCATCCAGAAATTCGCCTCCATCGAAATGCGACCGCCACGGCCAGGATCGCACACGCTTCTGCAGGGTCAGCAGCCGAGCGCCGTAACTACTGAGCCACTGCGGCGGGTGCAAAAATAAATATCTAGCAGCGTAAGCTTTGGCCAAGTTGGTGCGACATGCTCTAGGAGGAACGGCACGGAAAGACGTGCTTAGTTCCTTGTTTAGAGCTAGGGATTCACCATGTGGTTCATTTGTGAATAACGCTTATATTTTTAATTCTCATGCGTGTTCTCTTATTTTGCGTGCCGTACGTCGAATCCACGTGCTGATTTTGTTGCTTTTGCAGTTCACGAAGGACGTGTTGCCATGTATAAATTCGGCGCATTGACAGCCATGCATTAAAGTTGAAAAAACGCGCTTGCGTGTGTATTTTCTTTCTTTCGTTCACTGCTTTCTCTGCCGTGCCATTCCGCCAGAACTAAATATCTAACCTATAATATCCGAGCTATGGCAGCGACAAAATTCAATATGGCTGCCTGGTTGGGGGTGACTGTTTGGTCTATGCAATCCGTATCAGTATCTCGGCAATGTACAGTAAGGTCGGAGCGAAACGCGAACAGAGCCTGCAAAAAAAAAATCAAAAATCGCCGGTGTACTTGCAGCTGCTGTGAACTGCTATAGTCGAATACAACAGAGGAACGAAGCGGTTTTTCCCTAAAAAGGACCCGCCTGCAAGGCGTCGGCTGATTCTTCTGAACCTGCATGAGCAATGCAGGGAGAAGACTATCCCCGACCATGGAGGGAGGGACTATCCCCTTTCATCTGCCACTCCCTGCTTTGTCAGCAGGAAGTGGCAGCAGTAGGCTCAAGAGAATTGACCCCCGCCATTGTCTGGAACGGGGTTCTTTGACGGGGAAATCCGGTTTCGTTCTCTAGTTGTATCAGACCTTTGCGTCGGGCGGGAGTTATCGAAACGCCTCCTCTCTGGACTACCCGAAACCGGTTCTACCGCCACTACCACCATGCTAGTGCGAGGTGCTCATGACAGTCCAGGGAGCCCTTATTACTAATGTTGAATTCCAATTGCAGATCGAGAGCGCTCCGCCGGATCACAAACGGAGCGCGTAGTTCAGGCGGAGATCACTCCCTCCCATTTTGCCAATGGAATGCATGCGCTCCCGCGGGGGCACTTCAGCGCAAGAATAGCTCCAAGTTCAGGCAACATGGCGGCGCCCATCGAAGCACGGCCTCTCGCTTCACCAGCGATTCGTCCTTGCTCGCCACTCTGTCTCTCACGTTCACGGCAAACAAATGGCGCACGAAGCTTTCGCTTTGTGTGATGATGCCCGCACCACAAAATTCCAGTGATGAAACGCGCCAAATTTTCAGATTGCTTGCTTATTTACAGAGCTGCTAGGCTTAGAGAGTACGCATCATCTGACGTCAGAAAGCGCGGGAGGTTCAAACAAGTCAACGATTTTGGTCTAAAAAGCGGTCACAAAGAATTGACCGTGGTGGAATTGACGACCTGTTAAGAAAATTTTTTGTTTTAACTTGTGCGGACGCGAACAAAACGAAAAATCATTACATTTGGGAGGATTCAATTTAAAAAAAAGTCATAAATACTGCTTGTACGTTGCCCGGATCACCGCGTAGCGACGACAGGAAGGATGCAGCCGGTCATGACCGGAAGCAGACGCGGGAAAGTAAAACGTCGCGCGGGGTTCCGGTCAAATCTGCCGATTTCGGCGGAGCAAATATCGCTGCTCCACGGAGCGATCCGGGATCGACGTCTGATCCCGATCTGCCATTGGAACAGACAACTCGCACTCCCATTTTGCCATTGAAATACGATTGCTCCCAACAGAGCAGAAAAACTTGATCCGGATCTGCCATTGGAATTCAACATAAGGTTTATAGCTTGATTCATATTTTTGGGTGAAGAATCTAACGAAGTAAATATTCCTAAACCGGTTGCAATGGGATATCTCTCTGCAAAGTAGAATGTTCGCGTTCCATTCTGCGTGTGGTAGAAATGTTGATACATTGGTAGGCAACAATATGGCAGCTTACGTCACATCATTTGCTGTGTCGCTAAAGCTTTCACTACTCTAGACCGGTTAATTGCAGACATCAGAGCTGCATGTACTCCCTCTGTGAAGGCATTCTAGCTTGACGTGTTTGGTTATGACGCCAATAGACCGGTTTGGTTCATGTGCGGGGGGGAGGGGGGGGGGATCGAACATGCACTTCGAACAAGGAACAAGGAAGGATCGAACAAGGAAGCACTTCTTCAGTGCTCGGTTATTGTCCCTTCGGTCATTGTCCTGCTCATGTGCACTGGCGCTCTGCTATTCCCTTAATCGGTAGGGTCACCCTATTCTTAAAGACCATAATGGTATTAAGTAGATAAGGAAAAACCATTCATGGGCAGATGTGCGCACAAGTTTTCTGAACACGGAAACCGCGAAAAAGCTATCTTTTGGTGGTCTAAGCACGTGAAGGTAATGCCATGCTCTGCACTTCGCGGCGTGACGTTCACAGAACACTTCCCCGCGCCTCCAAGTAGAGGAAAAATTCAGCTGGTTGTGTGCTTAGAAAATTAACCTGGACATTTAGCGCGGCTTGCATGCAGTTTAATTCTCCCGCCTGACACGACAGTGCTAAAGTCTGCTGGATCGACCGTAATGCAAAGGACATTAAAAAGCATTCGGCCGAGCGAGGATTTTCATGAGACCATTTCATATAGCCTGATTGCGATGCTGGCAACACGTAGACACTAAATGAGAACATTAATCGTGTAGTTACTCAGCCCTAGCACATGCAGGCCCTAGCCGCCACGGTTTCAAAGCTACTGTGTTGCAAAGAAACGTCACTCTTTTAGGATTCACCCGAATCTGTTTTTGTAGAAACACTGCTTTTGCAATTTCTCTTTTCTTGAAATTAAACGGCCCTACATATTTAGACGAATACTTAGAAAGACAGGACGGGCGCTGACTTCAACAGGTACAGGTCCTTTCTTGAGACAGAAGGCGATGAACCTTGCTGTGCAGATGACGATTGCAATTTCAAGAAAAGAAAAATGCATCACCAACTAGCCCTGGAACGTGTTTTGTCAAGCGAACTTTCTTCTACTGTGGGCCTTTTCTTTTGTGTTTCATCTGTCAAGCCTGGTCCTTTGAAGATTGTCAGCGCCCTTGCATTCGCCACCTGAAGAGCCAGGTACATCGCCTTCTGTCTCAAGGAAGGACTTGTACCTGTTGAAGTCAGCGCCCGTCCTGTCATCTCTTTCTCTGTATTCGTCGATATGTGCAGCGCTGTTTAATTTCAAGAAAAGAAAAATGCATCATCAACTAGCCCCACAATGTGTTTTATTAAAATGCTTTTGCAAGGCGGCCAATTTCCGCCACTGCATTAACACCTCGAAGCCCAAATATTCGCATTTTGTCTGAGCGGGCGGAGCAGATGTTTTCATTATGCGTGGTAGTCCAGCCCTTTGACGCGCTATGTACACAATTGTGTACAAAGCAAACCTGTAGCTTTTCTGGAGAGTGATTGCACCTAGCGGTGATTTCTTTATTTTGGATCTTTCGCGTGGTAAATAGGGTAGTATTTTATGCTAAAATAGGGAATGCAGTGAATAAAATTTCGGGAAACACTGAGCACGGTAGAACGCCATCCGCCATTTTTGTGTGAAGACATTTTGCCACCAATAGTAACGTCATTTTTTTTCGCAATTTCAAGCATAATGTGCACACTTGAAATAGGAATTATTACCACGATCCTTCGCGTGTTTACTTGATAGGTCACAGCATTTCAATGTCACCATTTTCATCAGTTATGACAATTTCTATGAAATTTTGCACATCGCTGTAGTAAAATAACTACTAGTATTTAGCGCTGGAAAACTAAAAAATGGTCTTTTGTAATGCCTGAATATAATATTGAGGCAGGAAAATGTTTCTTTTCAACGAAACAAAAATTGGCGTTTCGAAGGGCTAGAATCGATCCCCAACGCTGAAATTCGCTCTGCAGACTTTCACTGGCGGCGACCAGCACACCAGTACGCACATTCACCATCCATTCTTGCTTCTGCTGTGTATATCTTTTCCAAGGATGGAGGAATTTCAGGTTGCAGAAGGGTCGCTATGCACTTGAGCCACCAACGCAATCATCTGATCTCGTCTTTCTTCCCCGTTTCTCCTGGAAGCAAGAAGGAAGAAAGTACGCTGCTGACCAAGCGAGAAGCGCGCATTGGTTGCCGTCTGGTCGCCCGCAGTACCCCCTTCCAGGCGTTTCTCAGGTTCACCACATGGCGACGCTATCGTCTGCGAACAATGCGAATGGCTTTCACCGGCCTCAAACCCGAGCAACCACGTGTACAGAATTCGGAAAGCAGGGACTCCAGAACTTTTATATTTTTTATATTTTATATTTCTTGTTTATTTTTCTTTCTTGCACGTACCCGTGATACATTAGTGGAGCAGGGAGTCCTTCCTTCTTTCAGACTCACCTACTTTATGTATGCATAGTTCTTTATTGTATTTGTCAACTAACGTATGTGAAGATTATGTATTGTGCGGTTTTTATGCCCTCCGCCCATATGTAATGTCCACTTGGGCCTTGAGGGCATTTAAGCAAGTAAAACTAATAAATATTCACAAGTGTATTTGCTAAGCCATACAATACGTCATTTGAAATGAACATCTTTATAAAAGTGTGCAAATGAGGAGTGATCGCTTGCATTGAAAAAAAACTTGCGGATACTCTTTTTCAACTCTGCTAATGTTGAGGATGAATAGTGGTCAGACTACCAACTTCTGTTGGTTGTCTCAAAGCGGCGGCTGACACGGCCAATGGCAGCGCAGAACGCCCGCTTTTCCGGTTTGTCTGCTCGCTCCAGCAGACGCTAACATGGCGGCAATCGACGACGAACTACGCACCGAACTTGGCACGGAAATGATACTATCGCGAAAATAAGAGCTTCAGCAAGCATGAAATATTGTTTTTTTTAGCAGAACACGATATAATCTTTGATTGATCGAAATGCCTGTGTTTCCTCTGAGAAGCGAAAGGTTTCGAAGCAAGCTGCACTGCTGGTTTCCGGGGTTGAGCGGCCATCCCAACGTACGCGACTACATGCACCCAGAAACGTAAATCCTTATATATACTGATGCACTCGGGCTAAAATTAGTACAGTAGTGTCTAAATTAACACTTTCGTGATTTGAAATAAGGGTAAGCGTCAGGTCTCCTCGCCCAGTGGTATTTGCCACTTATCGATCACATTTGGTTTCGCGTCGAGGGATGCGCGGCCGCTTCTTTGCTCCATGTATCTCCGGCCTGGCATCGCTGCGCCGCGGCGTTTTCTGCTGCGCGAATTTCTTCGAAAAAAAAGAAAACGTGGCATGTATACCGGGCTGCCTGCAGGACGACGCCCGGCTTCATCCGGCGCTTCTTTCCCAAGTTTTGTGCTGTTATGTAGCGCAGCGCTATTGACGTAATATGGCGTCTGGGTCAGGCTTTTGCCCACAGCCACGACAACATGTTGATATATTATCAGCTTGCATATGTGAAGCACGTCATATGGGCAGAAATCATAAAGGAAGTAGTATTTTTTATTTTCTCTAGTGCTCAATCCGCGCATTCAAAGGTGAGATATACCAGCGTGCGTTTCCACCGAGCTCATCGAGTGGATAGTCAAGTTCATGAAAATCTGAGTGTGGGCTGGCCGGTTACTAATCACGAAATATATATTAGCAGTAAAATAAACCGGGGACTAGGAATAAACACACAAAGGACAGAACTTGCGCATAACTCTCCGGGTTTTTCTGCCTTTCTTCGGGATCACCGTCGCTTTTCGCGCTGCCTTAAATCTGGAGCACAGTCAAGGTTCGAGCTGGAAAGCCTGTGACCGGGACTATGAAAGCTTGTAGTGCACATTTCTGGCAAAGGAGAGGGTTATAATTGGAAAGACATGGGAGAGGCCTTTGCCCTGCAGTGGGCGTAGTCAGACTGATGGTGATGGTTTCTGCCATAATGATTTTTTCTAGAGCGCCACTGGTCAGCAGTGATTTTCACTGCCTGCAGTGTGAGCCACTGTTAAGGACGCATTTCAGCAGCGACCACTTGACCGTAGAGGCAATTCGTAAGATGTGAAAAACATCTGTTTCCAGCGTGATTCAAAATACGCCATGCTTGAGGCCAGTAGGCGAGGGACGTACTGAATTCGCTCGAAGTTCGGAGTCCGTGTACAATTTTATAGAGCCAGGGAGCTACATTCGCAGCCGGTGCCAGCGTCTACGGTATTCGGATACAACTCAAGAACGAAGCGGCAGGTGCCCCTCAAGGATGCCCTCCAGCCAATGGCATCGACTATTTCGTGACGCCATGGGTAATCCGAGCAAGCAATCGTTATTACCGCTCCATATGTCACTTCCTGCGATTTCACGCTAGCAGGTGCAAGCAGAGGCACTGGATACAAATTATCCAGTGATTCCATAGGTCGAAGGGGATCGCTCAAGGAGAAGAATGGGTCGACGCCATTGGCTGGAGAGGCTCCTTTCGTAGGCATTTGCAGCTTCGTTCCTGAGTTTTTATAGCACCCGTGGCACCGAGGAAGTAGTAGCACTTGTCTTTAAAACCGGAGATACCGCGTTTGTCGAGCGATCGCATCTGAAATGCGCTCTGCAGACCGTTGCTGTTGTTACCCTCATACAATGGCACATGCCCACATGGGGATTGGCCAAGAATTGGGGGGCACAGAGAATTTTTCAGATAAATATTTCCTGGACGAAAATAAAATGAATGCTGTAGAAGGAAGAAGTAAACAAAACTTAACAGCGAAATGAAACGGGAAATGCAAAAAGCACGCAGGAGAGCGACACTCAGGTTTATAGCCGAGTGGTTAAATGTTAATGACATTTTTAATAATAAAATAATGCTGTAAAAAAAGTTACCAAGGTAGCTGATTTGATTCCATAAAAAAAATTTGGACGGCTGTAAAAACAGACTTGTAGCTGCACCCAAGTATGGTGGCTCCAAACGACAATATGACTGGGCTGCTCGAACAAAGGCCAAGCTGGTGTACTGGCTGCTCTAAAAACCGTCTTCTCATAATGGTGTAGCGACGACAAACCAATGAAAAATGGTCTATGATTTCGTGCTCACCACAAAATACGCAGTCGGGATTAATCGCCAACCCAGACCTGTGCAAATAAATATTTAAGGGTGAGGTCCAGCAGCGGAGCCTTGATAGAGATTCCTGAAGCTGCCGTGAATGGCATGACTTGCTCCACAAATACCTTTGGTGCTGGTAGTCATCACATCTTAAAAGAGATCCAGTTGTCATTCGTAAAAAATTCTGTCTCCGGAACCTCATTGCTGTGATGTACGCTGTAGCCGGAACGATAGGTAGCACGGGGCCATTGAAGGACGCCTTTGCCAGGCTGTCCGCAACTTCATTGGCTGTAACACCGCTATGACCTGGCACCCAAATCATGTGAACAAGCCTCAAATGCGCAGGTAGTAATGAATGGAAGGTGTTCAAGATTGGCAAATCCACGGCCGAAACAAGGGACGAACACACAGAAAGAGAGTCTGTAAAGACAGCCACTGAAGAAAAAGATGGCTCTACTTGCGAAGAGCAAGCACCACTGCCAGAAACCCCGCCTGGAAAATTGGGGTGTAGTCGGGAAAACGCACAGAGAAAGACCAATCTAGAAGCGGGCAATATATTCCCGCCCCTGCCTTTTCATCACATTGTGAGGCGTCAGTAGTTATCGTTAAGCTAATAGGTAGGCTTTGTAAATGGTCTCCTAATAATTCATTTAAATTGGGGGTGGCAAATGCTTAGCGTTTTTCGGAAAAATGTGATCGTAGACAATTTCTACAGAGTACCCACTGTATTCTGTCTCGGAAGAATGTTATACAAAAGAACATTTAGAGGATAAAGCAAATTTTGTACCATAACTACCCGCTGGGTATGAAATCTAGGCGAGTGCACTCCAAAAAAGGAAGTCGGCTAAGAACAAAAAACAGACAAGGAGCGGTGTAAATCTGATTCATATATCCTTACGTACGTCTGAACAGCTAGGAATTGAAATCTAGATAATAAAGGAGGAATGCGGGCTTCCAGGTAGAGCACGTTATTGGGCACAAATTTGGGAAGGCATAACCGAAGCGCTCCCCACTCCAAAAGAACGAGCGGGCGAATTTTGTAAGCAGCTGTACCAGAAAACAACACAGGTCCAAATCCTAAAGTTGGTCGGACATAAAAAACATAAATCAGCAAAAGTGCATCTCTCCGCATTCCAGACCGCGGATTACTTAATCTACGCAACATGCCCACAGCACGAGCCCCTTTCGCTGCAACGTGGTCAATGTGAGAGCGCCATGTGAGGCTGTCATCATAAATGACATCAAGTTATTTTAATGACTTAACTTGAGGAATATTTCATCGCTGGTAAAAGAGAGACAGATTAACAGGATCTTTCGTCTGAAAAACAATTACAGCGCACTTGTCTACATTTAAGGTGAGACGTAAGTCACACAAACAACTTTCCAGCAAATTCAGGTACGATTGCAGGCGCACATAAGGAGATTGAATGTCAGCTGCAGCAGTGAAAAATGCAATGTCGTCCGAATAGACGTACGTGCGAATGTGTTGTTGGCTGGAAACAGAGTTCATTAGACTATTAAAGAGCACAGGCGACAAAACAGCCCCTTGTGGAACTTCTATGGATTGTTTATGTCTTGCAGAATTCACACCATTTAGTATTAAAAAAAAACTCTGTTTTCGAGTAACGCAGATATCTACGCAAGTAAGTAATTCGGAAACTGCAGAGTATGTGATCTTTGCAATAATATGGAGTATTCCACGCTGTCATAAGCTTTGGCTACATCTAATGTCCCCAAAGCAGCATGCATTTTTTGGTGCCGCGCAAGAAGAATACGACTTTCAAGGTCGGTGTGAGCATTCCATATAGAACATTTTTGACGGAAACCAGGTTGACAGGGACTATGGATATTATTGCGGTCCACAAACTCCGAAACACGTAGGAGTATGACCCTTTCAATTAACTTAACCACGTTTGATGGCAATGAAATGCGCCTAATATTATCCAGAGAAAAGCCGCCACAATTGTTTTTAGGTAAAAGGATCACTTTGGTGATTTTCAACTGAGGAGGAATCCATGCTTGTCTGATGGAAAAATTAACCAGCTGCAATAAGGAGGTAGGGGACTCCTCAAAGAGGATTCTTAATATATTTTATGTTTTCCCATCAGTGCCGGGAGCAGCAGTTGGTAACCTCCACACTATCGGGGAAAGCTCGGGAAGGGTAACAGGGGGGACATGCTGAATCTGGTCCACTGACGCCACAAACGCGGAGCGCAAAGAAAAAAAAAACACTTCTCTAATTCTTTGGCAATTGTCTCAATTGTTTCTGTTGCTTCTTGCCGTGTCAAAACACATGAGGGTCAATTTTCGGAAACCGGAATCTTTTTCCGCGATCTTAAGAATCCGAAAAGTGCGCGGCGATTTCCTGATTTTTACAGGAAATCGAAATGCTCGGATAAATAATTTTATTTCCCTTGTGAGATAGTGCGTTTAAAAGTAGCCGCAATGAACTTATAATCATGCCAATTTTTCGGGCACTGATTGTGTAGAAGCTTTCTTTATGCAGCCATTCTGCGCCCGTCTAGGTGAAACAATCTGCATTGCACCATCTAGCTAAGTGTTCCCTCTTGATGTACGTACCAAAAATTCGGACTTCTTTCGGAAGTTCTCAATAGCCAAGCATATGCCTTTTGCTGTATGATCTTCAGCAGAATTAACCGCTGAAGCAAGAGTGGAGCGCAAAGTGGACGGAAACTGGTCATAATTTATATATGACCTCAACTGAGAGCATGCCGGAGTTAAGCGGCAATTAACATCAAAAACGATAGGTATGTGATCGCTAGATGTTCCACAATCCACAGACGACCAATTGAGTACAGGAACACAAGGGCTGGTGAAAGTTAAATCTAACACAGATTGGATTTGTGCGCGGAGAAATGTGGCCGAACCTGAATTCATGCACGAAAGGCTGTTATCATTAACCCAATCCCAAAGGCGCTTACCACAGAAATCTGTCTTAAACCCCACGACATATGATGAAAACTAAAGTCGGCGGCCAAGAGAACTGACTCCTGACAGTTAAGCAGCAGCAGATCTAGCAGTCTGGTATCCTGCACACCGCAAGGAAAATAAACATTTACTAATGAAAAGGGATAGCGCCCTGGATTCTCAAAGTAAACAGCCAATAACTCAGTCTATAGAAGAGGACTGAAAAGTAATCTTAGCCCTGTGACAAAATTTAGAAGAAACTAGTATGAGTGAGCCTCCTCCTCTTGACTGCCGATCTTGTCGAAATGAAGAATAATTTTGCAAATGGAAATGTTTTTGAGAGGTAAGCGAAGTTTCTTGTAAAATAATTATGCCTGGATTATGTTTGTATATAAGGTATAGCAAGTCTGTTGAAGCTTAAAGATGTGACCGAAAGTTCTACTGGAGAACTGTTATACCCCTATGGTTGTGAAATCCGGGCAGCAGCAACTGCCTGTCCCTAAACAGTTTCTTTTGGCTTAGAGTCAATCTGTTGTTTTTTTTATTTCTGCTGAGAATGTGAAGAAGGGTAAGGCTTGAGGGATCCACTGCAGACCGTCATTGCTTCTTTGTATCCTTGCTTTCTTCTTTCACATAGACAAAGATTTTTTTTGTACTGCTTGTCTGGGCAGTCTTATGCGAGTGTATGTGTGCTGAAGTGAGGTGGACAACGAGGCCAGTGGCTGTGAACTATACTCCGTTTCATACATCATGTGCTACACTGTCAAAGCTAGCGCTCTTCCTTGCGCTGCCTGCATCCGCGACCAAAAAGTAGTGCGTTCTTAATGATGAGCGAAACATAGTAAATCCTTTGCCTGCAGGCTCACTAAATGACACATTTGTCGTGAGCTTGATTAAATGCACTGTTATTGCTGACGACACGCTGTCGCTTTCTCGGGCCTTAGACAACTCGGCCAGGGAACAAGCGCGGAGTAACACGCCTGCCTTTATTTTTTCGTGTGGACTACTTCCGCACCTTTCACAGCATTGCACCTGATGTATAAAACGGAGTATAAGCATATAAGTATACTTGCGTAAAGGCGCACTGCGTCATCTTGAAATGCTAGCCCATGAGTACCCTGAATTGGATGAGACGTGCGGATTTCTTGCATGTGTGTTTGCTCATCACGTAAATGTCAATCGCTTTCCATCCGCTTTCCTTTCTAGGCGTGATTAGAGCCGTCTCAGTATGTGTTTTTTTTTTACCTAGTGTTCCTGTAGATCCTCCCGCAGCATACATAGGAACACTAGGTGCGCCTGGCGCACCACGCCGTCAGCATCCGAATGTTTTACATACCCGACCAGCCGTACATGCGGTATGGTTTCTATCGCATCTCCTCTGCGGTGAACAATACCGTGCATGCCAACTCACGCTAAGTTAGTCCCTTTCCCGCCAGCGTGAAAGGAATTAATGACGGATTGACTGCGACATCATGAAAATCGGCCGACGCCATTGGCTGGAGGGCCTCCTTTCATGGACATTTGCCGCTTCATCCTTGAGTTGCATTCGACTATACCACTGCTGCTGAAAGACCAAGAGCAGCTGAAAACAAGGTATATAAACAGACAGAAAGGAAACTCACGCGTCACAGCAATCGCGTCCTCGGAAGCGACTCAACGGCTGCCTCCCTCACAAACGGATGCTCGGGTGGTGGCCACATCGATTGGCAGCCCTGAAGGGTTGCAAGGCATTTTTCCAATTTCTGACGCCGCCATGTTTGTGTCTCAGGTTGAGACTTTGCCGCATGCCTCGCCGCAACTGACGTCCTTGATGACTACTTTAAAGGGAGCCTGAAATGATTTTTATAAGCATATTCTAGTGCCACAGATCAATAGATGGGGTCTTTGTGGGCATTCGGGTAAGATTTGAAAGTTCTGCGTGTGCACAATAATTTAGAAATATTTTTAAAAACCTCTGTTCGCCGTAGCTTCCACCCGATTAGGGTGACACAATTCACCGCACGTACCCTAGCCCAATGATGCCATTGGGTAGACGGAGCGAGCTTGAAGGCTGACTTATCTGCCCACTGACGTAGTCGAGGTAGAAGACACGTGGCGGGGTGTGTCGCCCTAATCGGTTGCCAACTACTGCAAGCAGCGATTTTTTAAAATTATTTCTAATATATGAAGTCCACGTAGAGCTCTCAAATTTGACTCGATTACCCACAAGGACAACCTCTACATGTTGTAAACTATTAAGCGCAAAAATACCGGACGAGGGACAGAGTAACGGACACAAAAACAGGTTCACGAACATTTTTGTGTCCCTTACTATATCCCTCGCCCGGTATTTTTGCGCTTCCTAGTTTACAACATGCATCACCAACTAGCCCGGCAGCTTGCTCTTCTGAACAATCTCTACAGATCTGTTCTACTAGAATATGCTTAAGAAATCATTTCAGGCTTCCTTTAAAACTCTCTGTCTCGTTTGCATGGCCTCTTCCACTCCCTCAGTGCGGTGTTGCCAACAGACACCGTATTTGAGTCAAAGGAATGAACTTCGGACTAACCGCGACGGCATGAAAATCAGTCGACGCCGTTGGCTCAACCTCCTTTGAGGGATATGTGCCTCTTCGTCTTTGACTTGCAACCGACTGAATTTCCAACTGAAGGCAGTCGACAGGCCAGTGTGTTTTCAACTTATATCCTATTTACGCCAGTTTACAAATTAAAATTCTGGCTTCTTAACAATTCCTTTGGAGGAAGGGTTGCGCATACTTTTTTCTTTTGGTATCGTAAGTTATGACAGCTCTAAATTTAGTGGCAGACGAAATGCACCACGGTTCTGTTCTCATTTTAAGGACCTTGATGTTTTTATTCGAGCGTTATTTTGATTATTTCAATGCCTCATCGATGATTGCTTTAGTTGTTTGAGGCTAACTTCACTTTTGTCTCTGACGATGAAATGCCACCAGTGGCTGGTTCCCGTGAATAAGAGAACAGGAAAACACAATAATAAAAAAAGAAGACAACAGCACAATGCATGGAGGCGTAATTAACTGGGCTGCACTGAAGCCAGCTCTGTAGCTGCGAGCATGCTAGGTCTGCCGAGAGGACAAGGAAAGCTCCACAGTCAATTGACTCTGCCCCGGCAGAGAAAACGGTCTCATCGTATTTTTTTTACGTTTTTTTGTTAAGCCCGGCTGCACGAAGTGAGTGCGCAAAAGAATAAAACTGCCAAAAGAAAACAAACTTTCCTTTTTTTTTTTGTCAAGCGACATAAAGAGGTGTGAACAAGCCGTTAATCTCCCTTGAAGAAGCAGTGATCTTCTGACAGTTAAGTTTTTGAGCAGCTATACCATTAACCATTTCAACGAAACTATGGACCTCAAGCACTCCCGCGCCGTAATTAGGGTCCTTCGTTTCCCGGTTTCATTTTTTCTGTAATTCGGGAGCTAAAACTCGGCTGATATTTTCTGAGCAAAAATTCAGGTGCAAATCATGTTACTGAACGAAAAGTTAGTTGTTTCTGTATATATTAGGGCTCATTTTATGTAGGAAAACAGTTTACTCTAGGCACTCTTTTTTGTCACATTAACAAAATCTTCAATTTTTGCTTATTAATTCCATAACCACTATGGAGCACAGAGGTAGCTTAAAGAAATAATTCACATATTTCTTTTTTGTCTCCTTTGTAACAAAATGTTTTCTCCCGTGCATTACGATCTTCTGCACAGTACTTCCATGTTCGCGCATGACCTTCGTGTCTTTGCACACTGCAAAAGTATCCTTCAACGTCCTGTCTTAAACGCACAAGAGCCTTGCAGATGTATGTCGTTAGCACATGTAGCGCTTGATGGTACTATAAGACATACGGTCAGCACCCGTGTTTTGGACTCTCCATTATAAAAAAAAATCATTTTCTAACTTATCTTCAAATTAAGCCGCGTCGTAACACACGTTAAAGGACGTTTAACACGTTTAACAGAAAACACCGCTGCATAATAAGACCAAGATGTCCGCTAACTTTTGCGCTGTTTCTGCAGCTTTGCGCACTGGAGAACTGAACGTTCTTTAGGAGACGCATTTTTGGGTAGAAATCTGTTTAAGACCAATTTTAAGAAATCTTTTTTGATGCAAGAACAGGACAGAACGGAATGTAACCCGAAACCATACGGACATATTTACACTATATCCGCCGAATGGCTCGCTTTTCAAGATCATATATCTTTTCCAGCAATAAACGCAAACAAAAGATAGGGGTGAGGCTTGAACGAGGGGATGGTCAATTCCATCCTCAATTTCTGTGAAGATAGTATTTCGCATTACGCGCCGAAGCGAGCCTTGAACCTAAAGTGCCGCCCTCTGACGCCTTGAACGCACGCCCTTGAACGTGTCCCACTGTGTGCGTCCTTCCAATGTCGTACCCACGCAGTGCCAGAAGAAGTGAACCTACCCGCATTGCATTTGCTGCACCGCCGGACCCACCCACCGATGCAACGCATGCACGCGCTGCTCACCGCGCGGCGAACAACAGTTCCGCGGTGCACAGCCCGTGCGAAGGGAGGGTCCGAATCGAGGGCGGCTGTTAAGTGAAGCGAGGATCGCTCCCGTTAACCCACATTCTCATCCGCCCCGGCGCTCCGGGGGCGCGTTATAAACGCTACGTTTTCCCCCGCGACGCGATCTGTGCGCGCGACGCACTTTCTCTCGGCGGCCGCAGCGTTGATCGGCCTTCGACGCCGTGCGGCTGGGGAGCGCTGCGGGACCGCCGCGAGTTTGTGCGCGCGCGCCGGGATCCCACGCGTGTGTGTATGCCTGCCCCCCTGTTAATGCTTCGTTGAAGTCGGCGTAAACAGCCGCTTGATTCCTGAAGTCGTCCGCCTCAAATTTTCTGGGGGGGCTGCGCGTTGAGGCATGTGGAAAGAGAGGCTTCGTACCTGGCCTGTCGTTTTGATCGCAGCGTGCCTCTTGATCTGGACACCCGTTGCTGACGCAGGTGAGTGTTCGACGTGCTCTTCATGCGTCTTTTTTTTCTCTTTTGCTTAAAGCAAATAGAAGGCAATATTTATCAGGGATGGTTTTATATTTCCGACTCATGTCAGGCAAGCTGAGAAATCGGCGCTCTTAAATGCAGTAAACAAGCCAGATTCGCTTAGTTTTTAATCATTCACAATGTTAAGCGCTTAACTGCTACACAAGCTGCCGTCTCCTTCACTCTCCTGAGTAGGCAACGATTGCTAACGGGTTAATATTAAGAAGTTTTTGAGTGACTTTTGAAGTCGGCCCCCATCTCACTCACTGAAAACTTCAGCTTTATGAAGTAAGCTAAGCTTCGTTCACATATTTGCATCCGGTCATTGAACTCTCGTTGCGCGATTAAGGGAAACGTCAAGGAGTTCAAACGATACTAGCTGGGACTCGAATAAAAGTATACCTGAGCCAAGTTCTTTGCGCCTTGCCGTCGTTTCCCTGTTCTCCACATCTCCGCCAGGGACCGGTCTAGACGCTTTCGCATTTTGGGACTGACGCCACCGACATTCGCAGTGAAACGAGAACGGAACCGCATTAGCCAAACAACATGCCGTAACACGGCGAGCAACACACAGCAGCGGCGAAGAAGTAACCGGGCACTTACGCTCTTCTCTCTATCTCCCCAGTCTTGTTGCGTGCGCGTTTTAAAGCTCCGAGGCGTCGCCGAGCTGATTACCGGACGATTATACAACGAGCAGCTCGGAGGCGGCGTGCATCTCGTAAGCGATACAGTGGTCGGGCCGGCGCAGTCAAACCTATCGCTGGAGGAAAACTCGACGCATCAGAGCTTCGTCGTGCGGCACGCCGCGGGAGGGCGAGTGACATTCGTAAAGTGTGCCACCGGTGCGATCAGGCCGCTGGCCCAGAAGGGGGTGGCTGCGAGGCGAGGCAGGTTGGGCGAGCACGCGCGCGGTTTCGGGCTGCCGCAAGACCGCGGGGGCCCACACCCTCTTCACCGGGTCGTTTTGCAGCGTTCCGGAGGAGCTGCCGCTGCGGACGGCAGCTGGTGCGCCGCAGTCGCATCGTCGGTGGACGGGACGCCTACGACGGCGAGTTCCCCTGGATCGTGAGTACCCGTCGGTATAATTACGCCGGTTATGTTGTACAATCTCGCCAATCTTTTAGAATATAAATGGTCAGAGAGGCTTGAGTGGCTACCGAAACCGAAGCTTGAGTTTTGAAGCTTTTGTTTCGCAATGAGGCAGTGACTCTAGGTTCGCATTCTGCCCAGCACCGTCACTGATTGTGCTTAGTGAGTTTGTTGGTTGCATAGGAAAGTTGGCAGTGCGCCTTAATAAAGTTCCAGTTAAGTCTGCATGCCGCTGCATTTCGGTCTATGCGCTGACTAAACGCCAATCTCTTTTCTGTTGAGCCATATGTACTTAACTACAAGCTCTTTTTATCTATCCACTGCGACTATTTTCACTCTCTTTATGCACGGAAATGCACCAGCCAACTTCATCGTTTTGCACAATCCCTGTGCTATAGATTCTTATGCTTTTACGGATGAGTCTCGTGCTCTTAAAACAAAATGAAATGTGATACTGTTATAAGCGGACTGCCTATGAAGGTCCGTACCTTTCTATCGAGCAAATATTAGTAACTGCCTGATCAATACCGACGTCTAAATCATACAAATAACGGCAGCCGCACATGCACATTGCACAGTCCTTGAGCACATGCTAGAGCAGGCAATGCGAGATATCTGATTTTGTCCTAACTTAAGAAACTACGCTTCGATTTTCAAAGGATGCGGTGCAAGAGCAGAGACTGTACACGTTGTTTCAATGTGCCACATCGCGGGTGTCAAACCGCCGCACAAGTACATAGGACTGGCTCATGCCGACAGGCACCTAGTGCACTGAGTAGCCGGCGTGCATGCCTACGTTGCCCTAGCTGCCACACCAAAGGAGCAAATAGGGCGCTGCAGTCTACTGCAACGGCACTACCTGCGTCACCGAAGCCTAATGCGTGAAGAGCGGCTCAATTCTTGGAACTCCGTCTCTTGTATAGCTTTCGCTTGAGCGATCGACCACACAACACAATGCATGACCGGCATCAGTGCCACCACCATCTTAAGCCTCCGAAAGGCTTCGAAAGCATACAGCTTTAAATCTTTCGTGTTCATCTTTCCGTCGACCTGCATGTACTGGTACGGTGTCCTAGATAACGTAAATTAACAATTTAAAGAGAAAGTCTAACGTATGGTGCGGTAATGCAATTGCAACATTATTTTTGGAGGCCTCCTAGCACAAAAGCGAGCAGATTTTGCTTTACGGTAATGTGATTCATTAGTTACAAATATTAAACTAACTTCGCTGGAATTGATATACGAGAATAGTTGGAATTAGGAAAAACTATAACAGTGTCACAGGCTCTAGCTACTTCTTTTATGCCTCGATTCGTTTCTATGCTCTCCCCCAATGCTAGGGTCAACCAGAATATTATTCTTGCTCGCCTTCATGCTTTTGCTTACCTTGCTCCCCCACTCTATTGAGGTTAGAAACTTGCTTCATAATTTTGCAGCAGCGCAACACAACGAGGACAAGAACAAGAAGTGACACAAAGACGGCGTTTAACTTCTGGTTGCGATGCTTTGACTGACGATGCTCATGGCGTAGATTTTTGGAATGTATAAATTGATGCGTGTTTTTCCAACAAAACATAGTTGTAAGTTCAGCGCCATCTTTGTGTCACTTCTCGCTCTTGTCCCCGTTGTGTTCCGCTGTTGCAAAATTATGAAGCAGTACCAACTTGCCCAAACTTCCGTTCTTCTGTAGAAAGTTGGGTAGACGTAAAAACAAAAAGGCCGTCCATAGCTCAGTGTAGTGAAAGAAATCATTATTCTGGATGCTTTCTTCACGTTTTGATGGAAGGGCGTGGTATTCCGGAGGAGAACGTCATCGCGGCAGCTCGCGCTTGCTGACTGCGACAGCGGCTGCGCAATCTCAGCCGTGCTGTATGTTAACCATTTTGATTGCAACGGCCACAACCTCTATAGTCAAATACAACTCAAGAACATAGCGGCAGATGCCGCTTGGAGCTACTTGCCTTGGAATGCACTTGGAGCTGCTGGCCTGACATCGCATGGGGTGGCAGACAAAAGCGGATTAACCACGGCGTAATCGAATTGACCGCTGCGTCATGAAAATAGGCTGACGCCATTGGCTGGAGAATTCCTCTGAAGAACATCTGCCACTTCGTTCTTGAGTTGCATCCGACTATAGGCAAGGAACGCTGCCACGTGCGGAATCGCTTGTTCAGGAACGTGTTATTAGCGAGTTTTAGCACCGCCGTACGGTAAACACGGTAACTATGGTAAATGCTAAATTACGGCACATGTGGCGAATTGAGCCTGGCAATGATAGCAACGGCGACGCGTTACCGTATTTGCTGTACGGCGAACCGGCTACACTAAAACTACCCATTGCCAGGAGCAATAAGGGAAAAAGTACTCATTAGAATCCACCCAAGCCAACCATGCGGCTACAAAAGAAAGCTAGTTTTTTTTTTTTTTTTGCGGGCGTATGGCCGCTATTGGGTGGATGCCATTTTCAACATTCTCGGACAAAAATTTTGAAAAATGGAGAACTGCAAGATAGTCTTATAGAAATATGGAAGGTAATTCAAAATCTTTATTTTGAAGTGTTTCCACCGATCGCATCGAACAGTTAAGAGTGTCACAAAAAATCAGTGGGGAACGCCGTTGACGACAGCAAAAACGTTAACAGAAAAAAATGCAAGACTGCCGTGGGGTGTTAAGTGCGTATACTGGTTGTTGCAGTGAAACCTTACACTACATGAAAAAGCTGCGTCCATCAACGATTTCCCGCTGAAAAATGCTTTTGTCCAGAATTTCTGCGTATGTAAAGAGAAACTGCTCCCTTATTACAAATTTACTGCAATCTTGGGAAGTACTTCTAAAACCCATTGGACTATTACCAAGGGCGTTCTGCATTTTCACGCGCTTTGTTCAAACCGCGATAAAACTTTCGCTACGAATGCAGCCTTACAAAACTTTACGAATTAGTGACTTTCGACAGTCATAGACTGCGCTCTCTTACACTTTTCCAAATCCTCGCATAGTTAAGAAAATCTATTAATATCTGCATTCATTAACTTGATACGTGCGGAATGAAAATACCCTTCGCTGTTCTACCGCCGCGGTGGCTCGGTGGTTATGGCCGCTCGGCTGCTGACCCGAAACACGCGGGTTCGATCCCGGCCGCGGCGGTTGAATTTCGATGAAGCCGAAATTCTAGAGGCCCGTGAACTGTGCGATCTCAGTGCACGTTAAGGAACACTCAGGTGGTGCGAAATTTCCGGAGCCCTTCACTACGGCGTCCCTCACAGCCTGAGTCGCTTTGGGACGTTAAACCCCCGCAAACCAAACCTTCGCTGTTCTAGGCGACCGCTATCAGTGCCCCCTTCAGCTTCATTGCCGCAGTGTGCCTCAGTATCTTTAAGCCAAGAGACCACTCACGTGGGAACCCTAGTAAGCAGATATTGGCTCAAATAAAATAGCGCCTTCAACTGTCTTCCGCCTCAGTAAAATGCTAAAAAAGAGTTGAGAGGACGAGAAACGAACACGCTTCGATAATGAATTGTATTGATCTTGCTGCACACAGCTGTTTCTTAAGAGAGCCATTAACGCAATTAGCAGCGCATACTGCAATTAGCACCACCGCAGAATCTAGGCTGCTAGAAAGTAAGGTGCTGCGCATGATGACATACGTTGCATAAACAGTCGAAGCCAACGTTTTGTCGAAGCGGCCCTTTTGGCGATTTTCATTACCTAGAGGGGGCGTTACAGTTTGACTAATATGGCGACACTACGAAGGATTGCATCTGGATGCAGCCTATACTACATTTTATAAGTTCATTGCCGCACTATGGAAGATCGAGACCTCCTCTGACAATCAGGAGAACGCGTAAACGTGTTCCTACGCGCCTCCTCGTCTGCTCGCCGCGTACATATATCTGGTTAGAAAAGAGAAGGAATAAAGGAGGGAGTGAAATAATAAAGGAAGAAAGAGGTGCCATAGTGGAGGGCTCCGGAATGATTTCGACCACCTGAGGATCTTTAACGCGCACTGACATCGCGCAGCACACGGGTGCGTTTTGCGTTTCGCCTCCATCGAAACACGGTCGCCACGGCCGGGTTCGAACGCGGGAACTCCGGCTGAATAGCCGAGCGCCATAACCGCTGTGCCACCGCGTCGGGCAGCAAAGAGTCTAAATTAACGCTGTTTACGTAATATGTGCATGCATACGTACTCTAAAAGCAAGCATTTTGGTTGACGTTACACCATTTGTCGCATTCGCACATTCAGTACAGCGTATGCCAAAGGAGACGCAACGATAAGCTCTACCCAGTGGCGTCATCTAGTTGCTAGAACTGGAACCATTTTTGCCAACAAACCGACGCTCCTCCTCAGGACTAGAAGCTTTAGAATCATCACACTAATACACAAAACATAAAGCAAATTTACCACTCATACTTTTATAATAGGCAAACTGAGGCGAAGCGAAAGCCCGGTGCCTAATATAAGGACAGTGGCCAAACTGAGCACGGCTGTAATAAAGACGAATCTAGTCCGAAGCGAGGGTTGCTGTTTCTAACGCCGCCATTTCAGAAACGACATTTTCGTACGCAAGAGCTACACAGGCTAGAGTCGGGAAATCGCATGCATAACGCGAGCGTACCGTAAAGCTCGATTTGAGATAGCGCTTTGCACTTGTATAGTATGAAGCACTATATATATATATATATATATATATATATATATATATATATATATATATATATATATATATATATATATATATATATATATATATATATATATATATATATATGTATATATATATATATATATATATATATATATATATATATATATATATATATATATATATATATATATATATATATATACACTTCATACCTCATACATATGCTTCATAACAGCACCGGACGCGGTGGTCGTTGGTTCGGATCCCACCGGCGGCATGGTTGTTTTTTCTGGTACTTTATAAGTAATTTTCTTTAAGCGATAGATTAATCTAAGTATTATTAACCCAGTGATTAACACTACGCCTTAAAAAAATTAAACATTCCACTATGCACCTTGGTTTCGGTGACTGTTGGCTCCCTTCATAAGTTTATATATATATATTGCCACACTGCTCACATTCTGCGAGCGCCGCCATGCGGCCGAGCGGCATTACTGGGCTCGTGTGGGAGCGAAGAAGAGGACGTTCCCGTTCGAACGTGCGCTGCTGGGTTTCTGGCCTTCGGATTAAAAAAAGCCCTTTTTTCGTGCCGCCCTACGTTTGTCGGCGACATTTTGGTGGAGCCGCTGGGTATCGTTCCATGAACGCTCACCCCGAGGGCAACTCTGACGCTGATCAGCGAGCCGTTGATACCGACCCCGAGCCGCACAGAGCACCATTACGCATCTCTGATGACCACACAACGATACCGCCGAGAGCAAGCAAGTTTGTCACAGTCCAGTGTGATACCAGCTCCGGTACTCGGGGCATTGCCGAAGCGAATATGTCGCTGCTACTGTCTCGGCAAGTTTGCGTTGCTCGCGCCCTTGTCGACCTTGTTCACGCGCGTACCACGCTCTTAGTGACCAACTTTAGTTGTGAACCCCAACATTTGACGAAAAACACGGTGATTGCCCATTTTGAAGAACTTGGCGAACATGCCGGCCAATGTGCCTTATCAACAACGGCTCCCGAAATAGCTGAACAGGACACTGCAACAGCCATTAGGACCGACGTGAACCCTGACCTTCTGACCAATCAGAAACGCCGCGTGGAAAGCCTTATTGACTCTTTCCGCGACTGTTTTGCATCAACATCCAAGGTTCGCCAGACGCCAATAACTAAGCACCGTATTATCGTCGACAGTGACCAGAGACCGCTATGTCAGCGTCCTTATCGTGTTTCGTCGAAGGAGCGCGATGCTATCCGCCGCCAAGTTGCCGAAATGCTCCACGACGACGTCATACAACCATCGACGAGCCCCTGGGCGTCACCTGTTGTTCTCGTCGCAAAGAAGGACGGCAGCCTACGGTTCTGTGTAGATTATAGACGCCTCAATAACGTTACCAAAAAAGATGTCTATCCACTGCCGCGCATTGATGACTCATTAGACCGCCTCCGCCATGCTACCTACTTTTCGTCACTCGACCTTCGTAGCGGTTATTGGCAAATCGAGGTCGACGAACGTGACCGAGAAAAGACCGCCTTCGTTACTCCTGACGGACTGTACGAATTTAAGGTGCTTCCTTTCGGCTTGTGTTCAGCCCCTGCGACGTTCCAACGTATGATGGACACCGTACTAACTGACCTGAAGTGGCAGTCCTGCCTTGTCTATCTCGACGACGTCGTGATTTTCTCCGACACGTTCGAGGAGCACCTGAAACGTTTGCGTGCCGTCTTCGAAGCAATTCGTTCTGCGGGTCTGTCTCTCAAGCCTGAAAAGTGCCACTTCGCATTTCGGGAGCTCAAGTTTCTTGGCCACATTGTGAGCGCTCAGGGCGTTAGCCCCGACCCAGAAAAGACCGCCGCCGTTGCTGCATTTCCCCAGCCAACAGATAAACGAAGCTTGCGGCGTTTCCTGGGGCTTTGCGCCTATTATCGGAGGTTCGTTCAAAACTTCTCCAAGCTCGCAGAGCCGCTGACTCGCCTGACAAAAGACTCCGAACCCTTTTTCTGGGGCCAAGATCAGGAAAAAGCTTTCATAGAGCTTAAGGCCCGCCTCCAATCTACGCCTATCCTTGCCCACTTCGACGAGCAGGCCGACACGGAACTGCACACAGATGCCAGCAATGTGGGCCTCGGTGCGGTGATTGTGCAGTGGCAAGACGGTGTGGAACGCGTGATCGCATACGCAAGTCGCACTTTGTCCCGTTCCGAAGTGAATTATTCCACAACGGAAAAGGAGTGTCTCGCTGTTGTGTGGGCAATCACAAAATTTCGTCCATACCTGTACGGCCGCCCGTTTCGAGTCGTCAGCGATCATCACTCCTTGTGCTGGCTTGCGAACCTCAAAGATCCATCGGGGCGACTTGCACGGTGGAGCCTTCGGTTGCAAGAGTTCGACGTCACCATCGTGTATAAGTCGGGTCGGCAACATAGCGATGCAGACTGTCTCTCCCGAGCTCCTCTTCCGTGCCCACCAGATGAGTCCGACGACGATTCTGCTTTCCTCGGCGCTGTCACCACATCCGACCTTGCCCACCACCAGAGGGCCGACTGCGAACTGCTGCCTCTAATCGAGTACCTCGAAGGAACCGCTCCGTCTCCGCCCAGACTCTTCTCGCGCGGACTTTCGTCGTTTTGCTTAATAGATGGAGTCCTCTACAAGAAAAACTACGGTCCGACCGACACTGCGTATCTCCTCGTTGTCCCAACCGTGCTTCGTAAAGAAGTTCTCGCTGCATGCCACGACGACCTTTCTTCTGGCCACCTCGGTTTTTCCAGAACATTGGGACGCCTCCGCCGCAAGTACTACTGGCCACGGCTTGCTGCGGTCGTCCAACGCTACGTTCGAACCTGCCGTGAGTGTCAACGACGGAAGGTACCACCGACAAAACCGGCCGGCCTTCTGAAGCCAATTGATCCACCGCAAATCCCATTCCAACAAGTCGGCATGGACTTACTGGGCCCATTCCCGGTGTCCTCCATGGGAAACCGGTATATTGTTGTTGCCACGGACTACCTAAGCCGCTATTGTGAAACCAAGGCTCTTCCCCGTGGCACCGCGGCTGAAATTGCACAGTTCTTTGTTCACCACATCGTGCTTCGCCACGGCGCCCCCGTGGTTGTATTAACTGACCGGGGAACCGCGTTTACGTCGGCTCTTACACACGAGGTCCTCCGTCTTAGTGGCACCAGTCATAGAAAAACGACTGCTTACCATCCTCAAACGAATGGACTTACTGAGAGGCTGAACAAGACCATCACAGATATGATGTCTATGTATGTCGACGCTGACCATCGCAACTGGGACGAAATACTTCCCTAAATCACGTTTGCGTACAACACCGCCCTCCAAGAAACGACGCGCTTCACCCCCTTCCGTTTGGTGTATGGCCGAGATGCCCTGACCATGCTTGACGCCATGCTGCTCCCAGATTGTACCCCCTCGTCTGTCCCAGGCGCTGACCAATTCGTTCGCGATGCAGAAGCCGCTCGCCACCTTGCTCGACAACGCATTCGCCACCAGCAGACAACTGACGCCCGGCGTTACAACCTCCGCCACAGGGAGGTGATTTACCAACCCGGCGAGCACGTCTGGGTATGGAGCCCTATACGTGTGCGCGGTCGCTCTGAAAAGCTTCGGCGGCGCTACTTCGGCCCCTACGAGGTGCTACGTCAACTCAGCGATGTGAACTATGAAGTGTACCCGCAAGGAGTTGTCCAGTCTTCTTGCCCGCCCAAGTCTGAAGTCGTCCACGTGTCTCGCATGAAACCGTATTACGCCCGTTAGGCCCCCGGAGCTCACATTCAGTGCTGCCACCACACGCCATCGCACTTTCGGTGTCTCCACACTCTTTATCCCCCTTGCCGGAGGCATCGAGGCGATGCCTCTTGAAAGGAGGGGGGCAATGCCGCACTGCTCACATTCTGCGAGCGCCGCCATGCGGCCGAGCGGCATTACTGGGCTCGTGTGGGAGCGAAGAAGAGGACGTTCCCGTTCGAACGCGCGCTGCTGGGTTTCTGGCCTTCGGATTAAAAAAAGCCCTTTTTTCGTGCCGCCCTACGCTTGTCGGCGACAATATATATATATATATATATATATATATATATATATATATATATATTATATATATATATATATATATATATATATATATATATATATATATATATATATATATATATATATATATAGCGTCGGTATAGTCGGATACACTTCAAGAAAAAAGCGGCTTGTTCTCGTCAAAAAAACCCTTCCAGTCAATGGCGCCGCCTGATTATCCTGATCCTGCTAGCAGGATAGTCTCCCCTCTGCATTGTCTGAGATTTTCCTCTCTCTGCATTGTCATGCCTTTCCCTGCATTACCGTGCTACTACCGCTAGCAGGTTTTTTAGAATTGGCAGCCGCTATTGTCTGCAAAGGGGTCATTTGACGGGAGAAAGCTGCTTTTTTCTTAGCTTGCGTCAGACCATACAGCTGTCAGTAACTACCGAGATGGAGTATATGTGGAATGAGATTGCCTAAAATTTCCCGATTAACTCGCATTTGTTTGTTGATATTGAGGACCTCGTATGAGGTAATTTTTCGTTGATTGACGGAGTAAATGTACTAAACGAAAGACAGAGAGTAAATCGCTGATTAGGATGGGAAAACGGTTGGCATGGATGCTGATGGTGGACGGTGGACGCGCACTTTAGAGAGAATTTAATGCCAGTAACATCGACGATGGAGTCTTGCAGAAAGAATGAATGACAGAAGATGAAGCGAGATTTCCGCATTTAACACTATACGCACACAAAACTCAGCGACTGTCACGCGGCCTGCGCAGAAAAAAGGTATAAACGTTCTCACCGTCGCACGGGTTTGATTTTTTTTTGTATGCATAACTTTTAATGAAAACGTGCTACTTTAGATACGAATACAGATTTTTAATCGTGTGTACCGGCGGTAAAGAAAATAACATGAGATCGCCTTCCCCGCGCTTTGCTTTCTCAATATGTTAGTAAGCAGCGAATGGAATGCACATATATGAATGTAAAGCTATACCAGCACAATATTTTCGTTGTATTCTATACGGCTGCCTATTACCATTTTGTACGCCTGTGATCACGTTTCTAGTCACAGCAAGGGAATGGGACAATAACGAAGTGCAAAAAAAAGTACAGTCAAGCATCGTTATAACAAAATAGTTTATAAACAAATAATGGATATAACGAAGGAATGACGATTCCCCTTGGAAGCTGAGTCAACACGGGCTATAACGAAGTTACGGCTATAGCGAAGTAATCACCGGATCCCTTCAGATTCGTTATAACGAGGATCAACTGTATGAGGGAATGGAGTTCTAGTAAAGCATTATATCACCCCCCCCCCCTCCCAATCCTCCGCTCTGTTCATAACAGATCCCCACACACGCACGCTTTAATAAGGCTTGCCAGTGCAGCAGTTGGCTTTGGGACCTCCCCCTGCGTTTATTAATTGTGCGTGTACATTCATGATCGATTGTTATAAACAGATTTTGATCCTGTACATGTAAAGAAAAAAACTCCTCGTGCTTCCGTTAGCCCGTTGTGCTCAACGGTGGCTGCAGACAATTAGTTTCTCGTATTTATACATAGGCCCACGCAAATCATCTCTTATAAATGGAGGCTCAGTGCTTGATGAGAAGTGTGCTGTCAGGGTCATGCAAGCGCTCAACTACGCAGCGTGCAAACTTCCTGTCCCCATGCCCTCTCTGCGTTGTTGGCACCAGAAAACTAGCGCAATTACACTTACTTCCTCTTCTATCTCGTCAACATATATACATCCACGCAAGAGTTCTGCTGATAAATATATTTTTTCGTCGAAACTCTGACAACATCGTCTCAATCTTCCGACGAATGGCGTGGTGCCGCGCCGATCCTTCCTCAACTAGTTCGCGGCGCCGCCGCCGCGTCACTTGCCAACATGCAATTTGAAGTGCCCAGACGGACAGAGCTCTGTCCACTGCGCGCCTAAAAACGCTTGCCGTCAGCTGATTGGGTCGCGACAAACGTGACCCCATATTCTGAACGACTAAAGGCTTGCTTCTGGCTGGTAATTAACATTCCCTGCCTAGGACAATGAGTTTTCGCGCGAAACTTGTGGCTTCGGCAGAGCGCGGAAGCTGATGCCTATAAGCGCAGGCAAAGAAGGCATGTTCCGTCTGCAAAGCGAAGCAACTTCTGCGCGGTTAACAACGGACGGAAGATTTTGAATGCTGTACCGAAGTTCTTGAGGTTCGCAAATAGAGGAGGTTGAAATGTTGGTTGAAATAATCGGAATTAACTGCTTCACATGTTTTGAAGACGGAGATTTTTTTTCTGTTGCCGACCGTAAGTATTCCGTATTTTTAATGATGAAAATTTACCCCAGGACTTGGGTAGCATACACTCACCCTAAAAAAGAGCGCGCTAGGGGGCAGCTTACTCTGTTTCTTAGTTCAATATAGCATACTTCGTGTTTATAGTGTAATATGAAATATTTGTTCTCGTTGAAAGAAGATAGAAACTGAAAATTTAACTGAAAATTTAGTAGTGCATTTTTCTTTTCGAATGCCACTTAAAATATTAGTAAACATTGTTCGCTGCGTGAAATTCGGCCTACCGCTCCGCGAATAATTTATAATTGCATTTCTTCTCACACACACTTTCGGCTTCGATTACAGTAGCCGAATGATAGTTGCGACTTCTCAAGTGGTATGAGATCCCGTGAAGCACGAAAAAGTTGCGTATAATAGCTCTTTGTGCACTTGCGGTCATTCAGTCTTCAAGGGCAGCTAGCGTAATAATTGCAGTAAATTAGTCTGGTTTATGGGGCAACTGAAGAGGTTTTAGAATTCGGTGAGTTTAAATGAGCCGAATGCGGGAAACTTGCAGGGGAAGCATGCGAAATCTTTTCGCGCTAGGATTTGAAATGATGACGTAATCGCTGACTAAAGCGGCATCGTCATTTAGGCTTCTCTGCAGTGCACAGCGGCAGGCAGAAGTCGCAACGATGACGTCATGTACGGCGATGTTCTTTCCAGCAAAGAAGTGGTTGTTTCAAGGAAGAAAACGAAAGCCGTCGAAGGCGAAACTCACGAAGCATTGTTTGGCGGCATCGGAAGACGTACGGCACCATGTAGACAAAGGCAGCGGACATCTGAAATTTCGGCAACAATGACGTCACCACGAGTTTCCCCGCACGTCTCCATCGCTAGTGGGAAGAAGCCTGAACATTAATGCGGTTTTAATCGGCGATTACGTCAACATTTTAAATGCTAGAGAAAAGCTCATTTGCATGCTTTACCTAGAAGCTTCACTGATTCGAATTCTTAAATAACCTCGAATTATCAAAACCATTTAACCTTTCTTTTCACGCCCAAAAGCGACTCAGGCTATGAGGGACGCCGTAGTGGAGGGCCCTGGGAATTTCGGCCACCTGGGGTTCTTTAACGTGCACTAACATCGCACAGTACACGGGCCTCTAGAATTTAGCCTCCACCGAAATTCGACCGCCGCGACCGGGATCGAAACCGCGTCTACCGGGTCAGCAGCCGAGCGCCATAACGAGTGAGCCACCGCGGCTGCTAATTACAGGGAATTAAAATTACAAAGCAGCAGCTGTATTGCAGCTTTTCTACCCCTCACATGATCTCATACCTGCTTGTGACTGTCGCAACCATCGTTCGGCTACTGAAACCCGAGCTGTATCTGCAGGATAAAATAAAATAAATTGCAAATTATTTGCTGAGCGCTGGTGACCAAATTATATGTAGAGATCTATGTTTACTAATGTCACATCCATCAGCCGAAAGCAAGCGCACACTATGAAACATTCGATGTCGCCAGCCTATCAACAAATATTCCTAAATGGTTAAGAAAAATGTCCTCCCCGTCTATGTGGTTTCGGCCTCTGATCAGCCGAACTTTGTGTCTTTAAAAACTAGCTGTTATAATTTCCTTTTCGATAACGAGATAACAACTGAAGATCAAAGTAGTCTACTTTACACTCTTGCTTAAATTTCCAATGTTCTTTGGGTACTTTATTCCATAGGCATTTGCTCGCTCAGAGAAGGAAGAAAATTCTTTTATGAGGTTTGGATGCGGCAGATTTCCGATGAACAGCTTAAAAAGCTAGGCCTTCAACTAAGCCGTTGCCTTCAACAGTCGCCCTTTGTGACGATCACAAAGGTTTTAGAGATATCAGCAAGCAAGGAAAGACAGCCCTGAAACGTGAGAAGCAACGCCGAAGTGAAAAAAAAAAACAAACTTTGAAGGCTCGCCAACAGTACTAAATTTTGCGTTCCAAACTATCCACAGGCAATCATCATTTTTCATTTTATATCGACCCTATTCAATTGGTAACGTTAATACTGACCAAGTTGGAAAATATTTTCGATGTAGCTGGTAGTTGATTATCGACGAACTAGTACAGTCTTTACACAGTAAGGTAACTGCTAAGAAAGGTAACTGCTCGATGTTATTTCAGGTACGACGTCAGTGGCAGTGTCGTAATTACAATGCAGCGTGTTTTGGCGGTCTTAACGGATATTTAGCTTGTTTCACCAAGATTTTGTCTCACTTGCAGGTCTCACTTCGAATAAATGGACAGCATGAGTGTGGCGGCACAATCATTGGGAAGCGATGGATACTCACAGCTGCTCATTGCCTCCAGAGGTAAGCTCTACTTTATCAACGACTACGTGAATCCGAAAATACTCCTGGTTGCCAATACATCCAAACGGCCTTATTTTTGCAAATTAATGTGTTTATTTAAAAAATAACGCCACTGTCTACAAAATGAGGGCCGAAGTAAAGGAAAATACTAATTCTCTCTCAGGAAACAGGTAAGCATATTCCGCTGAAGCTTGTCGGCGATGACTTCGCGGTGCCTTTTGAAATGTAAGCGTTATTTTATGACAGAGGACAAAGTTTCTTGGCATTTCAATAAAACGCCACGTATTTTGCCCGTTGCAACACTGAATGCAAGACGCTTTGAAAGCAACAATGGGATCACTGTAGACTAAACACGGTTTCTCAAGTTGTCATGAAGACACAAAAGCAATCTTTTGGTTTCCGACAATGGCTACATGCTCTTTCCAGTGTGCTCTCGCAAGTTATTTGTAGGGCTTTTTTTTTCATTTCTGCCGTTTCATATACGCGTGAAAGGAGCTTTCATGTCAGAATTATAGTCCATTTTATAATAATAACTTGTTTATTTCCATCAGTGATGGGGGAGACTGCGGATAAAAGCCGCTTGACAACAAGCGACTTGACTGAAGCCCGCAGCCTCCCTACAAAGCAGGCAGCGATAGGACAACTACAACAAAAAAAAAACAAAAAACTCGCAGAAAGCACAATATTCAAAATTAATGCACGCACACTTGATAGTCACAAGAGGTAAACATAACAAAAGGCAAGATAACACTTTTAGTTGTTATTGCAAGCAAGGATTGTTAATGAAATGTTGGCGTAGGGTTCGTACAGAAATCGTATGCAAATCTATACCTGATTTGTGAAATGAATTTAAAAGGGTTGGCAGTGTGTATGACACTTTTTGCCTGGAATAATTTACCCGCGCAGTGACCACTTTCCACGGTTCTGTGTAACGGGTGGTATAGGAATGTGTGTTTTTATCGAGATCTGATAATTCATGAAAAAAACTTGAGATTTTCTTTCACCTCCCGTTTGAAAGCCAGACTTAACTTATAGTTATAAAGATTAAACGCGCGTATTATGTTTGCTTTCGAAAATACCTGTGAAGTATGGGAATGATACGGTACATTAAAAAGTGCTCGAACAATTTTTTTTAAGTATATGTATTCTTTCAAGATTTGTACGTGTCGTGGTACCCCATACCAATACACAATAATACAAAGAAGAAAAAAAGAGAGTATTGTAAATAAGAAGCTTTATATTGAAAGGTAATATAGCTCTGTGTCGCGCCGTCATACCAACCACACGAGATAGCTTCCCTGACACAGATTCAATGTGCGCATCCCAAAGCATATTTTGTGTGAAGATAACTCCAAGTATTTTAACACTACTATCTATTTCGATTTTTTTGTTCTCGTAAAGAAGGGTGATTAGACTGCTGTTTATTTGCTTCGATTTCGGTCTGAAAATTACGGCTTTTGTCTTTTTTGTATTAATTTGTAGACTGTTTGCTGCGGACCATTTATGAAGGGATCTTAGAGCAGAGTTGGCTTTATTCTGAAGGCTGCTAGGTTCAGGTGATGAAAAAAATATACTAGCGTCATCAGCGTATAAAATGTATTTTGCATCTCTGTAGATATGAACTAAGTCATTTATATAGACTATAAAAAGGAACGGGCCAAGAATACTGCCTTGAGGAACACCTCTGTTGATTTGTTTCAAATCTGAACGGCAGTTCTCTATTTGTACATATTGATGGCGATGATCTAGGTACGATTTTATGAGATTTTGACTGTGTCCTCGAACGCCGTAAGTCTCAAGCTTTTCAAGTAATATGGAATGATGGATGCAATCAAATGCTTTAGTGAAATCTATGTAAAGGCCGAGCACAAAATTCTTGTTGTCAAACTGCGACAGAATAAATTCTTTTTGCTCAAGTAGTGCTAATTCCGTCGATCAGCGTTTTCTAAATCCAAACTGGGCAGAGGAAATACGATTATGCTTATCAAAAAAATTAGACATTTGCATATGTATTAGCTTCTCTAATCCCTTGGATAGCACCGGTAAAATGGAAATAGGCCTGTAATTTTTGATATCGTTTACGTCACCTTTCTTAAACAGGACCGAAACTCTTACAATCTGCATCCTCCTCGGAAAGATAGCGCTCGCCAAAGACATATTAAAGATACAAGTGAGATATGGAGAAAGAATATCGAGCACATATTTGATTGGCCGGACCTGCATGCCTTCTACGTCGCAACTTGAGCTATTTTTGAGTGAAAGGAAAACTGACTGTACCTTAAGTTCCGTAAAAGGGCGAAAAAAAAGTGAAAATTGATTTCTATCAGGCAGTAATGTCGAAATATCAGTCGATGCACAACTATTGGAGTAGCCCACAAAATAATCGTTAAACGTATTTGCTAGAGCAATTCCCGATATTTCTTTGCCACCAAGAAGTAGCTTTTCTACACGCGGAGATGACCTGCGACGATTCAAGAGGGTATTTAACTTCTGCCATAAAATATCAGGTTTATTCGAGCAGCTGTCAAATTCGGCATGAAAATAGAATTTCCTATGCACTTTTAGTTTTATGTTCAGTTTGTTTCTAAATGATTTATATTCCTTTAATACTCATGGATCCTTGGTCTTAATAAACTTGTGGTAGAGTGCATTTTTACAATTTATTTGTTTTAACAATTCGGGAGTTATCCATGGCTTTCTTATCTTTTTACCCAGTCTAAACTTCTGTTCTGGGAAATGGCGCTTATATATTCGAGAGATCTCATCAATAAGCTTGCCGTACGCGATGTCTACGTCATCTGTTTCCAGAATTTCCTTCATGTCGCAACACTGTAACTCAGCTCTGAAACTATCTAAACCAGTCTGTGTAATGGTCTGGAGGGAAACGTACTGATGCTTTTTGTTTGATATAAGATTATGTTTTCTTAACAGAAAAAATAGTAGAAGTTTTCCGTGAAGACTACATTAGAGAAGGGTGAAGCACATTGAACTGCTTCGTGTGAAACACCTCGATCAAATAACGAGCGGGTGCGTCAAAAGTAGTGCGCAAAAGGAAAGCACATTTAAGATGACGGAAGACAAAATCGCCGCAATTACATGGTCACTGAAGTCATACTAAACACACAAGCGTAGTCCGGCCCCGTCATTCACACCGTGTTTTGCTAATTTTAGCCGTAATAATCCCTGAAGCATGACAAAATTCAAATCCGGTTGTAAATGTATATTTTCTTTTAAACCCTTAAATGCACTGTGTGCAAAACTGTGCACAAAGTGAACTCTCCGCTTTTTACCGCTTTTTCTGAGTGTGTGCAGCACCTGGCGAGCATATATTTGTTTCGGGTGAATTAGCATCCTTCATGTCGCAAATGAGATGGGTTTTTTATGCCATATAGCGAACGCAGTGAATTAGATTTCCTGAAATAGTGAACGAGGTGGCATGTCGTCCACCATTTTTGTGCTGGTTTTGCCACCAGTGTCGTCCGTGTCTTTTTTGCGCTATGTTTTCTAAGAATTGCCACCAGAAACCACATTTTTTTTTTTCAAAATCTCAAGCGTAATGTGCATGGTGACCCATAACAGCGCGACAGACGGGACAGAGAAGAAGGAACAGAACAGAGAGCGCTGCTGTGTTGTGCCGTTTCTTTTCTGTCCCGTCTGTCGCGCTGTTGTTATAGATCACTGTGAGCACCAACTCGCCCAACAACTGGTATAGTCGTAATGTGCATCTCCGAAACAGAAACTAATTCTAGGATTTTTCCTCTGTTTACTTAACAATATACTGTCAGTTCGGTGTTGCTGTTTCAGTCAATTATGACGCTTTGTGCGATGTTGTGCTCAACCCTGCCAAAAATTAACAGCAGGAATTTTGTGCGGGGAAAACTAACAAATTATCTTTGCTGAAGCCTAAATATACTATTTAGGCGGAAAATATTTGTTTTTAGTTAAAAAAGAGATGCGCCTGGAATTGTTTATATATATATATATATATATATATATATATATATATATATATATATATATATATATATATATATATATATATATATATATATATATATATATATATATATATATATATATATATATATATATATATATATATATATAGATAGATAATGAAATGAGGGGCTCGTTTGACAAACTTATGAAGGCAGCTAACAGTCACCGAAACTAAGGTGCGTGCATATAGAGGAATGTTTAATTTTTTTAATGTGTAGTGCTGATCAGTGGGATAATTATACTTAGATTCATCTATCGCTTAAAGAAAATTACTTATAAAGCAGCAGAAAAAAACCATGCCGCCGGTGGGATCCGAACCCACAACCTCCCAATATCGCGTCCGGTGCTCTACGTTTCATGTCTTCACTTTTCCCGTGGCCGCAACAGCCATGAAAATGAAAGAAAAAAAAACAATTTCTAAACTTCTGTAGTGTTACTCTCCCGTTCGCAAAGCAATTATTCATAACAATTATGCAAACTTCGCACAATTGCAGGAGCGTGTTTGAAAGTGCTGCGGCAAGAATAACAACCGTCATCCGGCACCATACCTTTACCCTTGCTACACGGGTGCGTTCAAATGCCATCTGAGTCGAATGACATTCGAGACTTGGTATGACATTCGTAGTCGACGGATGGCCGCGGGGCTTCACGGCAATTTCCAAACGCATTCGAAAGCTTCAGCATTCACTCGCTGTATTGCAATGGCGCTGCTGCCGTCGAGTTTCTCTTTGTCCGTTCGCTCGTTTTCAGTATGTACAACGACCTGCATCTGAGAAAAAACTTCATGCTGATGGGGTGACGGCGGGAACACCTGAGCTTGTCTCTACCTTATCCGTATTAGAAATAAGCGAAACGACCGGCTACTTAAAGTATGGCCACACTTCAACACACGCCAGCGAGAAAATCGAGGATGGCCCCATCCGCGACGAGTAGGCATATGCGAGTCTGCAGGGTTCATATGAGTGTACAATTCCGGCGATTGTGAAGAGCGAATTCACAACTTTTAGCGAATGTAACCGCCATCAAATGTAGTTTTGAAAACAGTCACATTAAATCGACGATTGCTTACATCGCAGAACGCGCGTACAATAATCAGAAAGCGTTGGCTTGACCCAAACTGCCTAGTATGGCTTTAGGCGGTCAGCACCAGTCGTCGCCTAAATTAGGCTGTTTCAATTGATGCGAACGGTCGCCGAGCATACTTATGGGTAATGCGATTTGAAATCAAGTATTGGACACATTGGATATAGCAGGGACAGCTTGCGAGAAACGCTGGTCCTATGCGATGGCCGTGATCAGCATATCAAGTGTTTCCCAGAGGGGTGATCGCATCGGCGCTTCCTACAGAGCTTTCGCACTGCTTAATCAAGCACGGATACAACCCACACAAAAGAGAGAGGATTATTCAATTTAAGTAAACCGGAGATTGCATTTTACATCATGCAAACGAGCACTAGCTGTTTGGACACAGCTACTTAAACAAAAGTAGTACGGTGCCATCGTCAAATGGCCAATCCTTGGCTAATTTCGCGTTCACGCGGTAAGTACTCAGTTTTTGTGCTATTCGCACAAATTTAGAGAAGACTCAAGATATTTGTAAACAAACGGCAGAAACAAGTCAGCAGGAGATATAAAATCAATAGCCACAAAGCAGAAGCAGTCGCTCGGCGAAGCGGCGGGATGAAGCGATAGCGACGACTGTTGGTCAATGCGGACTGCGTTCACGTTCAGAAATATCAAATGTCACACTGGTGCGTCTACTCGTGCATCATCTGAACCGTCGAATGATGCTGAAAAACCTAATGTATCAGCGTAAGCTCGACAGTTGAGTCGAATGACATTCGGTTCGGCAGAATTTGAAACGAGCGCGTAGCAGTAGTATTATAAATACACACCACTATTCTCATTTTCAGCACGGCTGCGCTCCCTATTGTCGAATACGTCGACATGACAGAAGCAGAGCTCGCGGCGCTTCTGCAAGCAATCTACAGGGCACTACAAACCGCTTCACGGACATGAACCTAATGTCAGTGAATGGCGAATTATAATGGGGACTTAGCGGGAGCTTGCAATTCTTCCTCGCTGCAGTGATCGGTCATACCCGAGAATATGGCAGATCGACAGTTTGTGCGACCTTTGGGTTGCTTGCTCAGGACGGCATTACAATTCAATGGGAAGCCTATGTTAAAACTGTTTTCCTCGGAACACGGAATCGCACTCGCTCCGTGCTAGCAGAATGTGAGAAAGCTTATCACGCGTTCTCATTTCAAGTGACATACTGATAAAAACAATGCCTTCCTTTAGTTTCGGTTTATGGGGGTTCAACATCCTCTAGAATTTCGCCTCCATCGAAATGCGACGGCCGCGGCTGGAATCGAACCCGTGTCTTTCGGGTCAGCAGCCGAGCGCCGTAACCACTGAGCCAGCGCGGCGGCCTTTAGGAGCCAAGAGAAATTACAGTCGAAGCTCGTTATAACAAAACAATTGAATACAAAATAATGAATATAACGAAGGAATGACGATTCCCCTTGAAAACTCCGTCGACACGAGCTATAACGAAATTATGGCTATAGCGAAGTAATCGCCTCGCCCTTTCAACTTTGTTATAACAAAGTTCAACGGCATAATATTCCATTATGCTATGTGGTTGGGCACCATTGCGGATTCAGTTAAGGTGTTCTCAAAACCTGTATGATACATAGTACGCAGCATCCCGAGGGGAGGCCTGAGTGATTTGAATATCCGCCTCTCATGCGCAAGGTGCAGGATTCGACCCCCAGTTCCGCCGTGTACTGAGCAGTTTTGTAATTAGTACAAGCTTTCTCCCGGCCTGGTGCTCTTTTTTCAAGGGTGAAATGGTTGGGAAAAGAGCCTTTGAAAAGCAGCCCCCATCCCCCTTCGAAGGTGTCGTAAAACTGACATACACCAGTGTGTTTTACGTGAAGGTGCGCGACAACAACTACCTTATTCACCTTGAAAACACTAAGGAAGGCGTTTATGCATAAGCAGCAATAATTCGCGGTCGCTGATTAGACCCAAAAACATTCTCTGAAACAACTTGGAAATTCAGTTACGCTACGCAACCTAGCGGATCCACGTCATGCATGAGATAGAATGGTGGTGTTACGATGCTAGCTCATGCAAGGACAAAAATTGAAATGATGATGTTTGCCTGGATTTGCCCAGAATAAGAGCTCAAAACATTCCATACCTAAAACCTGTTGGGCGGAAAAGAAGGGAAGTTGTTCAAAAGGGGCTGTTTGTCTTGATATGAAGATGACACCGGCTACCCAGGAAGAGGAAGTAGAAGGATGGGGAGTCCTGAGAAAAGTACGAAGGGAAGACAAAGAAGAAGAAAAAAATGGTGAATACAAGTCGGCGTTTTACCGTTTCTAACAGGCAAGGTGCGTTGCCGTAGTACACAGAACGATTCCGCGTTTCTATTTTGGAGATATGTTCCTCCGCGCTACATGCCAAAAACAAACTTTCTATTGTTTTTTAAAGCAATTTTCGCCCATTGCTCTGTTGTCGTCAGATGAAGCCTGCTTAACGACAACGCTCCTGACCACCATGAGGGGGCTGGAATGGACGATGAACCTATTTTCCTTCATTTGCTGCACAGAAACAATAGATGTCCCTGAATCCTAAACATGGTTGTCACCACGTTCTGATAACATCCAAGCGAAAATTTCCTGTAATCCAGGGCATGCAGGAGTCAAAGACAACGCGCCGGTCCGCTGCGGAATACCGCTTCCCTGTCGAATACTTTTCCTATTTCATCTGAACCCGTCGATTTTTAGAGAAATCACCAAGCAGTGGCGCGGCCTCGGAGCCCGTTGTGTAGTCCAGCAAGGAACAGGTTGGGGAAGGGGGGGGGGGGGGGGTGAACACTACAATGAGCAGGCGTTTTTCCCTCAATCGATGCCGGGGAAACCACCGAGGGGCACGCGCACTGCGGGCCACCGCCTGCTGATAAACAAGGTCCTAATCCCGGGACTGCGGATCAAGTCGTTCCATAGCGGCTGAGACGAAGGGATGTGCCGTCATCTTAGGAGCCCGTCGACCACTGCCCACGTCGCCTGGATAAGTGAGGTTTGTTAAAAGGCACGCACTAAACAGCTCACACAGCTTCCCACCCAGATCCGCCCGGCCGGCAAGGTATCGCGACTACTCGCTTCTGAGAGCACATACACTACGACCGTGATTAATAGGCTGCGCAACCTTTTTAAAGACGTTAGTGCCGCCTATGAGCTGGGCTATCAGTTATGGATGGCGTCCCGCGACTTTTATTTCTTAATGTATGTGCTCTGAGCAGCGCTGAGAAGTTATATTACAGGAATTCACCTAGCAGCTACTATTTCAAGCATTTTACTCACCCGTCGCGGGGGCTCAATGGTAAGGGCGCTCGGCTACCGAGCCGAAGTCCCCGGATTCGAACTCGGCCGCGGCGGCCGCGTTTGGGTGGAGGAGAAACGCAAACGCAGTGTCCGCAAAGAAGAGGTGCCGTAGTAGAGGGCTGCGCAGTAATTTCGACCACCTGGGGATCTTTAACTTGCACTGACATCGCACTGCACTCGGGCGCCTTTTGCGATTCGCCTACATCAAAACGTGGCCGGCGCGGCCGGGTTCGAATCTGGGTAATACGGCTCGATAGCCAAGCTTCCTAACCACTGAGCCACCGTGACGGGCTGACCGTAATTCTGTTAGTTCTGGCAACGCCAGATGAACGCTAACAATCCCTCTAAACTGGGGCAAAATCGATGTTCCTGTTTTGTTATATTTTCAACTCAGGAGAGCTGCGGTTCATGAAGGCTTAATATATAGGGCATGGCTGGATGATGACCGGCATAGTGTTCTTAAAGCAGCTGGCCCGACATAGTAACACCTTGTTTGGCTACAATTTGTATGCACCGTCAGCCTTTGCTCCTAGGTATCGTCTCACCAATACACCCCAAGAGATAGTTAAATCGTGCGCGAATCTGCTTATTCCTGTAATGCCACTGAATTGAAAAATTGAAAATTTGTTGTTGAGGAAAGGAAATGACGCAGTGACTGTCTCACATATCACGGTGGGCACCCGAACCGCGCCGTAGAAAACAGAGATAAAGGAGGGAGTGAAAGAAGAAAGGAAGAAGGAGGTGCCGTAGTGGAGGTCTCCGGAATAATTTCTACCACCTGGGGATCTTTAACTTGCACTGACATCGCACAGCTCACGGTCGCCTTTTGCGTTTCGCCTCCATCGAAACGCGGCCGCCGCGGTCGGGTTCGAACCCGGGTACTCGGGCTCAGTAGACGAGCGCCTTAACCACTGATCCACCACGGCGTGTAGATATGTACGATACGGATTGCCGAATTCTGTCAGGTTAATTTTTGCGTACGTTTGGTCAGACTACAAAAATGGATGTGCATTTACGGCGACTGAAATGTGAAGCCAACCGGATCAACAGAAGCTGTCCATCGCATGTGCTTAGCAAATTTTCTTCGTCACTACAGGTTATAACGACATCAACGGCTGCTGAGTATGCAGAGATCTGGGAGGCACTTCACCGGCCACGTCTGGGAAGTCTCCACAAGTTTAATGCATATTTTATAATTACGAACTACAGCTGCACGTTCAGGAATTCGCGCAGCGAGAAAGCTTAATTCTATACCACTATTTGACTCTACAAATTGGCTGAGCTCCAATTATCTGCACTAGAAAAAAAGTGGGTAAACAAGGCTATGGATTAGTTCAAAGATTCGGCGAAAGTCATTACGTCCATGGCGTTCAAACTCAATTTGGTCAGTAAAAATTTTCACAAACAACAACCGCATTTCTTCCTCTTTCTTCTTTCCTTATTTCTCTTCTTTATTCTCTTCTCTCTCAAGCCTTGGCTTCAGTCTTCTTTATCTTCTTCTTATTTCGTCTTTTCTTCTCTTTCTTCACTGGGCTCTTGCCTTGGCTTGCAGATTTGTGCTATAAGTACAACAACCTTCAGTTACACGACAACTCAGGGCGGGCTGCCATTAACAGCTCTCACCCTCAAACAGCATTATATTGTTTCATAGCGGATTCCGAGACCGCGCGGGATGCGTGGGAACGAATGGGCAGATGCAAAAGCTGTGAGCACCCTCAGAGGTGGCGCACAAACCGTCCTTGCATTTTCGAGACCGGAGGCCACTTCTTTCCGGCTTTAAGTGCAATAGGACAGAAAGAAAGCGGCTTTAACCTGGCGTCCGGCACAGCTATCCTCCAAGACTGGATCCGAACATATATTTTACCATTCCGCGCTAGCCTGAGCGCCACCACGCAGGCCTTCCATATTGGGCGCGAGCTCCACCACCGCAGCGAATGGCGCTAGCGTCAATCTCGCACCGCAAGGGGGATCATGTGATACCTGTTTCTGCGGCGGCAGGAGGGGCTAGAGAGAATTTCTGCGCTTTAAAAGGCACAGGTTTCGTTATTCTGTTTATTTTTTCGTGTTGGCGAGCTGCTTCTTCTTTGCAGATCATGTGTCGTCAGTGTAACAGATAGATGGATAGATAAATATAGGCATCCCTTTTGTACCTCGGTGGTGGCAAGTGCCACCTTGCTTAGTAAATGAAGCAGTTATTTGTTATACTTGCTTTGTAGCTGCCCACCTCCTTTTGTAAACTCTGATTCCTGTTCTGTTCATTTTTTAATTCCCCGGAATTCAAGGCTATTTTTCAGGTTTCATGTCATATTCTTTTGATCTCTGGGACGTTTGGTGCAATTTGTCTATTCTGCTCATGCGCCACCAGTATTCTAGTCTTCCTTTGCTCGTATCTACTGCTGATGTGCTAATTTTGCTTTCACAATCCCTAAAACCCGGAGATACTGGAATGCTGACTGTGTCCTTTCCGACATCTGGTTGTATAGCTTTACAGTCTACCAGAACATGTTTAATGTTCTCTACATTACTGCCGCTTGCTACACAAATATAATCTCTCTGTTCGTACTTTCTTTTATATCGCCTGGTTCTAACGCAACCTGATCTAGTCTCAAATAGGAGGGTACTTACTGCCTCTTGAATTATCGTACAGCATTTCCTTCCGGATTTCATTCTTACCAGCTCTCTATCCACGCAATGCTTCTCTTGTTCCCATTTTTGCCTGCGCTTAGCTGTCTTGGATTCGCGGACCTTCTTTTTGATGCTCGTTATTATGTTGTGGTTGCCTGTGTAGCCCATCTAGTCCTTTTCTTCCAACGCGTGTCCGCGTTCTTACCGTACAAATACCTGAAGATTTGGCTGCCCACCTATTCTCCTCCATTTTTTGTAGTCTTTTCTCGAACGATAGTTTTCTATATGCTTCCCTCGCCTCAAAAAGGACGACCAACCCATATCTTCCACTACAGCTTCGCTTGTCGTCTTTCCATGGGCCCCTAAAACTTATCTGCACACAGTTGTTTGGCTAATCTCTAGTCTCTGTACTGCACCTAATTTTAAGCACAGTACCGCGTTCTCAAAAGTCAGTCCAGGGACAATTGCACCTTTCCACAGTTCTCGTATTACGTCATATTTTTCACATCCTTGTAGTGCTCTATGCTTCATTATGGACGCGTTCCTCTTTCATTTCGCTTTGAGAGGGTATTCATGCGTCTTTAAATATTCTGTTTGCTCGTAAATCCACACGTCCAGATATTTGCCATCAACGATCAGCGCCGCCAACGCCATTAGCATCGACCGCTCACATCATCAGCGCCTGTCACCTGAACCTTAGCCGTGAGGTCACCGCGAGCATACATCCGTCCGAGAGTGCTTTCAGTTTGGTCATCACGTGATTTCGCAACAATGCGGGGAATAATATATGTATATATACACTCTCCACTCGTCCGCGGCTGTCGGTCACATTGTTACCCCATCCCGTGATCGCAAGCACAACAGCGCGCAAGCCGAGCACTGTGAGCCGTATACTCTTTGGAACAAAGGAATACAAGAACGTTCTGTAAACTGTAGGTTTTAACGTGTCGGAGCGACTGACACAAGTGATATTTACTGCTGCTGAAACAGTAAACGCCGGCTAGCGACAGCCGAGGAGATAATCCTCGCCACCAGCTCCTCGCCGTCCGACTGGCTGAAGAGGCCACTCGGATTCATGAAATCCAGGCCAGCACGGCGCCCCTGTCCACCCTAATCCCTCACGGCCTTCATCTCTCGACTGAGAGGGAGAGCTAGCCGGAGGGTAGGATGAGGTCGTCTGGTTCTGTTGAACAATAAAGTCTTTCACTCACTCACTCGGACGTGCTACGCACAGAATCAAGCATGTCCGAGTCGCCAGCTTAAATTTACGGCGCATACTCGCACAGGCTACAGCTGGGTAACGCCGATGCTCCGAGACCGGACGGAGCGAGCTCGTGAGATCAGTTCCCGCGAGGCCACATTCGGCTGCAAAGAGTGGAGCCGCACGCTTCGGATTACCAGAGGCTAAGGCCAGAGGTCATCTTTCCTTATACCACCGTGGTGCTCGCACCGTAGGTGGCGATCGCCAGATCGGCAGAGGCGCCCTTCTTTGCTATACTCCCTGACAACTTTTTCTGGCAATGCAGAAGCTAGGGAGCCGTAATACGCCCTCATTATTACGCAGCGGAATACAGTCCCCACTTGCTGTTATTTTCTCCTAAAACACGGTATGTTGTCAAATATCCCTTTTTAAGGCATGTTTCTAACGCTGGAAGTTAAAGAAAACAACACTTTTCTCGATAACACTCAATTCGCTAAGTCATGGCTATAGACTGGAGTGGCGAAGCGCGCGCCGCCGCCGCTCCAGCCAGGCCGTGGCTAAGCATGTCTTGTTACTGAAGGCTTCTGCAGATGGCGCCAGCTGCCCCAGCAATAGAATAAGGTGCCGTGAAGATAGCAACGCGCCAGGAGCACCATCGTGCGGACCAACTATATAGTTGGCAGAATGACACAGTTGCGAATGCTATTCCCTTGTAGCCTATCCTTCATGGCCTTGAAAAACTGCCGCTGGTTGGGCTAGAACGTCTGGTTGGGCTAGTTCGCAAATGTTCATATTTGGTTAAAGGCGCGAAACACACGGACACAAGAAAGCTAGGCGCTCAGTCCCGTCTACTTTCCTTGTGTCTGTGTGTGTTCCGCGACTTTAACCAAAGATAGTGTACTTAAGCAAAGAAGGAGGGAGGTGCTGCTTGAGGGCTCTGCGGAGAAGCTCGGCATCAGGGAACGGTCGCCGAGCGAGTGCCTACATGGTTGAATTAGGAGCGCTCCAATTCAAGTTCGTCACACTGGTGAACTAAGGGGTCCGAAAAATATAAAAGTGGCGTCTTGGGCCACGCAGTTCTCGCCCCAAAAGCACACATCGTAAAAGCATGCAACAGCTGCGCTAGTCGAAGGCATTAATGAGAAAGCATGAACGTAGGGTTATTGTTTTTTCTTTCAGTACATTCTTGAAGTTCTGGGTTTTGGGCGAGCAGTGATGCAACCCTAAAACACATGTTTGATTGCAGCCTATGTGCAGTGCCGAAGCAGTCACTGTGACCTTTTCCCAACTTTCAAGGCCATCTTAGAATGGGATATAATTCACATTTTAATATAGGCTTCCCATTTTTCTAGACAAAAAAAAAGGAGACAACACTGAAACGGTAGTTCCTAAATTGACACAAAAGGGTGCACAATAAGTAATGCTAGATTTAGAGAATAATAATGGCAGGCAGAAAGCATGTCACATGCATAACGCGTCGCGCTTCATAGCGATTTAAAGTTTTATCACATACTGAGCTGATACTTGTTGGAATTGTTCATTTTCGATAAACTGCAGTTATTTGACACAGCGAAGACCAAGACAGCGCGCAAACACGTAGTACTGACTTCCATCTGTTTATTTTCCACGGCACGGTCTGAATACTAAACACCAGCAACAAAGAAGAGAAAGCAAGAGGATGTATGATAAAACGAGAGACAGTAATGAAACATTCATTTCGTGACATGAATGTTTCATCGTTGCTTTTCTTTTTTTTCTTTATTTCCTTCCTTATTGCCGGCGCTTGGCCTTGAGACCCTGCAGTAACAAATAAAGAAATGGAAAGCCGCTCTACGCGGTGTGTGTGAGTGTGCTCTTTCTGCTTATGCTGTTCCGTGCTGTTCGACAAGCCATATACAGCTTGCAACAACGGGAACTCTTGTTTTTGTTTAGAACAGTACGGAATCTTCCGCGTCACTCCCAGAGCACAATGCCTCCGCCATATGCGGGCTGCGCGTGATGTTGAACGCTGTTTTTTACCTGGTGTTTTTTGTTTTGTAATTGTAGTATTTCTAGTTTGGTCAATGCTTTGGATACGGGTTGTTTTTTTCTTTTGATATTATGGGGGCTTAACGTCCCAAAGCGGCTCAGGCTATGAGGGACGTCGTAGTGAAGGGCTCCGGATAATTTGCACCACCTGGGGTTCTTCAACGTGCACTGACATCGCACAGTACACGGGTCTCTAGACTTGCGCCTCCATCGAAATACGACCCCCGCGGCCGGGATCGAACCCGCGTCTTTCGGGTCAGCAGCCGAGCGCCATTACCACTGAGCCACCGCGGCGGCGGATACGTGTTAGTGGCCATAGCGTTGCATCCTGCTATTTTGTGTAATTACTCATTAATTACTGATTCACTTAATTGATATTTCTGTTAATCAGTATCGGATGAATCAATCAATGAATTAAAGTATCAGAGAATTCTTTTCATTCCCCGCCGTGTATTCCTGAGCGAGTTTTCGTTACCAGAAATAACCAATGTAAGATGCGTGATTAATATCATGAATTTGTAACAAAAAAAAAGATACGTAATTTCTTTTGCACTGTTTTATACGCGACATTTAAGAAGCTTCCCCGGCCTTCCACATTCTTCTTAAGTAACTGAGTGGAAAATATTGGTGTACTTAATTTAAACTAAGACAGATTAATAGTAACTCCACGAAAAACGGTTTGGACTGCTTTTCAGTTCTCGTGTTACTACAAAAACGTACGTCGGCATGCACTTCATCGTTTCTAATAGCCGGCTATCAATAAACGGTCTGTTTCCAGTACACGGTCGTCTCCGCCAAATAAACTTCCTTAAAAATTCTACAAGGACGGAATTTACCTGTATGTAGCGTAGGAGTTTATAGACTGACCCCCTCCCACTCCAATGACATAACTGACGCTTTGAGCGCTGTGACAAAGACATGTAAGAAGCAGAACTCTTAAAAAGGCATGGAATAGAGTGCGTTGCCAAAAAAAAGGAATAAATATAAAATGCCTCGCCAACACCATAAAGGAAGAGAGAAGTGAATAACAGACTGTTAGAAGTAAAAATAAATGCCTCACACCAAAAAGCCTCTCGTGCAGCATAACGAGTCTGCTGATAACTTTAGTTTCAAGCATCGCCCAGTTTACGAAAAAACATCAGTGTATTTTTTTCTCAGCGCAACATCCGCCTTCCATTGCTCACAATGTGCCATTGTGGAAATTGATGCTGTATCACTCGTTTAATGCCAGTGGAGCAAATCCAAGCAGCGCTATAATTTCCTCAAAGGTGATGCAAGCGAAAAACTAGGTCTGGATTGGCAGCTTGTTTTCGCCTGTTACATGCCAACTATTCATGTGGAAGACGGGAATGTTAAACAAGTTACAATAGCTGGCAAAGCCTTTTCATGCACGGCAACACATGAAAAGTGGGAAATAATTGCTTGTCAGGGAGACGGTTGAAAAAAAAAGAGTAAATAAAGGCGCGCGAATACGGTCTGTTGTCTTCTTTTTTTCTTTGAGCAGAAGTTAGGACACGGCAACGCGAACTCCGCGTTTTTAATGCATTAATGAAGCAGAATACCACTATAAATTAACGCGCCATCGATGACCGAACTGGTTCTAGCAGCAATGCAAGAAGCGGTTGGACAAGGATGGGATTTCCTGTAATACTACGTGCTAATTAATAAAACACTCTTAAACTTCAATTAATACCGAAATATGTGGCACGTAATAAGAAAAAAGTAGCTGCTTCTCTTTTTTATGTATTTTGCGTTTTCGGAGCATTTCGCACACCTTGATAATTATCGCTCTAAGGAGATTTAAAAAAAACAGTAAAGAAAATGGCTAGCCAGGCTAGTCTCACTACTATTTACTCGAATCGACTGTCAGTATCAACTCTGTTCCCTGGACAAGTCTCCAGTATCAGGATATATAGTCCTCGTATAGAGGAAAGAGTTGCGGGTTCGGCTAGTCCTGTTTCTAAGCTCCGCCAAATAGTACGGTACAGTTCATGCTTTCATCTTCGATGGACTCTTGCGAAATAGTTCCGGGTTCCATGCCGAGTTTTCAAGGCATGAAATTCGCCCACGGCCGCAATATTATCCGCCAACTGCAGTGACAGTGTGTAATAACATATATCAGGTCTTGCTCATATGTCCGAGGCTGGAACGACATTCCAGAGGCTCCGAACTAACAACTGAAATATAGCGCACCTCTATACGGCCATGCACTGTCCACGAAACGCGATGTACAAGCAGCGTTTCCACAGTACCTGTGAAGTTTCACGAACAGTCTCCGAAGGCAGGACCGCGCGATGACGGTGCACATCTGGCGGGGTGCAGGGCCACACTGCGGAACCTGCGGGTCCGCGTGGGCGAGTACCACCTGTACCAGGCCGAGCTGGGCCACTCGTCGCTGGACCTGGCCCCGGAGAAGCTGCTGCTGCACCCGCTGTTCGGCCAGCCCAAGCGGCTCAGCAACGACATCGGCCTGCTCCGGCTCGCCTCGGACATCCCGCTGGGCGCGTTCGTCGCGCCGGCCTGCCTGCCGTCGACGTCGGACCGGCGCCTGTACTCCGCCGGCAAGAACGGCACCGTCGCCGGCTGGGGCTACGTCCGGGAACTGCGGCTCGGTGAGCATCCAGCGCTGTTGTCGGCTCGGGGATTCCCCAAGCGAGAGGCCCTTGCGAACGCACGCTTCCTGGTTTTCCCCTACGCATGATGCTGCCTCCGGCCGCTCTTGTGCAAAAGGTTTTGCCTTGGGGCGATTCCCCGGAGCGCGTTAGTTATGGTGGCCCCGGCCCGGGCGCAAGGTCGCGGGATTCATGCCTGCCTGCCTGCCAGGTAGCTTGGAGGCAGGCACCACCAAGACTATCGACAGCTGTGGCCACGAAGGCTGCGTGCCGCTGCCGGTTTCTGATCTTTATGTGCCGCGAGGTGCTCGGTGGATGGTGCGGGCTGGCGGATGCTGCGGTGATTATAATTTATTTTGGGGCGTTAGCCGACGCGCTTCAGGAGGATTATTTCGCGTATGCTGAAGTCGCTGCCGTCGTTTTGATTTAGGCGGTAATAGAATCTCGAACTTCGTGATACATTTTTACTTCGGCGGCAGCTGCAACTGGAGTTATATACCAGTAAGATTACATTTCAGGGTGAAGAATATATTTATTGCACTGTTGTTCACAGTGTTATTTGCTAGTTATTTCATTAGCAAATAATGTATCAATGTACTACGGAATCTAATGACGCTAGAAACCAAAAGAGCAACTTATAGATTCTGCGTTCTTCTTCTTTTTCAATGTCCTAGGACTTATGGATCTCTAAGCAGCATAATTACTCGTGAAGTGCTTCCCGTAGATAACCTACCATTTATTTGTCTCGGCAGTCTTTGTCCACATCTCTTCTACCCTCCTTCTGTCCTTTTCTTATTCGCTCGATTCCTTAAATTCTTGTGAGGATTTTTGCTACGAAATGACACCTACATCGCGCTCAGAAATGAACTGATGAAAATTGTGCGCTTCATTTTTTGGAAACACGGAAAAGCAATAAACGAACCAGGGGCTCCTGGCAAATAAAATATGAGTGGCCTTTCTGATAGGACACGCGCAGGCACATGCGCTGCGCAAACAGCACCAGCCTCGCGCGTAGTTTATCTGGCGCCCTTTAGTTATAGCGCCGATTTATCAGGAAGGCCGAGCTCCAGTTCCACTGCATCCGCCAGTATGCGCGCTAACGAGCTCACCTGTAATGTGTGGGCTGCGGAATTGTTTTTCTTTCGTAATCCGGAACCCGGGCTTGTAGGAAGAGCTCACTTCGCACTCTTTCGGCTCGCGACCGAACCGGTTGGCTCCGGTTTAAGCAGCCTTCGGATACGATTCCTTCTTTTTTGCTACGAGGATATGCGCTTGAGAGAATGTTGATAGTAGCGTGCGGTAAAAATGCCTCGCGTATGGAGTTGGCTCCGTGGAGTTCCGGCGCATTTTCTCTGTCTCGTTAGAGGAGACGGTCCCTTGCGTTTTTTTTTTAGTGAAAGGCTAACACTACAAAACGTTAATATGTAGCAGATGGGAATTGTAAGCATTGTAAGTACGTATGCTCTTTTAGCATACGTGTACAGTGGCTGCACATGACATTTCCTTACGAAGTTTGCCGCGGAAACTTTGTCCAAGAACAGTTTTTGGTGTCTGTTCGCAATGAATATAGTTGCGGGCGTAAGAAACTTGAGAAGGAAATATTAAAAATCTAATCAACATGCGGGACAAGATGCATATTTACGGCGAGTGTTGAGGAAGGGAGCATAAATGTAATAGGAGCATTCTTGGGCGAACAAATTTTAGTGAACATTATGATGCCCACGAAGCATTGACAGGCATTAAACATTTCAACTTCTTTTACTCATCCGTAAACGCATGTTAACTACTTGTGAAGTTACACAGTTGTTAGCGTGTGGGCAAGAAAAAAAAATTTATTAAACAGACCTTACGCGTTTGTATCAATTGTGCTCCTCGAAAAAAAAGGAAACTTCAAACAAGTCCTCTTTACCTATGCGGGTATCTATGCAGTGCAAGCTACACGTGAACATGCTTCTACGGCTCTATAACTTATTTAAGCTAGATTGCTTAGGTTTAAAACTTTAAATTCACTCGCCAGAGTCGACAGATGCACAGAAACAGATTAGAAGAATTTTTCTGCACTAATAATAATAATTTTGCTCCTCTTATTTTTCGCAATCTGTACTCGAACAGAATGAACCACATCTTTGTGTTTCTGTGTAGACAGCGTTTGATAAAGCTGCGCCAGCCAAGAAGGCAGCCCTTTCTGTCGTTTAAAGATCATTGCTTTAGAGAGAGAGAAAGACAGAAAGGCAGAGAGGTTAACTAGGCAGCGCCCGGTATGATACCCTACACGTGGGAAGGGGAATGGAGGGAGAGGTATAAAAGGGAGAGAACAAAGGGATATGATCAATTTTCCACGTGTCCGTTGGCCGTTACTAGTAGGGTACACAAGGCACGCACCGATTGTTCACAATCTTGCACTCAGTCCCGAGTCCTTCAAGAACTTTAAAAGTGCATTCAAAGCTGTCCTCTGCGATGAAGGCTTACTCCAAGGACCCAGAGTCTCGGCTTCAGTAAGGGGCCGAGGATCTAAACGGCGGAGTGTTGCAGCCAGGAATGCACGCTCACGCTGAAACCGAGGGCAGTTACAAAGAAGGTGTTCTATAGTCTCGTCGCACCCACAGATCTCACACGCAGGAGAGTCTGCCATTGTGATTAAGTGCGAGTAAGCATTTGTGAACGCCACTCCCAGCCACAGGCGACAGAACAGCGTAGCATCGCAGCGGGAGAGGCTGTTTTAGTTTCTCTGCGTGTGTTGTGAGCTGCTCTCTTTTGTTCTGACTCTAAGCAGTAGCCACAAATAGAATTGTGAATAAATTTAAATGTCTGTTCACCCACTGCTTTAATAACACCTCTAGAGGTTGGCAGTATGTTCAAAATAAATGAATAAATAAAATTTATAGATTTTTATCTAATAAATACATGCGTAATCTATTCTGTATGGTCAGCTTGGACCTCGACAGGTTAGCTCTGTGGAGCTGGCGCGAAAGTGTTGTATTGAAGAGCGGACCTCGAACAGCACGAAAATCTGGCTGAAAGCCTTATAATGCATTTTGCATAAATTGCGGAATGAAGGCCGCGGGTCTCAATGTTCGTATTTTATGTGCATTTTTAAGGTTAATTTTCTTAATTGAAGCTTGCAGCTTCGTCCCCATTCCTACATGTCTCACCTAAATATAATAAGGTTGTCGACAAGAACACGAAATGTTCATATCTTGCAGCCAGGTCGAATATGCATGCTGTCTCCTTCTTTCTAACGCATGCAGATTCCTTCAAGGACGAGAGCCTGAGTGCGTACATGACGGACGTCCTGCAAAAAGTCGAGGTGCAGCTCATGACCAACGGGGAGTGCAACGGACTCTACACCCAGGCCAAGAAGTCCATCCGCGTAGCCAGAGAGCAACTCTGCGCCGGACACAAAGAAGGCAAAAAGGACGCCTGCACGGTGAGTTCCTGCGTAGTGAAGATAGCAAACGCCGGGAGAATATTTGAGAAAATACGTATATTCCATAATGTACTAAAAGTTGCGTTGTTTAGAAAGAATTTGGTACTCTTGGAGGTTGCCAGCGCAGGCCAAATTTTTAGTTGTAAGACAAAAAGCAGCAGCACTTTATGCTATCACCAGAGAAATAATGCAAATTGAGTTCATATATGCGAAAGTTCCTCGCTCGTTGTCAAAAGCACTCCTCAAGTACCTCTCTGTGACGCTGTCGGATATCACGTAAGAACAGGATATACAGAGAAAAGAAGAGGTTTTCTGTAGCACTGTCCTCCTAGATAACTTGAATAACTTGATTGCGTTTTAAAGATCGGACTGCGCTAAGCATGAATGACATGTGCGTTTTGACATTACGCGTTAACTCTGGTACCTTAAAGAAAAAATATTTCTGTGCATGGTGGCGGCAAAACTGCGGTTAACAGTGTGAGGGGAAAATAGCTGCAGTATAATTTCGCAGGGGTAATCACAGCGGGCCTGGAAAGCCATGATTAATGATTTTGACGATGGTAGTGAGTTTGACGTTTTCCTCTGAAGCGTATAATAGCTTATCTCCGACCCCTTCATTGAGTGATCATTATGATTTCTTTCTTGCACCACTTAAGACTTCTTTATAATTGCCGGACCATGTTCCATTTGCTTGCTGTGGTCACACTGCCTTTGCGACATAGGTGTTACCGGTCTAGTCAAGAAAAAAAATTACCATGTGGAAACACAGCGATTAAACCTCCTTCGGCAGGCTTCGTTGCACTTTAGTACGGATTCCCAAGTATGCTTCTATTCAAAAAAATATTTTTTTCCTATCTGCCGGCACTTGAGACCCCATAGGCCTCCGTTTAGTCTGTGTATTGTTTCGTCTGTGCATTGTTTCTTCCGTACCGTTAGCGAAGGACGTGCAAGACCGAAAATACAAAACCTTCTACTGGCTCTGAAGCTGCCGTTGGCATGCCTTCATCTCGCTAATAGTACACCCTGCAAGAAGCAAGTACGGATGTAGCGTTAGTTAATCAGAAACTTCACAGCGCCTTCTGAAATAAAACCAAAGTTGCTAGCTCAGTCACGTGTTTCTACCCCGCACCCCCGCTGGCGCAGGGAGACTCCGGCGGGCCCCTGATGGTCCTGGAAGGCGACACTTACGTTGTGATCGGCGTCGTATCCGGTGGCATCGGCTGTGCTCGGCCCCTGCTCCCGGGACTCTACACCCGCATCACTTCCTACATGCCCTGGATAATGAGTCACCTGAGGAGCAGCCGCTAGCTGCAGCCTCTCCTGCGACAGGGCGAGCGACAAGAAGAGTCGTGGACCATCGTCTATGTCTTTTTTCTTTTTTTCTGGGTAGCCAACGCGCACAGAAACATTTCGGCCAAAGAGAAGCCTTCGATCACTAATAAATGGCAACTCAGCTCAGGGGAAGTGCATGTAACAATTTCGGGAAATTTCCTCGTGCGTTGCTGTTGGCGCCATGAACGTATTAGGGTAATATTATATTTCAAGCTGACTTTGTCGTATATACATAACACGCCAGGGTTATCACGTTTGTCTGAAGGACCTGGAGCGGTGCACTGCGGTACAGAGGAAGCAAAATCTTGTATCAGATGCTTGTTTGTATGTGCATAATGCTGAGCATGCGTTAATATGTTGCTCAAAAATGAAATTACCATTGTAAAATGACGCTTTCTTTTCTCTACAGTGCACCATTCCCAGGCTCGAAACTAGCCTGCCATTCTCTGTATATAAGAACATACATGTTATCAGTGCACTGCTGTTCGAATCCTGTGCATGTGTGTGAAAGATCATGAAGACTGTGTGAGGTAAAGGACATTGATAATATTGAACAGGTGGCTTTGACAGATGTTTTGTCGTCTTACAGGAAAGGAACGCACAAGAAAGAAAGGCTTGACCATGACGGGTGCTGTTATGTAAAGTTTAAGAGCATCAAACCAGAACCAACTGCTGCTAAGAATATAAAAGTATGTTTGAAATGCAGATGGAGACGTCGACGGGTCCTTGTCTTAAATTTCTTATTTCAAATAAATTATTCAGTGTATTATTTTCAAGTATTTGGCTGCATGTTGAAGTTGTGGTCTCTGTGAAGGTGTATGCTATATATTGCAATATTCTCTGTAAATAAAAAAATACGTGTAACCTTTTATTCAGTTTCTTTTTATTCTGTGTTCATTATTGAACTGAGCTTTCTTGTATCATGAAGTACTAATGTCAGCGTAGTGGGCACGCTTTCGCTCAGAATGAATGGACTTCATTCTTCAACACACGGGCCACGAAGCATGTGAACATATGTAATGCACCTTGTTTAAGCTTATCCAACATCACTAAGAAGCAATCAAGCGGGTTGATGGTGGAGCGTGCTGTGGTAAATTATAAATATTCAGACAGCAATTGTAGCTGTCTGGGGGCGACTTCCTTTCGCCTATGGCCTTGCTCTTCGAAATTGCCGCGACGACCATCCTTTTCTTTTCTAAGTTGCTCTGATGGCGGTATTGTGGTAGTTAAAATTAGTGCCCCTCTGTTATTCAGGATGTACACTCTTGGGTTTCCGTGAAACCTGATGACTTCACTTCAGAAATTGTAAGATCATGAATCTCGGCTATCGCAAAACAATTTATTAGGATGCATAAAACACATCTGCAACAAGTTCACTGGCAAGACAAAACCGCATTTCTTTAATTCAAAATAAACGTATAATTCGGCAACAACGAACGTAAAATAAATTTCTTCACCAGGTATGTTTGTAGCGTAGCAAATTAATGCATTAAGCTGTTCATCTTTATGTACAAATATTTACACAAGTTGTTAATACACAAGCTTTCCTTTTGTCGACGTCTTTAGTCGAATGAATATCAATCAGCACACAAGGCCAGTGTAAACTTTGTCGTTATGCTGACTGCATCATAAACTGTCATGCTCTATACAACATTGCGACGAACATTGTTTTTACCATAATAAGGAAGTAATTACTCATTGGCATTCACAAAAACGCAGCCATACGGCTACAAAGAAAATCTATACAGCTTTCTCAGGAACTTCGTAGTTAAAGAAAAATTCTTCCTGCTCTGGGTGACCACCGCTTCACCGGAGCAGTCGCTCTACCAACTGAGCTAACCGGGACGGGTAGCTTACGGTAGGGCGAGAGCGAATTTATCAATAACTCGAACTGGAAACAGTGTTGGTGAAATGTTTAGTGGAATCCCCCAAGGTGGAGCAGATTTGTAATAAGGGAGTAATAACTGATTGGCACCCACACAAACGCAGCCATACTGCTACAGCTATACGGCTACCACTGGCAATGTAAACAGTGATTGCAGTCCATCACTTTCGCGCGTTCACAGGCGCACGGCAATGGAACGGCCCCTACAGGCACATAAAATACGCAGTTCGAATGATACTGTACATTTCTAAGAGCTCAGTGTACTAACAAAATGAATTCACTTGCAAAATCTTCATTGTGTATGCCGAAAAACTTGTGTTAAGTGCAAGTCCCGTAAATGCAAACGCAAAGAATACGCTCCGCTCCACACGGGGGAGCTAGGAGCCGTTAACAAAAGAAATGACTAGTAACACTCAGGCGGAAACTTGGTTTCTCAGCCTCAAGAACCTCGCTTAAAATTACGTAACATTGCAGCCGCGTGAATATGGCATACAGCTGTGCATCATCTTATAGCTTAGTGCGCAGTTCTCCGGACTCTGAACGGCATAACAATATCAGAAATAACACGTATAAATGTGTAAATCAGTTAGTGCCTTTTGCAATCAGTTTTGTCAACTTGGAACACGACATTGATCTTGGTGAGGAAGCTAAATGTATGTAAAGTCAATGCAACGAAACTGTAACGATTACACAGCGAGGTAAAAGCAACATTTCAAAAGGGTGGTGCTTAACAAGTGGATGTGAAGACACCTTACCTAGCTCCTATAAAAAAAAACAAAGGTGTCCTAACGGGAAACTGTGCATTGGTGGATTCTAAAGGATCTAACTCCAGCAGAATACATTGTATGTACAAATATTTGAATGTATGATCTATGGCCTATTCTGTACAAATATAAATATGAAGTATGCCGAGTGTCCCACCTAGCAATGATAGCGCATATAAGAGTGAAAACTATCAACGATGATGCCAATAAGAATTCCACTTCCATTGTTTCTCAAAATGAATGAAATAGATAGACTAGATTCCTAAAAAGGAAATTTCAATGAACTAATCATGCCATTATTAGGCAGCATTTTGTTTTAAAGAACTTACGTTCGTTTAAGTAAATCAATTCTATCATTTTTACTCAAGTGCAGCGCTACACCAGCGAAGGCCAGCAAGTAATGTCGGCAGAGTACACAGTACTGCATTGAGATGCCACTTTATTTGGTTTCTGTGCGCATTGAACGCAATTTTGTTTGAAAAATTTTGGAGCTGTTGAAAATACCTTATGTTTCAGTGCGTAGTAAGAACCATATTCATAAACGCCTAGATGGTTAAAAAAGCAAATTTAAATTAATGAATAATGCTATTATTAGGTAGCACAGTGCTATAAAACACTTGCCTCCATTTAAGTAAATCAATTTTGTCATTTTAATTTCAGCGTAGCACTACATTAGCAAAGGCTAGCCAATAAGGTTCACGGAGCACACAATACTGCTTTGTAATGCTACTTTGTTTGCCTTCACTGCGGAATAGGCATAATTTCGTTCGAATCTTTTGTTGAAGTTGTTGGAAATACCCTGTACTGCTGTGCTTAATGTACAAGAACCATATTCATAAATATGCCTATATGCACAACGAAGGTAACAAATACATGGTTAAAAAACGAATGTTGGATGGATATAAAAACGTTACTTCCTAAGGACACATTTGCAAATGAAGATGGTGAAACAATAACACATGATATAGTAGCTCACACTTGAAACATTGTCTCAGCAGGGACACAGCTAGGATAAACATCTTTTCTTTCTAGTGCAAGGGTGATGACTAGCTTCAAAAGCGCCGAAATAATATTTTCCGCGACTTAGGAGACACTTTCCTGGCCCCTCTGCTCGCCATGGGCTTATGCGTAGGAAAAACTAAAACAAACATATCACTTCATTAAAAAAATCAAGTTCCAATCAGCCGGAAGCTTTTCTTGGATGGTGGTGTATTCACTGCTTGTGCTCAATTTCTCCATCTTAGTGTAGTCGGTTTTTTAATACAATGCCTTGATCTTTGTTGTGGCTTGAATTTAACACAAAACGAAAAACAGTGACTCTCTTGAGTCCAGTGGGCGCAGAAACAAATCACTTCGCCTTTTTTTTTTGTCGGTTCACATCTCTGCGCAAAAAAACAATTGTGAAAGGTATCTCCCTGGGGCAAAATATCTTATTTGTATGTAGGACAAGTAACCAGATCTATTAAACCACCTTTTCGCTGCGCATGTTACTATTCCTAACCGTGAAAACAAGTTTTTCAGTTACATACGAAGGCTGAAGTCTGGCCGAGCATTAATGCCTCTTTCGACAAATTTCCTGTTGCTTCAGTGCATTGCAGCGTAATCAAACACCTTTTAAAAATTAATGTGGATATTCCAACGGGGAGTTTAAAGTCGTGGTTCAATTACGCTGTGACAAGAAGCATTCTTGGTTCTCAAAGGGGGAACTTCAGCCCTATATGTGACTGCAGTAATTCCAAGCTCGACAGCATGATACTTTTTCTCCATGGAGCACACATCGTATTTCAATAGCGCTTTAGAATCAAATTCAACTAAGGAATAAGTGATTAGCACGATGCTCATTAAATGGTTGCGTCAAAAAATCACCCGCGATGTTCTCTTATAATATCACGACGTAAACAATCGGCAAAACAAAAGCGCTACAACGTGCAGGCAACCTCTCTGTTATGTACAACACGTACTATACCAACATCTCAGAGTACAGCCGGCGCGTATCGTGTCACATCCTGGCGATGTTGTCTCGGTCGCTGCTGTCCGCCGTTATGTGGTCCATGATCCAAGGCAGAAACGCCGTGACCCGCGTGTAGATGCCGGGCGTCTTGGGCAGGGCGCAGCCGTCGCCGGCAGCCACCACACCCACGACCACAGAGCGACGGTGGTTCACAGCCAGGAGGGGTCCTCCGGAGTCGCCCTGCGGAGGCGTTCGTAATCAGATCTTGCTGTCACGTCATATAATTAGAACACAAAGAGGCGGGCATTTAGCGAATGCTTTTGGTGAAAGTTCTGTCTGTACAAGAAAGTCGGAAACGACGGTAGAAAGCGGAGTATGGTTGTTGCATCTGAATGTACTGGCATCCGGAACATTAGAAATTTACGCGCGATGTAAGGCGCTCAAATTTTGCACCCCCGTGCTTGCATATAGTGATGATATGTCTGCTTAACTACACTCGGTGATAGTTCGCTGCATATTGGTGTACTTTTAACGCTATTCGTGAAAGAAGAAGCAATATGAAAGTGCGGGGTATATTAAACATGTAGTCATCGATTATCCCCAACTGTGAATGAAACATAACTTTTGTTTTTTGAACTATAGTTTTCCCTGCAAAGAACAATCCCATCAAGGTATTTTCATGTTCGATACGGACTAAAAATAAATTCGCCGTTTGAATGATTATGACGCCTGGTTACGTAAGGTGCAAACCAAACTAGGCTAAAGAACGGCATGACCGTACTGGATACATGAATGGTGGTGTAGAAGTGGCAAAGCCCAACAAAGAATCCCTCAAATAGTAAGCACCAATGCGCGTATTCTTTTTCGTATTGTTCATGCCTGTAAATCCTTACATAGTAACCTGCCTAAATAGGCAACGCGACAAACGAGCACAGTGAAAAAAAACTGACGCGGTTTTGCCTCAGAGTTACTTGCTGCATCTTACGCGCGTTATAAACGAACGAACAGCTTCAAAATGCGACATCTGGCTTTTTACTTCAGCTGTACCGAGGTTTCACATTATAACAAGAATTTCTCTGAGCGCTCCTGTACAAAGCCGATAATCTTACGCAAACGTTTTTGGTTTGCACGAATAGGCAAGCAGGTGCATAGCCTGTGACGTTCTATGAGCACTGTGTGCCCATTTATTCCACGACAGCTTTTTAATTAGAGCTCTTAATTGTTACGACTCAAACATTCAGGAAAGACGAATGAAGTTGTGCATGTTGTGCTTGCATGTTTCCAAGGTTGTCCCAAAGTCGAGTTTTCTTTCATGGGAGAGTGGTTCACGGATGTTACGACAGACATGTGACTTCAAATGTACTAATGTGAAAAACTGAACAACTGGAACGGTTAGTCACGTATTGCTTCTTCCGCATATCTTTTATATGTCGATAATTGGTCTGAGCGCAGATAGCAAGAATAAAGATTTAAATGTATTGAGTAGTTACGTAGTGTATATTTTCGGCACGCGAATGGCACGGCACAGAAACTGATGTTGGCAACAACCAAGTTGCCTCTAGTGTGACAAACAGTTTGGTAGCGAATTTATATGAAAGCCCCAGGTCGTCCAGACAAAGTCCATGCTTTTTACTCTGCTCGTTTTTTTAAGCTATTCTTTCAAACCAAGGCAAACAATTATCCTTTAGTAGCCTGCGAGTGTAGCTCGTAATGCTTCTGGGGACGGCTTGTTACTAACGGCCATGGAAGAAATCGCCCACGCTTTGCAGGAATTTCAGGGGTGTATTCAAAGCCCAAAGACACCACCGTTGCTCGGGTACTGGTGTTTTATTTCGGTGCCGAAGTATTGGTACTGATTAGGTATTTCAGATTTTATTTTGCAACACTACCAAGTCTTCAATAATCGGCTCGAATAATTACGATAGAGATAAAATAAAAAAAACGCAGAAATTGGCCAGAACTAGTGACCCAGGGCCCTTTTAAAACGCTTAGCCACCGGAGCCACAGTCACATTTAAGACGATAAAGCTACAGATTGCTAGTGTTGTAGAAACTTTAACCGGCCAGCAACTAAGCTGATGCGTAGGGAAAAAATCGGTTCTCTGCCCTTAATATTTGTCAGTAAGATTATACCGGAAACTCTATGTGAATCTGCATTCTTGCAGAAGAATACATGTAGTGGAGCTGCCAGATTAAGTTCCTAAAAAAAAGGTTCATAGTTCGCTGGAAAGCCGGCTTGCCAATATCACCAATACCGAAAGACAACGATTCAACTGTTAAGAAAGTTAAGCTGTGAATATGAGAGAGCGAGACTTGAATTTGCTTACATGGCAAGCGTCCTTGCCTCCTTCTTCGAGGCCTGCACACATGTGGTTGTCGAGGACTCGCATGGAGTGGTTTTGCAGCCAGGTGTTGCAAATGTGGTTGTCGAAGACCGTCAGGACCGCTTTGAGTGGAACCGCTGCGTAATAATTCGTAAAACACCAAAGTAAACAAAACAATGTGACCCGATAAAATCTATTGTTACCATGCATATAACAGCAAACCAAAAGCGTACTTTTTTTATCACGGCAGTATTTTATAATCGTGTAACGTTGATAGTAAATGCTTGTACCTCTTTTTTTGTCTTGGTGAATAGCACAAGACGTTTTTACTTTATGTCACGCTTCTCAAGAGGAGATGTTACTTTTTCTGTGATCCGATAATGAACAAAGTGAACGGTAGGAGATAATCACTTAATGAATGCAATATTCTCCTTTTTCAAGTTGATAAAATACCGAAGAAAGAAGGGTTATGTAGAGGTGTGCAAGAGAGAGAGAGAGATAAAAAGGTAGGACACTATGACAGGATCTCAAGTTTTATGAAGGCCCATAACTCACATTGAAACAAAACCGTTAACAATTTTTTTCGTCTTGTTTTTCGGGATTGGATATCGAAAGAATGTAAGCGATTGTCAGAGACGAAGTTGTCTCACCTGGCGTCTTCGGAACATCCTCGGACACCTGTCCCCAGCCGACTACGGTGACGTTGATGCCCGTGGTGTCGGCCAGCGTGAGACTCGGCAGGCAAGCTGGCTGCGCGTATTCGCTGTACTGGATCTTCTGGCTGAGGCGAACCAGGGCAATGTCGTTGTCGTACTTCTTCACCTTGCGGTATTCCGGGTGCATGACTAGCTTGTCGATGGTGTAAGTCATGGCTGGTGTCCGCGGCTCCTTAGTGCGAAGGTTATACTCCGCGACCCGAACCACGAAGTTGGACTTTGTGTACCTGCGAGTCAACGGGGCAGGAACAGAAAAGAAAATATTTCTATTTTAGGGCAGCTTCGACAGTTAACACTGTTCGCGGTGTGAGCCAGTTTCAAAGCGATGGTCTCTGGCGTTTGAAGCATGATAAAGCTCATAACAGTTGAAGTCGTGCGCATTGAAAACAGCTTTCTGGAATTGGTGTTATTCGTACAATACTTTCTCAACTTTTTTTCACTCCGGTGCACAATTAGTTTTCTTTTACTGGAACACTAACAGGGCAGAAAATATGAAAGAGTACGTGTTAATAGTTGTTTTGTTTGTGTGGGTTTAACGTCCCAAAGCGACTCAGGCTATGAGGGACGCCGTGATGAAGGGCTCCGGAAATTTCGGCCTCCTGGGTTTCTCTAACGTGCACTGACATCGCACGGTACACGGGCTTCTAGCGTTTTGCCTCCATCGAAATACGACCGCCGCGGCTGGGATCGAACCCGCGTCCTTCCGGTCAGCAGCCGAGCGCCATAAGCACCGAGCCATTGCGGCGGCTGTTACTGTTTGTAAAAAATAATAGAAATTTCAATCATAAATTCATCCCGAAACAGTATATCGCATTGCTAGGCGCAACACATCATACACTTACCCGTAAAAGCAATGAGCTGCTGTAAGGATCCACCTTTCATTCAGGATGGTGCCACCACATTTGTTTTCCCCAAGTGACGGCACGAACTGTATGGACACCTGCAAAACACCATTTCATCGTTAGTATGTAAATGACAGCTTCCGAAGATAGCGACATAACAAGTTTAAAAATGATTCTGTGTACCACAACGTAGACTAGAAATCTGTGAAGCCTTCAATTTTCAAGCGAGAGGCAGCGTTTTATTATTTATTATGCACAGGATAGACCATAAGAGGCAAATATTGCAAAACTATGAGTAAAACCTTGTGCAAGATGAAAGTTTTGCGTACTGGTTAATCATATAGGAAGCCGAAGCAGCTGCGCTGAGCGCAAAAGAAAACAAAAGGAATAAATGCAACATGCTTCCAGCTCGCAGCAACACAGTATTGCCACCATATTAGACCTACGTCCTCTTACCGGTAAGATGAAGTACCTAATATTGTACCAGAAAGTTACTTTTAAGAAGAAGACAAATTAATTTTATATTCCTATCTAATGCATAAACATACTCTAGCACACTGGAAAAAAAGAGAAATTTAGGCTTACTGAATATGCATTCTTATGAGCGTGTGGAGTTGGAGATGTGCCCCCAGGTGTCGCGACCAAGCTTTGCGCCCGGGGCCGATAACGTAAAACCACCACCTCAGTACAACATTCTTGCTTTAATTCCCACTTGTTCTGTACTGAGCGAAGCAAAGGACTTAAGTAGCGTTTGAGTACGAAGAGGATGTTTATATGGCAAATTGCTTAACTTGCGCACGTTGTTGTGACGAGAGAAAAATATTCCAGTGAGAACTCCCCGTAAAACGCAAAACACGCGTTTATGGAACGCCGTTAGCCTGGGAACGTTTATAGGACATGTCTTAAGGCCCCCGAAGAGTGAACATATCGCGGGGCCTGCTTTATCACGATTATATTTGAAATGGCGGATTTCTTCATTTCGATAAAAAACGCTATAGTAGAGCTATAACGCCAACTCACCAGCCAGGGGAATTCTCCATCGTATGCGACCTGGCCCCCGACCACCCGAGCACGTCTAGCAGTCCGAAGGCCGCAAGCCCGATGGGGGACTGTTGTGAAAGAGAAAAAAAAATGTCGTGAAATACTGATAAAAGCAAACGTAGCACCAGATGAACCAGCGCATTGTTTACTCGAAAGCAGAGCATTTTAAAATAATTTATTCTAAATTTTCTCGCTCGGAAATACGCACTTAAAATGTGCACATTGAGGTCAGTTACTGTCCGAGAACGTGCAATGAAGCAATTAGTTTTTTCTGTGAATTTGCTCCTCAGGCAAAATGCCACGGACTAAACACTCGAACTCTTTTATAGGTTAACTTTTTCTTCTTATTTTATTGACCCCTGATTGTTCAAGACAAAACTAGTTTATCGCTTTATAGCAAACAACATGTAGGCTCCGGCCTAACTAGACACGCTCAACACCTGCTCCTAAGCCAAAACTCTCGCAATGCTCGAGAAAGGGTGCCGCTTCCATAACCGTTAACATGGCGAAAACGTTAGCGGCGAACTCAAATGGAAAAGTACGCTGGTCCGGCCCGTTAAACGGCGCGCAAAACACGTGCTCATTGTTATGTCGCTGGAGCGTATGCGATTGACCCAATTCGAGCAAAGCTAATTGCGCTCTTGGCATCCCAGCGACGTGTACACACACGCACACCTCCGCGGCGCATCCGGCGACTTGGGCAAATGGGCCATCAAAGGGGTTGCTCTCGGCAATATCGCGCCCGTTATGCCCTCCCCCGCTCCCCTCTGACTCCGCTCGCGCGCCGGCAGAAGCACGCGGGTTATGCCATAGCGGAGCGGCCGTAATCGAGCAGCCGCTGCCACCATTTACGCGCCTTGTGCAGAGTGAGCGGTTGGTCTTGCCTTTACACACCTAAAGCCGCAAAAGTTTAATGCGTTTCGGTAATACGGTCCACCGTTTCTAATTTCTCAATCTTTCCAATATGAACGTTCTGGCAGGCCTAACGGTTTAACTTAATGAGAAACAAAAAAAAAAGAAACACGGACTCCTTTAGTTAATTACCAAGTGCTGACCTTGAAATCGAGCGTACGTTGATCGCATTGAAATGAGCAAGCAGCGCTCTAATAAATGAAAGTATGTGCTTCGTTGCAAATAAGATTATGATGTTAACTTATTCCAGCGCGTATGCCTCTGGGAACTTAGCTGAGGCCGTTATTTTCTACAGGGTGAGAGGTTTTTCTCAACACGATGTGCGATTAGGGTAGAAGCTTGGGGCTGAGTTGTGCTATTTGCGACAACTGTAGCATCAGATTGCCGCCCTAGCTCAAAAAGGCCCCTCAAGCCATCAGCAAGTGTGGGCAAAATCATCCGGAACAAACCTTCCTTAGCGGAACGAGCACAAAGCCTGGGCTTGAAAGCATCACACAGTGGCCTACAGATACATCGATGGGGAAAGATATACGCGATGGTGTTACGTTTCAATTTGAAGATCATTCCACTGGAGACTCCGCTCAAGAAAGAAAACAGGAAACAAATTTCCATTTCCGGCCGGAAGCAGGATGATTTCATGTACAAGCCTCTATATATGTGGTTTTTAAGCTTGGGAACACTTATGCACCAAATTTCGCCCTAACGCCGAGGAAGAAAGTAAATTAGCCCCAGTCAGAATCAGGGTCAAGGTGCACCGGAAGGTAGTATGAGGCCTGCCCGTGAAAACTGCAATTGGGGTGCTTCCAGTCCCACAGTTAACGATAGCATTAACACTGCATTTCCACTGACACTAGAGCACGTCAGCTTCCGTGGTCGGTAATCCTGTCAATGGACACCGGAAGTAAAAATCCCAGCTATATGGAAGCACTCCGGCGGGCTCGAGCACGCGGGTGCCGCAGGGCGCGTGTCAGGAGAGCGGCCGCTCACCCATCGCAGCGGTGCCTCTTGGCTCATCCAGCAGCCATAGCACAAAGACGAAGAGGCCGAGCAGGCGGACTTGCACCTCTGGCAGCATGTGGACTTGCGTTCCGGTTCCGGTGCTAGCGGTGGCAGTCGGCTTTGCGCGCTATGCAGCGACGATGGCACCTTCGAGTTTCTCGGGGCGCTCTGATCTTGGCGGGCTTCGGCGGTGTATTTAAGCATGGGCACCACACAACGTCTCCTCGAGTGTCCTTCCAAATGTGTCATGTATCTACTGGCCCAGTGTTCGGCAAACGTTGCGACGCTCGCGCGCGCGCAGCGCTCGGGACCCGTGAGAGGAAAGAGGTTTTCATTGACCCATTTTTTCCTACGAGATCGGCAATGGAACATGGCACACCTCCGCGCGCGCAGCATTGCTCGCGCCGATTTGCCCCTCGCCTCTTCCCGCCTTCTCGCCATGATAGCACTAGCGGTACAGGCAACACTTTCGCACGCTTCCGCCGCCTCCTCCTCGATCCTTTCTCTCTTTTTTTGTGCGTTTTTCTTCCTGTTATCTTGGTTGTCGCGCATCTGCCTAGCTTTCCGCGCGCTTTTCGTTTCATGTTGTTGTTACCCCTCCCCTCAAGCGCGAGGCTGAAGCGAGCGCGAGCAACCATGGGTAGTAGTGACAACACTCAAAGTCCGCTGCGGTGTCCTCCCCTTTCAGTGGTGAGATGGCGAGTGATTTCGTATTTTCGAGGGCAGCGGAATCCCCGTCCCCCATGTGCGGCTACCAAGGTCACATGAGCAACCGATTGACCTCACTTCCGAGTGACTTTCCAAAGACCGCGGTGGCCTGCCTGACCCTCGGTCTTTTGATCACGAGGATATGGTTGCTCATGATCGGGTAAAAAGGTGTACACACCTAAGGCATGCATCCAAGTGAAATAAGCTTCGAACGATACAGCGCTCTGTGTGCAATGTTTTTGCAAATGAAGACGCAGGACATTTCGGCTTTCTTAGTCCATGCAATGCAAAGAGCACAGTTAGGACATTGTTACTGGGAACGAACGAAATCTGAAGAAGAAAAAAAGAAACAAATATGTCCTCTACGCTGATATGGCGGGGTTCACAAAATTCGTACATCTTTGTAAATTATCAAGTTGGAAAACCACAGCGAAAGTGCATTGGAAGTTCAAAACGGTATCGGTGTAGTATATATTAGCAGTGGATACCTCTTTGCACATGACTACATTAGCACGCTTCATAGAACATAACCTGTTCCTTCGTAGCTGCCACTATAAAAATACAGGAAATCGGTGCCACAACTGTCATGCAACAAGCTTAAAAATTAAAGAAATCGAACTGTGCTTGTTACCATATTTGCGATAAATGGTGCGTTTGATACGCCCATTGAATTCTGGAACATTTTATTGGGACACTGGGCTTCTGCAAAGTTTGGCTAAGTGAAACATCCGGCGACAGTGTGTGTGCCTTCTTCTGGTTCTGCGTCAAGCTTTTCGCTGGTTTTTTGCTATATCAAGAATTTCAAACATTGGTATATGTATCCAAGATGTGTACTGTCATATTAGAATGTCTTCGAAGAGGAAGGAGCAGTAGGAAAATAAAATTGCATTATATACGAAGCTTTTGTGCTTGAGCTTCGCAGCAAACTTGAAGTATGTTCACGAGTTTGCTGCTTCAGTTTTTCTGCCCTTACTATAAATGTCATTATTAAAATCCGTATCCTGTCCACTATAAAACAGGCCTCGCCCAACAGTCTTGAACTATTACCACCGCAAAATTCATTAGAGCAGTGCCCGTATCCTTGTCTGGGAGTCAGAAGTAATGCATTTTTTGGTCACAATCCACAAACAATTAATGGGACGCCTGGAGAATTTTTTTAAAAATTTGTATGCCACATAATTTTAAAAACTTTTTACTTATCAGAAGTTATACTTACTCTGTGCTTTTCTTGATGAACGTACTTTATTGCGAGAATCTTTGAAAACAGCAAAGTATGGTGTGCTTTATTATTGCCATTTTTTACCGGCCGCCGAACACAGTTCGACTCCTGGTCCACCTCTGGTGGGCTCTTGGGACCTTCTCTGGTCCCGATTTCTGTTGCTGTTGGTTTCGCATCGACCGCTTTTCTTTCTAGAACGCGACATTCATTTCGATGTTGTCCTGCATGCGTCAATTGCTGTTCTTTAGAAGTGCCGCCAACAATGTAGGTTAGGGCCTCTCGTATTCTCCGTGCGGCGCAGTTTCATTATACGCTGCAATGAATCAGACCTCACGACAAGGCCACGTACAAACGACAATGCGAGGCAGGCCGTTACGGCTTGACTAGCAATGATCCTGATTCAGCCTGTGTCTGCGGCGCACTCCGCCAGCTGGAGCGCGCTTCCAGGATGGGGAGTCATGCGCGCAAAGTATGGAGGAAGAAACGGCAAACTGTTCCATTCACTTCGGTTCTCTCGGTTTGCTTTGGTTTACCTTTGTGTAAGTTAACTTGAATTTTATCTACTGTCTTCATCGACTTTTGTGCGTAGGATGCGGCTGAGAACAAAAGCGAGCAGTGTCCGGCTTTCCTCTGAAATTTATTAATTTCGATCAAGAATACCGACATTCTGATTGTCTTGTCACATCTATAAGATAAGCATTTCGTGGAGAAATATCCAGGTTTTTGGATTGCATGTGAGAAATTGGGAAGCTGTGAGAGTTCAGAGTCAAAATCATTCTCCAATAAAAGCACGGCTCATCAAGACGAGGTCAGATTAAGTAAGCGTTCGAACGCCGCTGCGAAATGGGAGGCCAAGTAGTCATCGTCATTATAAAGGCCAGTAGTAGTTGTACCTGCTCCAATCTATAATTATCCATTACTTGTCCGAAACAGTCTCGAATAAGAGACGTCATTAAAGGTTGCACCTTAGTTTGACACCAGGAAACGTAGACAATAGCAGCCACCTTTCTGTTTGCTCGTTTGCCCTGCGATGCGTCACAGCCTGCCCTCCAAAGCGCACGAGAATGGGAGCGAGAAGAGCAGAGGAGGCGAGGGCGAGGGCTTCGGCCGTAGCCCGCAGGATGGATCGCGGAAGCGAGCTCTTTCCGGGCGCCGAGTCACACGGCGGCGCACGGCGTTGCTTCGGCCGTCGGCCACCGAAGGCAGCGACGAGGCAGGGACATTTGGCGACATTGGCCCACCGTACACACCGTAGCCGCGTGTAAACACGGCCGCCCTCGGCAGTCGTATTGGCGGTCACGAACCTGCCCTTGCGCATCAAGGAGCGACCTCTGGCTCCGCACGTCGAGCGGAGGGCGCGACAGGATGGCACAATAGCTCCTTCGCAACAATTGTTCGACAAGGTGTTGTTCTGCCGGTAGTTTCCGCGGTGAATGCGAGGAAAAGTACCGAACAAGCTATATGTGAATGATAATCCTTAATCTGTTATTCTTCTGGGGATGTGTTTGATCCAATAAGACAAGGTAGGATCAGATAATGTTCCTCCACACAAATATAATGATTTCAACTCGATTTTATTATTTATATTTTGCTTTCTCTCTGCTTGCCTGCCGCAATATGGGACACGTAGGTAGGGTGTAGTTTCTTTTTTTCCTTTTTCATTTCTAAGATAACTTTTTAGCCGAGGGCGGTCATTGCCTCAAGTGTTCCGCGTACCGTAGATCCCGGGGAAAAATATTATATGCGATTTGTGCGATTATTAGGACTGATCATTCAGGTTTTTCCTTAACGAAAATTATCAAAAAATACCATAGACGCGCAGCAATATTACTTACTCAATAAGCAGTGTGAGTGTCTAAATGAACCTGCGCTTAACTTAGCGCTTTACTTAGCGCTAACTGATCTCCAGGGGTTCTCATAGGGTGTTTTATGTCATTTCAATCAATGTTAAAATGGAGCGGCACCTCTGGCTACAGTAAGACTGGACTAGTATGTAGCTGGCGTCTACCTTACCAGCTTGGTCACGATTAAATGATCACAAGGAACGCAATTTTTGAACGCTGCGGGTACATGTAAACTTTCAATTAGAAAGCTGCGCCTCATTGTTTAATAATACCTGCATCGCCCGGTTTATGAAGAAAGTTTTGTCTAGAGTGCTAATTTGATGGCTGATGAAAGAGGGAAGTAAAAAATAATGCATTCAATAATCGAAATGTCTGCAACATGAGCGCCTACTTCGAAAATTTCCTGGCCTTGCGGCGTGTTTTCAGCACCAAACGTTTACTGGATGCATGTTCTGGGAAGCAAATTTACTGCAGCATCCGTTTCGTGATTCTTTCGCCTGATATTGATACCAGCAAACGCAGCATGCTCATACCTACGTGTCTTTAATATATAGCAGTCATTTAAAGTGACTGGCTTGCTTCACGGCACCCGAATAAATTTTTCCTGGTAGCCGTGTGCCGTAAACCTTTGCTGCTCAATGTGTACCTTGTTCAAATGGCTGGTCGCGTGGCCCGCCGAAGGTATGACCAGAGCTTGCATAGCATACATGGGCGCCTGAAAATTCAGGCACATCCAATTTTTCGTCCGTCGTGTTAAAAGAGTGGAAAGAAGAACTTCAGACCATAGCTGCATTTACATAAATTACGTTTTGCAGCGTTCCTGCTCAGTCTTTAGAGCTTTTCAATTGAATTTTTAACGTGTCCGGCTGTCCTGAAGTTTATACTGAACAGAAGAGTCAATTCTTCAATAAAGAATACAGTTCAATGCGCTAGGCGATCGTTAAGAATTTAGCATGAGTTTCAGTCTTGCCGGTTAAAGAAGGCTAATATTAAGCGAAGGCTCATATTTTGTTAAAGCACTCGCATAGATTATTTTAAAAAATGCAGGACCTCGGCCATAGTTTCACTAGTAACAGAATCTAACAACGAAACTCCGGCTGCAGCGAAAGTGTCACGACTGCTTTGGAAAGCAAGATTGCCTGGAAATGCGTCGTCTCCTGTGATAGATAATTAATCATGCTTTAGCAGCAAGATAATTCATGGGCATACCTTTCTTTGAGATTCACTGCTTGGCCGGGAAAGAATGCGGTCAAGACATCGTTTCCCTACTAAAAATGTGTATTGGTTTTGAATGAGTCAGCAAATAGGATTTTGGCCCATTTGTTTGATTTTATAGGATTAATTTATGGGGGTTTACCGCCCTAAAGCGACTCAGGCTATGAGGGACGCCGTAGTGAAGGGCTCCGAAAATTTCGACCATCCACAATTCTTTTAATGTGCACTGACATCGCACAGTACACGGGCCTCTAGAATTTCGCCTCCACTGAAATTCGACCGCCGCGGCTGGGATCGAACACGCGTCTTTGGGGTCAGCATTCGAGCGCCATAACCACTGAGCCACCGCGGGGGCTCCAGGTTTTATAGGATTAACGTCCCAGAGCAACTAAAACTATGAGTGATGCCTAGTGGAGCGATGCGTATAACACTAACTGCCTGGGGCTCCTACCATGCGCTGAAATCTCACAGTACACGGACCTCTACCATTTCGCCTACATCGAAATGTTACCGCAGCGAGCGGGATGAAATCCGCGGCTAACTTGTGCTGTGCAACGTCAGTGCATGTTAAAGAGTTTCAGGAGGTTGAAATTATTCGGAGCCCTTCACTACGGTGTCCCTGATGGCCTGAGTACCTTTGGGAGGTTAGTCCTGTAAAATCATACCAAATGTACCACAATCCTATTTGATTACCCATTCAAACATTCTTCGATAGGATTTTTTGACTTCATGACAGAGTGATATGAAAATTTATTGAACAGCAGATGCTCTTTCACAAAAAGTGATAAGACATGGTCATATATACAGAACATCTACGAGACAGACCAATTCGGTCGCCTTTAACAAAGACTACTGCCGAGAGCCTTGCATGTGGCCGAGCAACTAAAGAAGACAGGAAAGGCTCGCCTGTGTTGAAAATGAATCGGACACGTTATCTTGATGCTGCATCCATTTCCAGCCTCAAATGATGTTGCCAAGCTGCGTCACAAACAGGGCAGGTCGTGCCAACGACTAGCTGCTGTTGCATGGAACGTAGGAGCTCATTTTGCTGGCAGCAGCACACAAGATAATTTATTCATTGTACTTTTCTTATGCTAAACAAGAGTGAAAAAAGAACCATGTCGTGTTTTCTCGCGCAAAATACTGGCAGTGAAAGCAGACAACGTATGTTGCTCGTAATAAAAAAGCTTCGGCTAAACCATAGCAAGAAGCATTCAAAACAATTGTCGTGAAGCAGCTTTAGCAAAAATGCACGGTAAGTTAAAAATCACACGCGAGATTGCGCAATAAGCGAAGCTTTTTGATTTCCTTTTGGTGATAAGCGCTCTAATTGTTTTGCAGTTAGTATTCTATGTCCTTGTTTCTCATTTTGATCTCTGCTGTTAATTTGAAATTTTCTCAAGTTCCCTTCCGATAATAACAATTCTGCATTAACTGTTAAGTGATTTCTCCTTCTCTTTATGTACACCCAATGTCCAGAATAACTTCGCATAGTGTACGTGGTCATTGTGCCTCAGTGAAATGAGAGCCTGCATAAATTACATGTTCACTTGATTGGTGGCTGCATGCTCTAAATTAAGCGAAACGTATGCCGACGCAGAGTGCCCTCCTAGTAAATATTTCTGGCCCGCAATGAGAGTGGGGATTTCAGCAAAGGCAATTTCATGACTATAATGACACTTAGAGCGCCTCACGCTCATCCCGGATTAATCATTTCAAGCTCCCTACCTACAAAGCACTACATAAGGAACTGGCTTCACTTGTTCTTAAACAAAGGGAAATATGCAGGTCATAGTTTAAACTTATATCTTGACCGTTTTTTAACTACATACAAAAAATCGTTGATATGTTGGTCATATTGCCGAAATACAATCGTTATATTTCATTCCGACTTATGTGCGCAGACAAAAAGCCAAACGCACCTGTCAGTGCAGTCATTCCTGGCAAACATTGCAAGGCTTCTCTTGCCCACGAGAACCCCTAAGCCACTTACAAATTGTTTCTAAAGTACACATCTATCCCCTCATTCTCTGCCGCTGTTCCATTACTCGAAAATACAGCTTCGCACTTGGAAGATGTTACCTATGTTGGTAGTACTCGCAAGGTCGTTGTGTAGCCCTGGAACGCATATGTAGGCCCGTTAGGCGCCTCGGTTGGCAACTTCAGGGATGACACGGGCACGAAAATGCTTCCAAACGTCTTCACTGTACTGGCACCGTCAATGTTGCATATGATAACCTATAAATAACCTATGAATAGATATGGTAAATACAATGTGAATAAGAGAGGGGAAACTCCTTGAGGCTTCCCCCTCCCTTGTTCGCTTTGTTTTTGCAAGAAACCCATCTGCTTGGCCTCTCTCTACAGTCAATTGATATGGCGTTATTTCTAAAATAACACTGTAATCCATTAGGATTTTTATGTGACAACCGTCGTTGGTAAGGAGGATTAGTTAGACACAGGAAGGCAGGCGTTTGTTGCCTGCCACTTAGTTATGTGTTACGGAGCCTTGGCTTCTTCCGTACCTATTTGCACAAACAGTGTGTTGATAGTTTCACAACTGCGCATACGGGTTACAAGCGTATAATAAAGCGAAACAGGACTTTCGTGGTATGCTTCCGGTTAAGAACTGCTTTTGAACTTTTATTCCAGAAGCTTGCGCAGCACGACCCGAGAGACGCAGTCCAGAATGCAGGTCGCTCCGCCTCCTTCTGCGAGCTTCCGAGTAGAGAACTTCAGTTATGCATTTAGCTTGCGAAACTCGGAACGCTCACGTCGCACCTTGACGTACATTCATGTGTGTCACTATATCAAGGTTTGAATAAAGCTGACGCAACGGCTCACGTCAAGACTTTGATGCCACGGCCATTCGCGCAAACCGGCGGAGACGTTTCCTGCGTTCCTCCGTCAGGCACAAAAAACGGGGCGTGTTTATGCCTTTTGCTGTTTTCCCCATTTGTTTACCGCGCGCGCGACGCATATTCCTCGAGGCCGCTCCGCTGACCCGGCTGCGTTCCCGTCGAAGTGTGCGCGTGGGCTGCTAGGAATGCATGACATTACCGCAGCCAGTTATAAAATGTGGTTGTTGACACCCGGCTACCGCTGCTGCTGCTGCTGCAAAAAGAAATAACAATGCAATAAAGCAAAATAGCGCGAGTTCCTTGCTGCGATAGACTTTCGTTGGATGCATAGGCTTAGGGCCTCAACCAAAAAAATATTTATGTGCCTATAGTTTATCACGCCAGGGACTGTAGAAAAGTTGAAACGGGACAGTGTTACGGTGTTGGTGAAACGTTCACGCTGGTGACAAAATCCTGCACCGATTTATATATGTCGCAACATACTAGCAAGTTGGCTGTAGGCGTTAGTACCAAGAGGGTCTTCTGCATGTTTGTAGATGAAGGCACTGGTAGACTAGGCGGGGTGTCTTTAGATGATCAGGTGAAGGCACAGCGTGACTGAGACAGGACGAAGAAAGCAGGCGCACTGCCAACTCACGAATGATGATGTTTATTGTTGTCACGCAATAAATATGTGAAAAAGAACACAGAAACACGTGGCACTGCAGCAAAGATTGATGGCGCAAGACAAAAACATCCGTGAATTTGAACACTGACGAAAAAACAAACAAAAATGTACAAGCAGAAAATAATTAAAAATGCAAAAAAAAACCCACTCATATCTTCTTAGCTGCCCCCCCCCCCCCCCCCCCCCCCCCGAGGTAGTCTATTTCTTTTGCCTCAGTCGCACTGTGCCTTTCCCTGATGAACATGTACCGACTAACTCCATAAAGTACCCTTTTGTGCGGTTAGATTACTCGGGCATGCGTATTCGCCCAATGGAGCTACCAGGGGACAATTTTTTCGTTCCTGAAGCAATGCTGATTGAAATGTTTTACCGTTACTCCGTGAACAGTTGTCGCGTTCATTGTATTATGTAATACTCTCTATGAATTTGCGACTAAGCGACAAAAATTTGCCGTAAATATGCCACTGAGGCCGGAACTATCCACAATTTCTTCTTCATGCATCCCTATGATTATATTAGGACGTATCTTAAGGACAGCATGAGAACAATTTTTTTTAGCCTTACACTTATTGTTTTTATGCACATCGTTTTAAATTTATGGGACAACGTGTTACGCTCGGCTGCAAGCTCACTTTAAGGTTTAGTCGCACCAACGGAATCGAATTTATTTGCAGGAAAAGCTTGAAAAAAATTAACCGTCAATTACAAAATATTTCCAACAGCGGGAAGGGCGCAGAAAGAAAAGATCGTACGAGCGCTGACTGCTAGTTGACAAGTTTTATTGCGTCAGTTTTATTGCTGACAGTCTTATGTTTGAAAAGAAGGACAAAAAGCTTCAAGCTCACTTCAAGACACAACTAGACCTGGAAAAGAAGAGAGGACACTTGGAGAAGCAAATTTATTAAACTGATTCCAGAAGTGTTAAGGTCAGACTACGTTCAAGATAATGCCATTCGTTTCTCCCAACGCGTATGCAGGACAGGTGATGCAAGAAAGACTCATCTTTTCGATATCGAAAACCTTCAACGATGCCTCGCAGGCGTGCTTCTGCTTGAACTGCTATTATTTCCTTCCAAGCGCAGCTGAGGGGTTGCTTAAGGCTATTAGACGTTATTTAGTTCTAAAGCCAGGCCCATCCCGCGTCAGTAACCCTTCAGACACGCTTAGCTCGAAGCCACTGTGCTGATGGATGCATACTTATCTACGCAACTTGTGCGATCAGTTTGATAGCCTTGCTTTCTACTCGGACTTTTCTGTTTGTTCTTTTCGTCTCTTAGTTGTAGTTCTCGTCTGTATGGAGCTATTAGGTCGCCTCTTTCTACAAATTGCACAGCTCCAACAAATCTTGGCAGTTGCTAGATAGCGCTTGAGCTGTCAACTGCTTGGTCCTTGTCCTTCGTGAGGTTCTTAATATTGCATAAGAACCAACTAGTCGTTGTCCAGAGTCTGCTGATCCTGGAAATAGAGTAGACAAGTTACTTCATTGCTGACATTACTCTCATAACGTTAAGGCCAGCGCGGTGTCTCGGTGGTCATGGCGCTCGACTAATGACCCGAAAGATGTGGGTTTGATCTTGACCGTGGCGGTCGCACTTTGATGGACGCTAAATGCTAAAGGCTTGTGGGCTGTGCAGCCTCAGTACAGCGTTAAGGAAAGCCAGGTGGTCGAAAATATACGAAGCCCTCCTTTACGCCGTCCCTCGTGGGCTGAGTCACTCTTGGAGGTTGAATCCAATAAACCAAACCATCCCACGACGTTAAAGCGGGGATCATGCAGCCAGCAAAAATTGCGTTTGTGATAATTTATCTAAAGTGTACATTATAGAACAGCGAAGAGGCAGGCTGGAAGAGTGCTTTTCTGATCTACTGCTTGAGTCCACCGCAATGCTTCTGCTCACTGAGGAATTACTGTCTGGATAGGAACCAAAGAAGTAAAGTAACTCACAGTATAATCCCAGACGCATTTAATTCAGATATGAAGATAAGTTCGATTCACTGCCTTGTTTCAGAAAGGTTCTTGTGGTGTCCTAAATGTAACAGTCTGCAGTCCTTAAAAGGGGTATGAACTTTGAGAGCGTAACATACGAACAAATCCGCTGCCACTTCAAGTTGGGATGACATTTTGCTCTCCCCTCACTTCGTAGATATATATTAAATTAATTCAGTCCTTTCAAACACATTATACTATTTTTGCCTCGTAACAAGTTTTGCGTTTCGCACCATAATGTTACGCGTTAGAGCGTAAACCACAGCTTAAATATTTCTTTTGAAAGAGAAATACACTGCAGGTTCTCAATTATATTTATTACGCTAAGCTGGCAGTGCAGGCACCTCAAAATTAGATGCCATCAGTGACAGTTTTTACTGCTTCTATGTAACCCTGTATATTTAGGGCTCTTTTCTATCATGTGAAACTTTGTGTTACCCGATATTTGAGACTCAAATATATTTTGTGAAGATGTCCCTATATTGGATTTCTGTCAGAGATTGCGATGAGACAAAGAACCTAGCCGCTTTCTCGGCCAGTCAGGAAGTACTAAAACCGAAGATATTGAAAAGAAGCACGCCAAAGAAAAAGCTGCCGACGCCACCAGAGTCGCCGTACCTTGCCGGCAGCCAGGCGTGCTGGTAATTCATGCCTCTTGCGCGCGTTGGTCGCGTGGTACAGCTGCAGGCAACGAGTGCTGCTTCATAAGTGAAGCAAAGCCTTTCGCTCAGCCCGGAAGCGAACGGGTATCCCACGTTGACCCCCTGAGAAGGATATCAGCAGTCATAGCAAGGCGCTGTGCAGATCAGTACGCGATCAGAAAAGACGCTTTCTACTCGTCATGTTACTAAAGTTGTTCTTTGTTTTAATTTCACGAAAATACATCTCTCGTCATCTTCTGATTACTGTTCGTTATAAACCAGCAGTTATCCCGCATGCGAGATCCACATGCAATTATCCCACACATTATCCCACGGCAGTGCATCCCGCTTCTGGAAGCACCTTCAAGAAAACGTAGCGCATCAACGCATAAATTTTAATGGCGATTACACCTGCGGCTGTGCGGATGATCAACACTAGCTTGTGCCCATTTTGCTTCTTCGATCTTTGCATTTGCTTTGAATGCAGCTGACACGCAACATTCACGTGATACAACACTGGTTGGGGCGGCGGACTACCTCTTTAGGCGAGAGTACCCGCGATACATCAGTGATGCGGATCAGGTCTCTTCTGCTATCAGCTTCAAACTATAATCTGCCACGTTTGGGTAGATGACGATTGAGATTTGATTTTGGCAAGGTTACAACGAGTGCTTTATGCTGTGAGCAGGGTGGAGGGACGGGCTACAACATCTTGTCGCCACACCGCGCCTGCACTCAGTGTTCTAACCCACCACACGCTTGTGGCTCTTGTCTCCGGCATATGTGCGGCTTTCAGAGCACGACACTCAGCCTCTGCTGCATCCGCGGCCATCCCACAACAAGACTGATATGCCGCATCCCAGGTGGCGGCTTTATCACAAGTGCTGTGTCTCCTACTGCCCAGGCTCGTAGGGGGCCACACCATGCAGTCATTTCAGGGCGAAATCATGAGCGTCGTTTCAAGGCGTTTGGCGCCGTAGTGTTGCGACCACGCGCTCCGATTGGGGACAACGAAGTTATACCCAGGACTGCGGCAGTGGCTAGGCGCAAGGGGTGGTCACGTGATCGCGGAAGGTTTTTAGCAACAGAGACGACAAACACTGTCATGCGTTTTCTAGGAACCTTCGCGTTAACAGCTAGCGTTGCAAAAGCTGAAAGCACCGCATGAAAGAGTGTATATATCGGACGCATTCTGACGGCGTACTTCCATTGAAATGTTGATGAATTTAAACCTAATTTTATGCTTGATATCTACAGCGTTGCTTCAGTTATCTCTTTTTGAGGCGCCCACATTTCTAATGCGAATTTTGTGTTGATAGTTTCCTTATAACCTGAGCTACAGCTAAGAATAACTTTATTGTAGAAATGAACTCCATATGTAAATTATCAAGTCCAAAAAATGTCGGATGTCGGTCATATCTTCCTACTGATACTGTTACAACTTTCGAAGTGTGGGAGAAAGTGACGCACCACCGCTTTCGGAGGAACAAAAAAGGTAATTTTGTTTTTAACAGACTCGTTGGAGCTCTTTGAACTATCCAACACTTGGTGTCTAGCATGCATTATGTTTCCTTGGGCAAAACATAAAAACACTCAATGCAGAGGAAAATACGGCAGGTTTGGAACTCATAATTTGTGCGTGCTTCCTTCTGACTCGTAGAGCGCCAGCGGCATTTTCACCTTGACACCCCTCGCTCTGAGGGATGCTAACGTTCTATGAAGCGCACTTCGCTCGGGACGCCCACCATTACGTCCCTGTCCCGTTCTTCTGCCTTGTTGCTTATGAACGCGACAAAATCTTTGCGCTTGCTGAAAGTTTTGCGTTGATGAGTGGACGTCCCTAATGTAACTAAAATAACATATAGGCACACTCTTTATGCTCAGCCGATCGGTGGTGAATTGCTTTCACCGCAGCGGCATGTAGCGTGAAATAAATTAGCCGAATCTAGCCGCTCTTCGAACGTCACTCTGACTATTAACTGCTGTGTCGCAGATCAAATGAATCCACAGCACCCGTGCTCTTATTGTAGTCGAATACTGATTTCTAGCATGTCACTGCTACCACATACTCATTACTAAGCTCTCTGGTAACATCTGAGATTTCCTTGGGGTCATGGAAGTTATACAGAACATGTACATTTTATTACTCGCCTCTCAAATGCTGCTTCCACCCAATTTGGGCGCCAAACATACTCGCCTTTTTGTAGCTTGGCACGTGCTTTACTTCTTCAAGGGGATTCTTCCTGTTTGTGCGAGCTGCCGCTGCTGCTATAATTTAGAGTTCAGCAAGCTTTTTCATGAGCGCTCAGTAGTAAAAAATTGTTGAAGTACAGCTGAGCTTGTGCCGAAATGTTTTCCGTAAGGTTAAGAACAATGTGGTCGCGGGTTAGAATAAACCTTTTCCGTGAAGTCTTCTCTTGCACTTCTCTTGATAGGCTTGAGTGCCGTGTATCGCTTGAGCGACGAGCGTCCATGGAAAAGAAACGTGCCCTCTGTGCCGACGGGGAATATTGAACAGAAAAACACTGGTTCATAATGTCCATCAGAAGCCTGTCAGTCATCTTCACCCCGTTTCTTTTGTGTGGTAATTTCATGCAGGTATAGACAGCTCAAGAAATCTTCAAACCTTTGCTATGTCATTACCTCGGATAATTCGTGATTGTGAAAAAAAAAAACACCTCCGCTCCAATACAAATAAAATTGCTGCTATGGGTTCAGCCTCATCACGAGCAGCATGTCAAAGAATGCCTCAAGTTCTCTTCTTTCTATATCTTGTCCCTAACACGTGTTCCTCTGCAGCGCATAGCTGTTTGTTTCGACAAGAATGAGATCGATGACTTCAGAATCGAACTAAATCTTGAAAGCATCAATTGGCTTATTGAGAGCTCTTTGTCTGGCTCCCATGTCTCTGGTGATACCACAATTTTCATGGGTGTCCTAATTTTCATGGATAAATGGCCGCCTTGAACTTCATTTTCATTTATGTCTTTGTTTTTCAATGTGGTACATGCTTCCTGCTCCGCCCTTCCTATTGATGTGTTTCCTATTTTTTCTTGACACTCGTTGAACTCACCTGCATATATTTCTGACCTTCATCAGTCGGCACCAGATAAGGCTCCTCCTCACTCAAAGCAGTATCTCCATTCCCCTCATTTGGCGCCGCGTGATCTCGTAGGCTAAAGTAAAGCTAGAGAGCTCCTCCGGCGAGCCGACTTGGTTCAATAATTTATTAATTAGCTATCCAAAAAACTCGAAAAGAAACACAAACGACTGAAGGGCACATACACAGTGCCGACCGACGCTTGGCCGAGCGCGTGACGCATAGTCGACCCAACAACCGCGAGAACGGGCGCGTAGGACTAAAGGACAGTGCTACATAAATAAGCGCAACGCATAAGGAGCGCGCAACAAGAAGCTGTATCGCAAGGCAGTGGGTGTTTCTGTTAGGCCTACGTATCATGACATCAAAATCGATGAGGCATTCACGAATAATGATTGTTACAGTGCACCATTCGACGCACCGTGCTGATTTTTATGAGGCCTAGAGGCCCCATCCTCGAGGCCGGTAAAAGGGGAGGCTTACCAGGCGCATGTGTAGCAAATGATAGCTTCGTTAAAACTGGTGTAAAATACTGCAACTGAAGTTTCACAAGGCCTCAAGTTTCGCAAGTTTCACACGCAAGAAGCACATTTATCCTCCTAGCCCGTGAAATCAAAAGGTGGACGTCAAGCCCCTCAGCCACGAAAGGAAGGGAAAGGCGCATACTGGCTCACTAGATCAGTGGACACATCAATCTGGCATTGAGGTACGTCGCGATGGTGACAGCTATATGTGCGCTGCATGCGTTGGCGTTGACAACGTTTTGGCAGAAACGCGGCACTGGAGCAATAGGCCAACAGTAGTCGAGCGGCGTAACCACTGAGTCACTCGGCTACTGAGCCTGAGTTCTCCGGTTCGAGCCGGGCTGCCGCGGTCGGGTTCGAACCCGGGTACTCAGGCTCAGTAGACCAACGCCTTAACCACATAGCCAACGCGGCGGGTATTGGCATGCCAGCCCTTTCGCCCGTTGAATCAGCGACTACTGCAGGCCTCGTCGTTCCTACTGTTCAGCGTGTCTATACAGCCTTAACGGACGGATCGCTGTGTGCAGATGTCGACCTTCATTGCCTGGGGGAGCACGCACCGGTAATACACAGCGCTAATAATGACATTCTTGGTGCATGTGCCTCCAGAGTGCGTGAAACAGGGGAAGAAAACAGTGGTAGAAAGGCTGCGGCGCCGAGTCCCTGCACTACGGGATTACTGATGCCGCTGTCGGATATGGCGTAGAGGCAGCCAGCCTAGCAATTCACTCCCTGACGGCAACTGTGGTGCGGATAAGCCAAGTTCAAGTGTGGCCTCGAAGCTTTGCGTGTCGGCGAGTTCTGCCTCCTCTCAGGAGGACAGCGTCCCTGCCAAGCACCAGTCCCGCCCTCGAATGTCAAACAGCAAGAATCCTGCTCGGCGCTGCAGATAGAGAAGAAAAATAATGGCTGGTGGCCTAGCTCTGTTAGGCCAGGATATGCGTAGCGAAAGCGCGGCGACTTCTGGATCGGAATAGTTAATATATGGAATCCGTGCATTCATTACATGCGCCTTGATTCATGATGCAACCCCGAGAGGTCGTGGCGGAGTGTGCACCTATATTTGAGGCAAATTGTGTCGCGTTTTTTCTTTCTTCGAGACCAGAATAATGATTTTTTACGCACATTCATCCAAGTACATCTGCGAAATGCTCTGCCCGAGTACATCATGTCATGTTCGTTTAAAAGAAGTGCAGGGGTAAAAGGATTTTGGCGCGAAGTTGTTTTGTCTTTTCGCTTGTTGAAAGGGCGTTTTTCTTTAGAGTACTTCAGATCGGTAACAGAAAAGAGATTGTATAAAGATTTATTGGATGTCATGCTATCCACAGCCGATGTACCGACAGCTAAGCTGTGCAGGCCCATGGCAGGATGTTCTCAAAAGGGTGAAAAGAATGCCAGTGAAACGCTGCGTTGAAAGCTTTTTCTTTCAACTCCATATAAACACACTTCCAGTCAAAACATGGCAAGATAAGAAGGGAATTTTTGTGCCATGGACAGTAATTTTTTGTGTGCAAAAAGCCAGAAACGATCGAACATGCATTCATCAACTGTTGGGACCCTGTATTTCATTGGGACATCCATCAAAGCACGTTAAAGAAAGACCTGCCAATCACACCGTATGGGATCCGGTTTTTGCCTGTAGGTGATGACCGGATTTTGCCTGTAGGTGATGAGGGGGGTTTTCCTTATGACCTCATCATGCTACTCGGCCTGCATAGTTTATGGACAACAAGGATAGCATTTAGAAATGCTGATGTAAACGTTCGGCCAGTGAGAGAAAATTTTATGGAAGGTGTTATGTACGTGCGGGAAGCTTACCGTGCCCAACTAGAGCCACCTGAGTGGCTACCCGTGTTGGATGAACTTGCTGCTCTGAAGAAGTTTTAAATTGCTGCGTTGACCCGAGCGCGGTCAGCGTGTTTTAGTGGAGTGATGTCACTGTTTTGTAAAAACTGGCAACAAAGAAAAAAAAGCGGTCGTGGCGGAGTAGTAACGTCTCAGCCGCAAACGGCAAAAGCCCTGGCCCTGGTTCGATTCCCACCTCGACATAGGTGTTTTTTTTAAATCAGTGAGTGTGCGGGAGTTTCAGTGACTCCCATAGACTGCGCCACCGAATACGTTGGTTAGCGGTTAACCGGTATGGGAAAGGGCTGGTAAAGGCGGCTCCGCGGTGAGGAGCGCGGTGTGACGTCATGCCAGATGGCGCGGCGAGCGCGTGGCGTCTAGGGTGCCTCGATGCCAGCGCCGCCATTCAGGGTGGTGCCATCCCTTGACCGCACCCACGCCGCCTCTTCCTCGCTGCAACACCATTTTGAATCACAGCGGGCGGACGCAGTTGCTCGGAGCAAGCAGCTGTGCTTGCGTTGTTCGAGGCACAGTGGCTGCGGTTGACTCGCTGGTGGTTCTAGTTGTTTGAGAGTGTTCGACCGCATGGCTGACGAGCTTGTCAAGTCCAACGAGCCATCATGACCGGCTGTTCTCTGCCAATGTGGTCCTGGTCAACGCTTAAAGGCGTTGGAAACGTCTAGCAATTGATCGTCGTAACAGTCAACATCGATGGGCGCCAGTGAAGGCAGAAGCAGGTACTGTTAGGCCAAATGTTTTCGGGAAGTCGGCTAGACATTGTTACTTTTCAAGACACTAAGAAAGTGAACATACCCACATATTCAGGACAAAAGTATTTTTTGAGCAGAAAACAGGTTATTAACGCCATTTCTTAATTTAATATAAGATTTCCCCGTAACAATCAATGTAACCGCAGGTCAACCAACGGCAGTGTTGTATTTTTTTTTCTAATAACGTTTTTGCTATCGTTAAAACTTTTCTCCATTTGTTTTCTACGGCAGTTTTAACTGTTCGATGCGCTTGATGGAAACACCCTAAAAGAAAGATGTCCATATCGGAAGAATGGACTGTTATTTTCAATATTTCTGTAAGATTATCCTCCACTTTTCCGATTATCAAAATTTTTGTCCGATAACGTTGGACACTCAGGATACAGCGGTGGCCCCGCGGCACTTCTTAGTTGATTACAATGTCTGTTTGTCGTACTGAGTGGGTCTTTCGACTTGCTGCTTTCTGTTGTTTAAAAGGAGTCTCTATTTTTGGCTTTATGTACAGGATTGACACAGAAGGATGCCCGATATGTTGTGACTTTCGGCTGTATGGCGAATCGTACAGGTTCATCAACGTATATGCTTCCAGTAATCGAATGCAGCGAGCCGTTTTCTTTCAGGATACTGAAACTCTTCTAGAGTGTGATTGGTATGTGGTAATCGTGGGCGACTTTAACTACGTGTGTGGCCTGCGCGACGTACAGTGCCTAGCGAAAACGGCGATAACATCCCAGGTATTTTATGATCAATCACTGAAAACGCAGGCTTAATTGATGCCGAATTGTCATCCACCTTCACATATATTAGAGGCATGCGTCAAAACAGCGCACAAAAAACAGCACAGTGACGAAACAGCACAGAGAAAAAACGGCACAGCGACAAAATGCACATGGAAAAAACAACATGGCGTCAAAACAGCACAGGGAAAAAACAGCACGCGTCAAAACAACACGCCAAACAAAACGGCTGAGCGACAAAACAGACAGCGAAAAGACAGCACGACGACAGAAGAGCACAGAGAAAAAACAGCCCGACGACAACGGTAAATCACAACACATGCTGCAGCGAGCTTTGGAGTTAGCGATTGCTCGTTTCACAAGCTCAATAAGGATCAGAGTAGGGTAATATTCGCGATCTCAAATATCGACTTTTTTATTGCTTGTAATGGAATGAATAATGCTAAAGAAGTTGCTCTGGAAGAATAGATTCTGCGCGTTGACCGTCACGGTGCTGTATTCTGGGTATTCTGTCAAACACGGCCTACGTATGGCTGTCGGTGTGCCAGAAACTCTTGTTCTTCAAACCTCAGGCTCTGGACAATTGAATATGCAGCAATTTTGTTTAGAGCTAGCTACAGGGCCCTCATACACTAAAAATATCCAGTATGCGATGCTTACTTTCAGCGATGGCAGGATTACCCAAGCCGACATTTTCAGGTAGTTTGGTGTTTAACCAGGACGCTGCACAGTAGTTGTCTGAGGCTGACCAGCAGTTATTGTACTTTGCGAAATGGGCTACACAACTGACCTGAAAAATCATGCATCAGCATTCATTTGTTGAGTGTAATTTTTTTAGTGCCTTTTTTTTTACTTGGAAGAAAATTATCTCGAAACATCAATTTTCGCACCATTTGAAAAAGGTACTTTTTCAGCTTGGAAGATAATTTTATCAAAACATCAATTCTCGCCAAATTTGACCCTTTGCTCAGAAACCACAATAAATCGTAACAAAAACAAGTGGGAGTCTACTGAAGCAGAGTTGTAGAATGAACGCAGGTAATTTCGTTTCACAGGATGTTTATTGCCCAATCGGGCTTGGGATTGGGATAATACACCAATCTCAATCCGAACCAGAGACGCGCTAAGGTTTTTGATGCCTTGGAGCACAGGGCCATCGCAGCAGCCTCTCGCTCTCCCTGTTCTAATTGGTATCCTCTCTCGCTATGCGTTGGAAGTCTTCATAGGTGAAAATTGGGCGGGGTATATGACACGTCAAAGAGCGAAATCAAGCGAGACACGCCATGCACGCTGCCTAGCAGTTGAAAAAGGAAGTGGCTGCGTGCAGCGGCACGTTATGCATCGAAAGCAACCAAGGAAACCAAACATAGTTAGCAAATAAGAAAAGATAAATTACCTGGAACATTTGACTGCAGATTAGATGACCGGGCCATTTTATCGCACAGTTGAACAGATTCTTTTTACATAATAGAGATAGAAACTAGATCATGGAAGCTAATTTATGACGTTATCGCTTTGATAGCTCACCCCTCCAGCAGCGCTGCACCCTACTCGGATCTGCTGTTTTGCGGTCATGCTGTTTTTCCCCTTCGCTCTTCTGTCGCCGTGCTGTTTTTTCGCTGGGCTGTTTAGACGCTGTGTCGTTTTGTCCGGCGTGCTGTTCTGACGCGTGCTGTTTTGTAGCGATAGCAACATTACGCTAGCATTTCGAGCCTTCAGCGTGGCACCCCTTGAGCTCCATGGCGGCGCCATGGCTGGTCCCGTGGTTGGTCACGTGGTGCGGAGCAGGTGCCGGCGGCGCAGCGCGCCTAGCCGCCGTTAGTGAATCCACGTCACGTCCAGGGATGAAGATGAAGAAGGAACGCCCAGCGAAAAGGAGCGGCGAAAGACTGACTTTGCGATTCGACTGAGCGAGTTCCACTCGGCCACCTGTAGCTATCGCGTCACTGGAAGCTTAACCAGAGCTAAACCACGGCCATTTTTTTTCGCTGTGCTGTTTTGTTGCCATTCTGTTTTTACCTGTGCTGTTTGGTCGCTGCGCCGTTCTTCCCCTGTGCTATTTTGTCGGTGTGCTGTTTTTTGTGCACTGTTTTGACTCATGCTGTTTTGACGTGTGCTGTTCTTTCGTGTCGCCCTAGAGGCGCATATACATTTCCGCAGATCGCCTTAGAAGACCCATTTCGTGTAATGACATGCCCGTTTTTTCTTTGATCACGCCGTGGTCATTGCATGGATTGGAGAAAGTGGCCGTCCAAAGTTTCAGCCGTGGTGGGCACTGTCGAAGTTTAATTCTTCGTTGTTAAACGAGGAGGACTTTAGGCAGCTAATGAGGACAGCCTTGGAATCTTGCTTGACCATGGCAGTCCCATTATTTGCCGCTTGTGAGATCCTTAAGCAGGAACTTCGTGGCTTAGCTATAGAGATCAGCTCCATCAGGTCCTGACTCAAACATGGTGAGGAGAAACTGTTGCTTCAGAGCCCTTTTAATTTGCACGACTTGAATACTTGTCTCCAGGCTTGTACAAACAGGGAATTGCTGCTGTAAATTATCGCCTTGAAAAGTTTGGTGCAGAAAGGCTTCGGGCGGCCCGTGTACGCTCCTGCAGCAATCGTGCTTTGTACCTTGAGGAGTCAACTAGACAGGCTTTGCTTGATGAAAGTCGCCACTTGAATGTGAAGCGAGTCTTTGAGCTCTACTGTGGCGGCGCCCTGGTCACAACTAATGATGTGATAGTTACCGAGTTTGCAAATCATTGAACCTCTCTTTCTGCTGCCTCTTCAAGCACTATACTAATGATGTTCACGTAGCGCGCTGGGCTTCTTTAATCACGCCACTTTCTGAGCGAGTGCGCGGCCCCTTTCAAATTGGATGCAAATGAAGATGCAAGGAGCCATTTGCCACAATCGAAAGCCTAGGACCTGATGGCCACGCAGGAGAATTTTACAAAACATTTAAATCTATCTTATCTCCTGTCTAACTGCCATTTTTTGAGGATATTGAAGTAGAACTTTTTTGCTCGGCTACTTGCTGCATTCTGACATCAGTGAAGCAGCGCGAAAGAAGAAGCCCAAAGGGGAAACGAACGAGGGGAAGGAAAGAGCGCTGAACTGACAACTGATTTTTATGAGCGAAACGAGCATAATAATGGTATTGGTGGGTGAATTTCTGCCACCGTCATTTATCAAAAGTCATATTGGCTTAATACCAGAAACTGATGAGAAGGAAAAACTACGATTTGTAAAAGGCCACAGAGCCATCACGCTTTCTAATGCTGATTATAAGATTTTCCCGACCGCGGCATTTGCGTCGTTTGGGCGTCAAGGCGGGCCTAGATTTCGGCTTGTGGTGCGATATGGTAACGCTTCAATTAGAGTTTAGTTTAGTTTTAGGGGGTTTAACGTCCCAAAGCGACTCAGACTATGAGGGACGCCGTAGTGAAGGGCTCCGGGAATTTAGACCACCTGGGGTTCTTTAACGTGCACTGACATCGCACAGCACACGGGCCTCTAGAATTTCGCCTCCATCGAAATTCGACCGCCGCGGCCGGGATCGAACCCGCGTCTTTCGGGCTAGCAGCCGAGCGCCATAACCACTCAGTCACCGCAGCGGCTACTTCAATTAGATACTGCATGTATGCAGTGTTTACATATTATGCATTTGTGGTTTTATTTCTGTACCACAACCCATAGGGTTTTATTTGTCTACCAAATTCGGTATACAACTTTCCCCGGAGGGGTGCCCGTTATTTTCAGAGTATATTTAGTGGAACGAATGTATGCATGTATATCTGATACCTGATACCTTATTTAATATCTGCAGCGGTTCCTTGGGCCTAAGATTATTATTGGAATATGGCGGAGTGCTTGGCTTGAAGCACGGGTAAGCCCGGTATTGCACTGCCTCCGGGATCAGCCCGGGGCATATTAGCGCCGCGCGTCTTTTCTTTTACTCTTTGCTCTCCTATCCTTTACCCCTCCACTTTCACCACGCGGCAGCGAGCGTGGCTCGGCTTGAGCCAGGAGGCAGGCCCGTGCTCTTTCCTTTTCCTTCTTCCTCTCAGTAACATCAGTATGCATGTATAGCGGTCCCATAACGGGACAGTTTTCCTACCCGTTTTAGGGTACTTCTTAATGAGGGGGGGGGGGGAATGAGAGGGCACAACCAATTTTAATGGCCGCCATCTTGTATTCGAGAATCCAAAAAAAAGTATGCTGCTATTTCGTCCCCTGACGTCATACTCATAGTTCCACCTCTATCTACCATATTGGACCATGACTCCATCATTGGCGCGCGGCCTGTGGTTGTTTTTACAATGCTATTGTAGATAACACTACAGGTCCCAATGCGAGGTGCGCTGTTTTCTAGTTGCAGCCACAGATGGCGCTTTGATCTCAGGGTGGTAGGAGACCTCACGAAAACTCGAAACGTGATGAGCAGTTGCTGCCACAGAGCATGGTGGCAATTTACCCCGTTTCAAAGGGTATTACATTTCGTTTCTCGAGACGAGGGACGCGTTCTTCATCGCTTTATTCATCTAGTAAACCAAACAGCTAGCGCTCGTTACTTCAGCGTCTTCCAGACGGTGGCGGACTTTCGTTTTTTGAACCTATGAGGCGTGATAATCTTTCCCGGACTGCAAGCGCTGGCGGCCTTGGTTTAGTACACTGGTATGTGCGACAGATAGTTTTAAGTTTTTTTTTTTTTGCGTGGCACTCACATTCAATTGCGCGTGCATTATTGTAAGTCAATTTAGTTCATGTTTTACTGAACCTCATTATAATAATAATAATTGTTTTTTTGTTGAAAGAAAATGATGCAGTAATTGTCTCAAATATCTCGGTTCCTGTTCGCTGGTCGCTGTTCTGTTGACGTGGCTCAGCTACCCAGGCTGCGGGGCAGTGGCTAAGTACCTGGCGGTGTTGCTCTAGCTTGCTAAATTTCTCCTTTTTGTCTGTGCCTGTTTGCTCCTGTTCTGGGGTGATTGGGTGCGGGATGAGAGCTTAATGTCTACTTCTTCTCCTGGCCAGGGGTTTTCCCCTTGGTCGGCATCTCTTCCTAAAGACCAGCTCCCAATTGATCTCTTTTTCCGCAGTGGTGTTTCAAGCATTCCGGTCGCTTTAGTGCCTTCCAATGGCGGCGCTATCCGACTGAACAACCCGGAGGCCGTGCAGGCGGCTCTTAGGTCCACATCGCAGCATTTCATGCACATTACCGACGTCCGGCAGTTCGGCAGGGGTGGTATTTTGTGCAGGTCGCCGGATAAAGCCTGTATTGAAGACCTGCTGAAGTGTACGTCATTCGCCAACCACCCGGTGAGCGCATTCATTCCACCTGATCTAGCATGTTCCAAGGGCTTGGACCGAGGGGTCGACTCTCGATTGATCCCTGCGGAAACGCTTGAGAACCTCCCACCTGCGGGAGTGATTGCTGTCCATCGATGCAGCAGGATGGTTGACGGAGAAAAAATTCCTACGGAGTCCGTCATTGCCACATTCGCAGGAATATTTTGCCCGTCAGAGATTAAGGTGTGGCCATTGGTTTTTCGAGTAGATGCCTTTAACTCTCGGCCCCTTCAGTGTCAAAACTGCTGGCGATTTGGCCACAGCGGCAAAGCCTGCAAATCGGCCTTACGCTGCTGTGCCTGTGGGGAACGTCATTGCAGAGAGGAATGTCCTGAACAGCAAGAGAAATGTTGTTTGTGTAGCGGTGCTCACCCTGCTGATTCGCATGACTGTCCTGCACGAGCACAAGAAGTTCAGGTGCTCGAGCTTATAGACAAGCGCAGATGCACGCGGAGAGAGGCTTTTGCCGCAGTCAAGGAGAGAGCCTCAGGCTACTCTAGTGTGGCCACCAAATGTCCACCCATAATGGATTCTAGTTGGTCCCAGGCTATTACAGCGGCAGTTGAGAAAGCTGTGGCAAATGCAATGGATCGCATTATGGAAACCGTGTCCACGTGCATTTCGCAAGTCATAGCTCCTCAGATGACCAATCTTCTGCAGGCGTCCACCGCTCCGCTCTTGTCTTCTTTGGCTTCGGAAGCTACCCCTCCTTCTGTAGTAATCGATTCCGCTCCACAGGGCCAAAAACAATGTGAGCAATAAAAGACCTCTCAGGCCTCTCCTTCGCATAGCGTTATGGACGCATCCTCTATGGATTGTATGGATATGGATTCTGATCTCCGCGCCCAAAAACGAAGTGGGTCTCCTCTGAATATTGCAGGTCCACCTTGCCCCCAGTGAAAGACAAAGAAAAGTAACGCAAGGCAAAACGCTAAGACCAGGTTTCTAGAAAAGGCAGTCGCGGCTGCGGCATTTCCGCCAAGATAGGGTTCTTAAGTGTACTCCAGTGGAATTGTCGATCTATATTCTCAGCTTCAACAGATTTAAATTGCCTATGCAATCAGCTTCTACCAGATTTAGTTGCTTTACAGGAAACATGGCTAACTTCAAATTTCAATTATCATCTCAAGGTTTACCATTCGTTCCGGCTTGACCGGTCATCACGAGGGGGAGGGTTGTTAGTGCTCATATCTACAATGTTTTGCCACAGGGCATGCATTTCTTTTCAATATGCGGACAATGAATGTGAAATCCTTGCGGTTGACCTCAGTGTCCCAGGTCAACAGCCCTTTACGGTAGCTAATGCATATTTCCCGTCTGGTGTGCGTGACACTCGGCCCCTTGACTCACTCATGTCTAGTAGCCGATCTCAGGTTCTATTACTTGGCGACTTCAATTCGCACCATGTGACTTGGGGGTTTAAAACAGACAGCTTTGGTTCTAGACTATTTGATTGGGCTTGTGGCAACAACTTGATCTGCAACAATTCCGTATTGCCTACGTTTGTTCGAAGTCAATGCCGCTCTGCCTTGAATTTAACTTTTTCCTCCCCTGGAGTCTCTGTTATGTCTTGGGCGCCTGTTGACTGTGCAACAAACAGTGATCATCTACCGATTAGTTTCAAGTTTGCGTGTAAATTAACTCTTCCTGTGCGACATCAGCGCACGTTAATAAATTACAATTGCTTTAAAGACACGCTAAAATCAGCCCTCCAAATCACTTCAGACACTCGCGCTCAGAGAGGTGCCGAAAGCAAGGCTGCACATCTATGTTCAGTACTGGACCATGCAAGGCAAAAGTCTGAATTTTTGCTTAAGAGAACAAAGGGTGCAATCGCGAACAATTGGTGGAATGCTGAGTGCACGCGTGCATATAGGCGACGGAAAGCAGCTTGGAAGAAACTTCTCATCAATCAATGCCCAAAAAATTGGCTGGATTATAAGTATGTTGCAGCAACATTTAAGCGCACTGTCGCCCGTGCAAAGGAGGAGTATAATACAAATCATTATGATTTCCTTTCCCAATCAGGAAATAAACAAGCTTTGTTTAATTTCATGAGGCGCAACAAGGTGATTCCTCCGGCTGCCAACATTGAATCCCTTGTTCAGTCCCCTGCTGACATCGCAAAGGCTTTAGAGGATATTGCGTGTGGCCTAGAGCTTCGCTTTACATCTGATTTACCTTCTCCTACTATATTCACATGTACCTCAAGTGATTTCACTGAGGTCTCTATGCCTGAGCTGTCGCAAATTGTTCTGCGCTTATCCCCAGCGGCTCCTGGCCCCGATAAGGTCACTTCATCTATGATCAAAATTTTGTTTAATGAATCTCCTGCAGACCTATTGGCTCTAATTAACCATTCTATTAAAGGTCCTTAGATACCGCATGAGTGGCGTCTTGCTGAAATAGTTCCATTGCTTAAAAAGCAAGGGGAGGGCTTAACTTTAGACAATATACGCCCTATTTCGTTAACATCGAACCTTGTGAAATTGGTGGAAAGGGTCCTTCTCAGCCGTGTCATGTCATTCATTTCAGATAATGCTGTATTGAATCCATGCCAAATTGGTTTCAAGCCGGGTTGTTCAATTTGGTGTGCTCATACTGACCTTGAGAGTAGTATTAAATTAGCTCGCAACAGAAAAAGTTTGCTGTGCTTGTCACCTTGGATGTCAGTAAAGCATACGACCGCGTGGAGCACTCGACTCTATTACTAAGATTAAAGGAACTCAACTTCCCAAGCTATTCTGTAGCCTGGATTTCTGTTTTTTTTTGGAAAATAGAGAATTTTACTGCTGTCAAAATGGTGTTTCCTCAAGGAGATTTCCACAGACAAGAGGTGTTCCGCAAGGATAAGTTCTCTCACCTGTTCTTTTTAACATTTTTCTAAGCTCAATTCCATGCATTCAAAATGTGAAAACTTATGTGTACGCCGACGATATTGCATTTTTTGCATCAGCAGGTGACATTTACACTCTTTATAAAACCCTGCAAAATTATCTCAATGTTCTTGACAACTGGCTAGGAAGAATTCATCTGTCCATTAATGTGAAGAAATGCGCATTGTTAGTATTTACAGTTTCTGTTCCAGTAAATATCTGCCTGGTCTATAGAAATAACATAACACCTCAAGTTCAGACGGTGAAGTATCTCGGTGTAATATACGACTCTACTCTCTCCTGGCGGCCACACATTGAGCAAGTTTCTGCAAAAGGAGTTCGGACCATTGGCATCCTGCGCAGGCTTTGTAGTGCTAGGTCAGGCATGAGAAGGCATACGCTTCTGATGATTTATGAAATGTACATCCGCCCAATTTTGGAGTTCGGGTGTGTTTTATTCTCAGGAGCTCCTGCCTATAAACTTCGCCCTCTTGTGCTTTTGGAGCGTGAGGCGTTGCGCCCTTGTCTGGGGCTTACAAAATATGTCGCCAATGCTGCTCTGCACCTTGAGGCGCGAATGCCTTCGTTATCAGCTAGGTTTCGCCTTTTAGCAGTTCAAACATTTTTAAAATCGTGCGACTCACCTATTCACTCTTGCAGTATAATATTTCTTAGTCAACCTTCCGCCTTTTTTAGTGCTGCCTGGTCTCGATTTCATACCCCGCAGATATGTTACGTGCAGTCCCTCCTTGATCGCATAAATATTCATTTCACAGATCTCCGCCAAATATATAACAACTTCTCATCTGTTCAGATTGAATTCGATGACATTTTCCCATCGAATGCAAAGCTGCAGCCCTTCCCGCTTCTTCAGGGTCTATTGCAGGACCACCTAAGGTCCTTTCCCTCTCATGTTCTTATTGCTACCGATGCCTCGCAGTATCGCGAAAAGGCAGGTGTGGGAATTTTTTCACCTTCACTGGATTGGTCTTTTTCTCTCCGTCTTCCTGACTTCACTCCAATTTTTCTGGCTAAATTATTAGCAGTAATCTTAGCCTTATGAAAATTAGAATCTACCGTTTCCTAGGTCGTGGTTATGACAGACTCTCTGTCCATTTGCGCTTCCTTATCCTCACCCACTGACTCTCGGCCATTACACCTCTTTAAGTTCCTGATTCCGCTCCATCTAAATTCAGTAAGGTTGCTTTGGGTACCCGGTCACATGGGCTTTCACTTAAATGAGGTTGCAGATTCCTTAGCAAGAGCCTCTCTCAGCGGCCCAATTGTTGCTGTCCTGCCATCGCGTGCATATACAGCTGCGGTGAGGTTTCGCAGCTACACAATATTTCAGGAATTTGCTGCCTCGGCTCTTACATCATCTCCCGAATATCAGCATCTTCTGCATTCTTGGAGTAGCAAAGACTGGCGCTCACGAAGACTAGAGGTCTCTTTCACGCGCTTGCGTTGCCGGGTTCCCCTTCTAAATTTCTACCTTCACAGATCTGGCCTGGCAGCTTCCCCACTGTGCTCTTTTTGTGCCGAACCTGAGACAATAGATCACTTCCTGCTGTTCTGCCGCCGCTTTTCTCATTTGAGGAAGCGTCTTTTGCAAATTCCATTTCATCAACTGGGCTTGCCTGTGTCTTCCGCGGTTGTTCTTTCCATTGGCGCTTCTTTGCTTGGACGAAGCGACAGGAGTGTGCGCTCTGCTGTGCAAAATTTTCTTCAAGAAACGCAGCGACTCCCATTCTAATTTCTTTTCCCCGCCCTCAGTCAGTACGACATTGCAACATTATAGGCATTGTGTACTATTATGCACATTAAGCAATTGTCCCGTCTTTGATCTCCAAGTTAACTGGACCCCTTTCCTTCCCTCTTCCAATCTATCAGACTACATACTATTACCACTCCTTTTCCCGTCAAAACTTTCCTGTATCCAGTAATTAACCGCCTGTGTCTTGGCCACTCCCCCGTAGTGGGTATGTGCCAGCAACGTCTGAGGCCTTCCTTCCTTCCTTCATCTCGGTGGACACCCGAACCGAGACGTCAGGAAAGGGAGGAAGGTGCGAGTGAAAGAAGAAGGGAAGAAAGAGGTGCCGAAGTAGAGCGCTCCGGAATAATTTCGACCAACTGGGAATCTTTAACGCGCACTGACATCACACAGCACACGGGCACCTTAGCGTTTTGCCTCCACAAAAACGCAGCCGCCGCGGACGGGTTCGAGACCGGGAACTCTGGATCAGTAGCCAAGCGCCTTAACCACTGAATCACCGGGGTGGGTCAACCTCATTATGTCTTCTGTTTTTGATCGCCCGTGTTTGTAAGACTTAATTCGCTCTGCCCACGCACCCCTCTATGCATTTTGGTTTACTGGGGCATGACGTACTCAAACGAGTACGTAAAATGCCTCTCTCGCTGTGTACAAAGACTATTTCCTTTAAGCTACACGCCTAGACGTTGCCCGTTAAACATGGGGAGAGAAAAAGAGCTTTCTTGGTGTCGACAGCAAGTTTCTGCCTCTTTAATGCTCCAGAAATGATTCAGCATTATTTCGTTATTTGCAGTGATGGAATACTCTTTTCGGATATCCGGCAGCTGATATTGAAAAAAACATTGAATTTGGCACTGCATTCTGTAGGCACTGCAATTTGTTGATGAACCCTTAGATATGTTTGCCTCCGGCAAACACGCATAGCAAACCGACATTGGAAATCTATTGTTTTAGCAAAAACACCATTCATTAGAATAATTGGTCATCTAAGCAAGTGTATGCCCTGGCCGAGTTCGAACCGCAATAACACTCACTCTTAGTGTTGTGCTCATGGTGGTGGTGGTAGTGGTTTTTTATTAAAATAATAGTAAAAAAAGGAAGGAAATGATTTTTGCTAGCCCCGACATCTGCCATCGATACTGAAGCACCTGAGCTGGGACAGCGGAAATAAAGGATAGCAGGCAGAATGGAGAAATGAAATCAAAGAGGTGAGGGGACAGGAAGACAGGATAGGGTAGAAAATTGGTTTTTGAAGGGAACGGCGCAGTAACTATCTCACGTATTTCGGTGGACACCCGAACTACGTCGTAAGGGAAGGAATAAAGGAGGAGTGAAAGAAGGAGTGAAAGAAGAAATGAAGAAAGAGGTGCCGTAGTGGAGGACTCGAGAATAATTTCGACCACCTGGGACATTTAACGTATACTAACACCGCACAGTATACGGGCGCCTTTTGCGTCCGTTAATATTTTGGGATGAATACATGTGAAAAGGAATTAGAGATTCAAATTTGGTTGCATCATTATGTTTAACATAATTTTTAGAAACGCTACCATCTCCGTGAAAACATGGATGTGTTGCAAGTTCACCAGCGAAATACCTGCTATGCAGGCGATTGTTTGACTGCGGTCAACATAGCGCAATGTGAGTGTCGACAGTAGTGTCTGAATGGTTTTCGTTCATTTAGTGCTTAGAGGGCAAAAATAGCGGAGGTGTGCTACTAGAGATAGGATATAGTTGCAAATGTGACCAATGTAACGTTACGTTTAACTAAGTAGTGGTATTTGGCGTTCTTCAACGAACGCTAAAAGCAAAATGTTTCTATGTAGAGAATATTAGGATCACAACACGAACGTTTTTGTGTTTTTCGATTAACTTATTTTTGAAAAAAGCATGTTAATAAAAAAAAGGATGTTTTCACTAGAGACAATAATTATGATAATCAGTATCAAAACACATCGGTGTCAAAGAGTACTTTACATTCTTAGCAAGCTTTCGCCTTGAACATCAAATTGAAGGTTTCACAAAGGAGGAAATTCTTGGTACTCGTGCACTCTGAAAGACAAAGTCGTCGATCACCATCACTTTCTTCTATCTATTTTTGGAAATTATGGCATGAAAGAGAAGGACTTAACAAAGAATAAACATATATCAAAGTGAAAGAAAGTAAGCGAGCATCTGAAGAAATTTGACTTGGAATCCCTGATGCAATAGGACCATTTAGAATAAAATTTAGTCATTTATTATTTCTAGAAAAATAAAGTTCTAATGCAACGTGGAAACAAATCCAACCCTTGGATAAATGAGGAAATAATAGAGCTAAATTGCACCAAAAGCTTTCTTTTAAAGAGGTACCAGCTCCGCCCAAACGACAGGGCTTTGAGGGAGGAATTCAGGCTTTTAGGGCGTGAAATTAGAGCTAAAGTATGATTAGAAAAGAAAAACATTTATCATCTGAAAGAATTCCTTCTCTGAGGGAAAAAAAACGAAACGAACCTAAAACTAAGTAAATAACATCAATAAATAACATAAATAACTCTGACGTAATTCTCGAACAAGCCTTCTAACCACACCACTGCACACACTTGCCAACGAATTAAATAAGCATTCTGTTGATCCGTTCATAATATCTGTCTTTAGAAACTACATTTTTAGCATCACACACACCTCTCAGGCATCAAATATTCATTCTGCCTATTTACCTACAGCGTACTAAAGGGATAGGAAAAAAGAGGATACACTTTAATGCTCTAACAAGGTCTTTCGGTCAGACAGAGGTCTTCATCTTCAAGCAGATGTCTCCCTCCGTCTTGCAGAGGTCGGCGCCCATATTCCAGGGCACCGCTGAGTTTGGCCGCTCGCTAGGCATGGATGACCAATCCTCTTTGGAGGATTGGGCTGCCGCTGGAGAGCAGCACTCTCCCACTGCTCCGCACTCGGATTTCTGAGCCATGGAATGCTTTATTTCTGTCACATTCCCAAGTAACATGGTATAGGGTGGGTGTTGCACCGCACCATGGGCAGATGTCCCTGTATTGGTTCGGGAACATTTTGCTAAGGATGTGTAAATTGGGGAAGGTTCCGGTTTGCAGCTTCCTCCAGTAAACTGCTTCTTGTTGATTTAATTTGTTGTGAGGAGGAGGATACTTTAGTCTCGTCCCTCTGTAATAATTTAGAATGTCGGAGTACGTCGGGATTACCCTCAAGAAGTCCTCCGGGTCTTCGTTCAAGAGTGCTCGGTTAGTGTACTCGCGAGCGTCTCTATCGACCCTTTGGTTGCCTTCTATCTCGGTGTGTCCCGGTATCCAGGAAATGGTGTGTCTAGAGTGATCTTTGGGTAGGCCTGTGCGGAGGAGGATTTGGAGCGCTTTATGACCTATTCTGCCGTTAATGTAGTTGCGGCATGCCTCTTTCGAATCTGTGAGGATTGTTAAGGACTCATTCGCGCGATAACCCTCCGCGGCCGCTAGAGCAACAGCCATTTCCTCTCCCTCGGTTACCGTGCAGTCCCGTGCCGACGAGCAAGTGATCTCCTTATAGTCTGAGCCTATTAATGTCGCGGCGACTTTTTGCTCCGTTGTTCCCCAGAGTTCTGCAACATAATTTCATCAATATCAACCACAACATCTTTAGATATCGACGTTATTAGAATTAAGATGCCTTGCGCAAAATTTATCTGTACTTAGGGAGGTATTTCTCTACATAATAAATAAAACATTAAGTGCCGGTCTGATTTAAAGGGACTGAAGATTAGTGTAGCAAGACCTCTGCAAAACAAAGGTTTCATAAGATTACTAGAAAACTACAGACCAATAGCAATTATATATTCTCTTACTTGTATAGTAAAAAGATTGTTTATAAGGCTATGATTGGCTTCTGTAATAAATCTGTTTTCTTTAGTCCAATTAAAAGGTAATTTAAGAGCGGATTAAGTACTGCAAGTCTTTTAATATATTGTAGAGATTTTGTTTGGAATGAATGTAGTATACAAAAATAACATAGACCTTAACCTTTTTTATTAACCTAAAAAACGAACTTGGCACACACAAAAGATAATGAGTTAGTTTTTTTCTAAAACTATAATTCTGGTTTTTGACGTACGCCCTAGTCATTTTTTAGATTTTTTCACCGATCGTTTTGAGCGTGTTCGTCTTGCAAACAGATTCAGGATAAATCTACGTATAAAACACGGCTCCCACAGGGCGCAGTCATCGGAACTCTGCTGTTCAATATATATCGTGATTAAACTGAGTTATCTGCCACTGAGAGGAAACATTTACTTCTATGGGGACGACATAGCCCTTGCTCTACTAAGTAAAATGTGTGGTGAAGCAGACTATATTATTCAACAAAATATATATCTCCTGCTAGACCGATTTGCTAGATTTTTAAGTGAATCAAAGACAAAGCTTGTCTGTTTTCATAGTAAACACACATAAAAAATTATGCCAAAGCAGTCCGTTTATCTTCATGGCAGTAGTTGCCCACACAGGAAATGCCGCCGGTTGCACTTAATAAGAACTGTGTAAGATCTTGGCTTGACTTTTGGCTATGCCTTACCCTGCGGCGAACAAACTTATAAAGAGTAAAAACGGCTGCGGTTCGTTTGTGCGTACCTATATGCAAACGAAATTCGCGCAAGCTACCAGTGACGGAAAAATAAAATATAATAAAGTAAAATATGGTATTACAATTAGTGGGTTTGCTTCTACATGTAAGTTCAATGTTCGAAATCTCCTCTTACATAGAACTTTTACGAATCTTACTTACGGCAGTCAATATTGCCACGAAGCTTGCTTTTTGTCTGGAACCTGCTGCTCTCGCTCGCGGGGCGAACTTTTGCTCAGTCACCCCCCGGCGCTGCTTCGCTTGGGGGATCTTCTTATCGCGGCAGGCACGCCGCATTATCAATTTTCTGGGACGCGAGACGCGACCAGAGTTATCTCGATTTTTCCTAGCCTCGCGCAAGCGTGCCTACTATGTTCTGGAACTTTCCTTGCCGCCTTTAAAATCGAGCACGGCTAAGAGTGGCGGGCATTCTGTTAGTCGACGACCGCCGAGCACGTTCGCTTCTATCGCCGCCGCTGAGTTTTCAGAGCTGTTCTTAGTGGGCGTAAGCCAGTCTATTAAAGTATTCTTTTACGAGCTGCTCTGTGCCTTCCTCAAGACCGGACCCCAGTCGGTGCTACGTGACCCCGGCGGAGTTCCCGTCACCACCTCGTGACATCTGGTGGAGGTGCGGGGTACATGCACCCAACCCAACCTGGAAGATCCACCGTAGAGAACGAGAGTCAAGAAGATCCCGAGGTACGACACAGCCGCCGTCTTCAAGGCCTGCAAGCTCAGCACGGATTACTACCGGATCCTACTCGACAACGACAACAAGCTCCAGCGCCCACCATGACCGTGCCAGCGACGTCCACCCCTGTCATGCTCCACCAGCCACGGGTGCCTCCAACCTTCCACGGCTACCCTGGCGACGACCCGGAAGATTGGATAGACAACTTTGAGCGCGTGGCTACATTTAACAGGTGGGAAGATGACATGAAGCTCCGCTATGTTTTCTTTTCCCTTGACGGTCCTGCAAAAACGTGGTACGAAAACCACGAGACTACCTTGAAGACCTGGAAATTATTCAAGTCTGAAGTCGTGAAGGCGTTTACCAACATTCTCCGGAAGGAAAAGGCGCAGATGCTGCTGGACTCACGGATGCAGCACCCAAATGAAACTGTCAGCATGTACGTCGAAGAAATGCAGCGTCTTTTCCGCCGAGCTGACCCGAATATGACGGAGGAGAAGAGAACCGGATATCTAATGCGGGGCGTAAAGGAGTCTCTTTTCGCTGGCCTCGTACGAAATCCGCCCAAGACTGTCGCCGAATTCGCCAAAGAAGCGTCAACGATTGAGAAGACCCTGGACGCCCGCACAAGGCAGTACAACCGACCACCGCAGGTCTGCTCCAGCTTTCCGGACACGACGACTACAACCAGCGACTTGCGGGAGATCATCCGTGAAATCGCCCGCGAAGAACTACGCCGGCTGCTGCCATCATCTTCACAACCTCAAGTAGCGAGCCTGACGGAAGTCGTCCGTGAAGAAGTGCGGCATGCGCTTGGCTCCCCTTCTGCGACGACTGAACCTCAAGCTCCAGCCATGAGTTACGTCGCTGCAGTACGCAAGCCCGCGCCTCGACGTGCCACCCCAAGCCCTATTCGACGTGAGCCAGCAGTGCTCGACCGCCGCCCTCCGGGCCCCGCCCTCCCGACCTACGAACAACGTTCGGGCCCAAGGAAATGCGACACCTGGAGAACCCGTGACAACCGTCCGCTGTGCTTCCACTGCGGTGAAGCCGGTCACGTCCTGCGTCACTGCCCGTTCCGACGCATCGGTCTTCGCGGATTCGCCGTTGACGCACCACGACCACGCTTCGGCCAACATCCACAAGAAATCGATGACTACCTGCGCCGCGACGAATACGTGTCGGGCCGATTTTCCCGCTCACCCTCGCCGCGAGCCTCGCGCTTCACGTCGCCCCGCCACAGCTACGCAGCGGCTGTGCGAGGAAAGTCCCCCAGCCCCCGTAGGGGAAACTGAAAACAGCAACCTTAGGAGGTGAGGTTGCTTCCCGGCAAAAAAACGAAGACCCTCCAACGACGAGAACTCACGGCGACGCCGCACCGACGACGACACGACGCAACTTAGAGACCCCCAGGCCACCGACATCGACAAGCCCCTGCAGCCGCAGTCGCAATCACCGACCAAGCCGTGACCCGACGCCGAAAGTTACGTGCAACGCAAGAGCAAGGACTTCCGATCTAGAGGTGACTGTCGACGGCCGAAACGTTACTGCTCTAATCGACACGGGAGCTGACTATTCCGTGCTGAGTGGTTCCTTCGCCGACCGGATCAAGAAAGTGACGACGACTTGGGATGGCCCGCAGATACGCACAGCAGGCGGACACCTCATCACGCCATCAGGAAGGCGCACTGCGAGACTGACTGTCAACGGACACACATATCCGACAGTATTCGTCGTACTTCAGAAATGTTCCCGTGACGTCATTCTGGGGATGGACTTCTTGACACAGCACCGCGCAGTCATCGACCTCAAGTCCAAGTCCATCACGCTTTCGACGGACGAAGCTTTACCTCCGAAAACGACCCCAGAGCAGTCAAAGGCCCTCAGTGTTCTCGATGAAGAACTAACCATCCCACCCCGGTCCAGCGTCATCGTCCCCGTCTGTGCAAGAAATTTCGAAGACGTGAAGGCATCATCGAGGGAAACACGCAGTTGCTCTTAGACAGACGACTTGGCGTCGCAAGAGGCATCGCTCATTTGCGGCATGGAAAATCCGAAGTACTGGTCACGAACTTCAGCGAAGAATACCGACACCTCAACAGAGGCACTACAATTGCGTTCTTGGACGAAGCAACTGATTTACTGGACGCCTTCATCATCTCCGACGAACCTGCAAATGACAGCCTAAAGCAAGACCATGCTCCCACGTTCGCCATCAACCCAGCATTACACCGGGACCGACAAGAGAAAATCACCCTTCTTCAAAGTTACAGCGAATGTTTCGCCTCGTCATCAAAGGTGCGACAAACGACGATAGCCAAACATCGAATTATAACCGACGAACACACCAAACCTCTCCGCCAAAGCCCTTACCGTGTGTCGCCGCGAGAACGACAGGCCATCCGGGACCATGTAGAGGAAATGCTTCGCGACGACGTCATCCAACCTTCGAAGAGCCCATGGGCGGCACCGGTCGTCCTAGTGAGAAAGAAAGACGGTGCTCTTCGATTCTGCGTCGATTATCGGCGACTGAACAAGATTACGAAAAAAGACGTCTACCCCCTCCCGAGGATCGACGACACTCTGGACAGGCTCTGCCACGCCAAGTATTTCTCGTCGATGGATCTCAAGAGTGGATATTGGCAGATTGAAGTCGACGAAAGAGACCGGGAAAAGACTGCCTTCATCACACCGGACGGACTGTACGAGTTCAAAGTCATGCCATTTGGGCTTTGCTCCGCACCCGCAACTTTCCAAAGGGTAATGGACACAGTGTTGGCAGGCCTCAAATGGCAAACCTGTCTCGTCTATCTAGACGACGTTGTAGTCTTCGAAGCGAGCTTCGAGGAACACCTCCGGAGGCTGAAGGCAGTACTCGACGCAATCAAGTTATCCGGACTTACCCTGAAGCCTGAAAAGTGCCGGTTTGCCTACCACGAACTATTGTTTCTCGGCCACATCATCAGCAAGGACGGCGTGCGCCCCGACCCGCAGAAGACAGCCGCCATTGCCAATTTCCCGCAGCCTCATGACAAGAAGGCGGTCCGCAGATTTCTGGGATTGTGTGCTTATTACAGACGCTTTGTGAGGAATTTTTCGCGCGTCGCGGAACCTCTGACCAAGCTCTCCAAGGCAGACGTACCATTCACATGGAATTCGGCACAAGCGGAAGCCTTCAACGAACTTCAGCGTCTCCTGCAGTCCCCACCGGTGCTAGGGCACTTTGACGAAAACGCCGAGACAGAAATCCATACCGACGAAAGCAGCTTTGGTCTAGGCGCCTTGCTCGTCCAGAAAAACGAAGGAGTCGAAAAAGTAATAGCATATGCAAGTCGTTCATTGTCGAAAGCAGAAGCGAACTATTCGACCACTGAAAAGGAGTGCCTTGCGATCGTCTGGGCTACATCGAAGTTCCGTCCCTACTTGTATGGACGCCCGTTCAAGGTTGTGAGCGACCACCATGCATTGTGCTGGCTGGCTAACTTGAAGGACCCCTCTGGCCGTCTCGCTCGATGGAGCTTGCGCCTCCAAGAATTCGACGTCACGGTGGTCTACAAGTCTGGGCGAAAGCACTGCGACGCTGACTGCCTGTCACGAGCCCCTGTCGACACGCCGCCAAAAGACGATGACGACGACGCTTTCCTTGGACTGCTAAGTTCCAGCGACTTCGCACGACAGCAGCAATCTGATCCTGACCTACAGCGCCTGTACGAGTATCTTGAGGGGAAGTCTCCTTCACCTCCTGCCCTCTTCAGGCGTGGACTATCGTCCTACTGTCTGCAACAGGGAATCGTCGTGAAGAAGAATTTCTCACCGAACAAGGCCGCCTACCTTCTCGTCGTCCCGAAGAGCCTTCGGGAGGAAATTCTGCAGGCTTCGCATGACGAACCAATGGCTGGCCACCTCGGGTTTACTCGCACCCTCCGCCGAATCCAAGAGAGATATTACTGGCCTCGTCTATCCTCCGACGTCGCGCACTACGTTAAGAGTTGTCGTGAATGCCAACGCCGGAAAACGCCACCGAAAAGACCAGCAGGGTTCCTGCAGCCGATTCGACCGCCATCAAGACCTTTCCAGGAGGTCGGTATGGACCTACTTGGCCCCTTCCCAACATCAACGACGGGCAACAAGTGGATTATTGTGGCGACCGATTATCTCACCAGGTACGCCGAAGCAAAGGCCCTCCCGAACGGCACAGCAGCAGAAGTCGCCAAATTCTTCGTCGAATCCATTCTTTTACGACACGGCGCCCCCGAAATACTGATAACAGACAGGGGGACAGCGTTCACGGCGGAGCTAAACCAGGCCATTCTGCAGCACAGCCATACAAGCCACCGGAGAACAACTGCGTACCATCCGCAGACAAACGGGCTTACAGAACGCCTCAACAAGACCATCGCCGATATGCTTTCTATGTACGTAGACGCAGAACACAAGACATGGGACGTCATTCTTCCCTATGTGGTGTTCGCCTACAACACCGCTGTGCAAGAGACCACCCAAATGACACCATTTAGTCTCGTCCACGGGAGGGAGGCCACGACCACACTCGACGCCATGCTGCCCGACGTTACCGACGAAAGTAACCTCGACGTCGCCGCCTACCTGCAGCGCGCAGAACAAGCTCGACGATTTGCCCGTGAGAGAATACAAGACCAGCAGCGCACCGACGCCCGACGCTACAATCTTCGAAGACGCGCAGTGCAATACAAGCCAGGCGATAGAGTTTGGGTTTGGACGCCGATTCGCCGCCGCGGACTGAGTGAAAAACTTCTGCGCCGCTATTTCGGCCCGTACAGGATTCTTCGCAGACTGGGTAATCTGGACTATGAAGTCGTCCCTGACGGAGTTACAGCATCCCAGAGACGCCGCACACGCTCAGAAGTTGTCCACGTCGCCCGTCTGAAGCCTTACTATTCGCGCTAATGACTCTTTGTGCTTACATTATGAGTATTTATTTTGTATGCTCTGTAACTTTATGTCCGTTATCCCTGTTTTTAAGCATCGGGTCGATGCTTCTTTAAGGGGGGAGTAATGCCACGAAGCTTGCTTTTTGTCTGGAACCTGCTGCTCTCGCTCGCGGGGCGAACTTTTGCTCAGTCACCCCCCGGCGCTGCTTCGCTTGGGGGATCTTCTTATCGCGGCAGGCACGCCGCATTATCAATTTTCTGGGACGCGAGACGCGACCAGAGTTATCTCGATTTTTCCTAGCCTCGCGCAAGTGTGCCTACTATGTTCTGGAACTTTCCTTGCCGCCTTTAAAATCGAGCACGGCTAAGAGCGGCGGGCATTCTGTTAGTCGACGACCGCCGAGCACGTTCGCTGCTATCGCCGCCGCTGAGTTTTCAGAGCTGTTCTTAGTGGGCGTAAGCCAGTCTATTAAAGTATTCTTTTACGAGCTGCTCTGTGCCTTCCTCAAGACCGGACCCCGGTCGGTGCTACGTGACCCCGGCGGAGTTCCCGTCACCACCTCGTGACAATATCATGGAGAAAATTTTTCAAATACCACGCGCAGATTGGGCACAATCGTGAGCAATGCGTGTTTGGCATCTTGTAAAGAAATTATTTTTGTTTTGCCTTCAAGGCTGGCAACGTTAAAACGGGTGCTCTTCGATGCACAGAATGTTTCACCTTACCCAAAATGTTGGCAAATACGAAAATACTCGAAGATATTATGCACTGTTTTACGTCAGCTAGTTTATGTACGAGAGCAGCGTTCCAAATTTCAGTTCAGTAAAAAAAAAGGTACTAAAATCGTGACTACAATCTCTAATAAAATTTTTCTTGTTTGACCAGTCACTGATATGTACTTTCTGCTTTTCTTGTCATGGTGCCTATTAATTTGAAGCAATACCATCCCGAGCAAGGACCGGGCAGCTGAATCTGATTAACGATATCGAAACGATTATTTCCTATTTTCCTATTAAGCCAATAGCCGTTATGACCACGCATGAGAACTTTGTGTTGTGTCTGAGAATTATTTCTTCCTTTATAGTTACTGTACTTAATAAAAGTTTGTATAAATTCCACACGAGGGCTTGTAAGATTTGTTTCGTATTTTTTATCTCTCTGTACTAACACTGTTCGCTTTATTCCGTGAAAGCCAAGATTGCATGTTTTATCAGAATATCAACATATACTAACTGTATGCCATGAAAACAAATAGATCGGACGGAATCAAATAAACTTTCTTCAATTTTATTCGAAATTCCAACAATGTTTTCCTGGCAGAAGGGAACCGAATTTGAATCTTAAGTGCTTTTTTTAAGAATTTTTTAAAGTGAATTATACATGACTTTTTTCGTGTTAAAATGTTGTTGCGGGAAAGAATATATTTACATTTATTTACAAAAACGAATGGACAGCTACGGGCGGCACTCAGAACACAGCCAGAGATGAGTTCTCGTCTTCTTCCTCGTCCACTCGTTCACTCGCTCAATGTCGTCGTCGTCTACCCGCTGCAGGACCCCCGGCTGATGAAACGCCGTCTCGGCGTTAGAGTGGTGGCGTAGGAGCGTCGTGATAAGGTTTGAGGCGGCATACATGGACGTCGGTAGAGGGGCCAGAGGACGATGGCGAGGACGGAAGAGGAGCAATATCATAGTTCACGTCGGTGACTCGGCGCACCACACGGTAAGGGCCACGGTAGTGAGAAAGGAGCTTCTCGGAGAGACCGACGCTGCGCGACGGCGTCCAGAGAAGGACGAGTGATCCGGGGTGATATTCGACGGCCCGGTGCCGGCGGTCGTAGGCGGACTTCTGGGAAGCTTGAGAGGCACGGAGCCGACTACGGGCTATTTGGCGAGCCAGCGTGGCCTGGGCGATGGCGTCCTGAGCGTAAGCAGTGGTGGGGACTGAAGAAGGCGGCATGAGTGTGTCCAAAGGCAATAGGGGGTGCCTACCAAACAAAATGAAGAAAGGGGAATAGCCTGTTGTGTCACGCCGTGAAGAGTTGTACGCAAATGTCACATAAGGCAAGGCTGCGTCCCAATCGCGGTGGTCCGGTGAGACGTACATTGCTAACATATCGGTGAGCGTGCGGTTGAACCGTTCCGTAAGCCCGTTGGTTTGTGGATGGTAAGCTGTCGCGAGCTGGTGCTGCGTGGCACACGAACGAAGAATGTCATCAATCACTCTGGACAGAAAATAACGACCGCGGTCGGTGAGCAGTTGACGAGGGGCGCCATGGTGAAGAATTACGTCTTGGAGAAGAAAATCGGCGACATCGGTAGCGCAGCTGGTGGGCAAAGCACGCGTGATGGCGTACCGAGCCGTATAATCAGTTGCGACAGCGATCCACTTGTTACCGGAGAGGGACGTGGGAAAAGGGCCAAGAAGGTCGCCAACATGGTGGAAAGGTTCCGGAGGTACGTCGATGGGTTGTAGAAGACCGGCAGGCAAAGTGGAGGGCCTTTTCCGGCGTTGACACAGGTCGCAAGCGGCAACGTAACGCTTGACGGAACGATACAGACCAGGCCAAAAGAAGCGGTGCCGCACTCGAGCGTACGTGCGGGACACGCCAAGGTTGCCGGCTGTCGGCAGATCGTGCAATTCCTCAAGGACAGAAGAACGTAGATGTTGGGGTATGACGAGGAGCAGCGGAGGACCGTCGGAGCGTAGGTTGCGGCGATACAAAATGCCTTTCTGGAGCACATAAAGTTGCAGAGACGGAGATCGGTTTGCAGAGCGGAGGCCATCAAAGATAGGTTGTAAAGATGAGTCGTCTACCCGCTGCAATATCCTTGATGTGCATTTAGCTACACTTGTGCACTTTTCATAACCGTCAACCTGTATCATAGAGGCCATTTGCAAAAGTATTATATGCGACGTCACTGCTCTGCCTAGCTACGCACACAAGCGACCCGACGCTTATGCGAGATGAATCAAAATTTCGTATTGAGCGCGTAAAACCTTTTATCTTTATTATTATTATTAGAAAGCGCTGGTGGAGAGTGGAGCAGTAATACCATTGTCGGGAAACCTGCCAGCGTACGTCATTTCCGATGACGCAAACGAGTGCGCAAACAGAATGAATGAACCAGAACAGCGACACGCTGAAACACGTGCCGCACTGTTGCCCACACACATGCCACCGTTGCATCCGGGTCCGGTTCCGCAGCGACAATCCGTTCCGTTTCGAACCGGTCCCAACCTGTTTCGGGGTTTCGGGAGCAATAAAGTTTTATGTAAACGCAGATCAAGCCGGCTGATTCTTTGTTTCGTTTTCTGTATCAAGTCAGTAGGCAATATAAAAAAAAGAGAATTTGTCTTAAGCAAGCTCTTTAGATTTGATCCACTTCAATTTACTGTTTGCTGTCGAACGTGAGCGAATTTACAGCTAGAACAGCGAGCTGAAATGAAGTTAAAAATTTTGGTTTCCTCAATATGATAGTCGCGTGTTTTTGAAAAGTTCAGCAGCATTTTTTTTTTATTTCTCAGTTGGATGCCTCCTGCGCCTACCTTCATGTAAAATGGGCTTTAGAGAACACCTGGTTGGCTGAGGATAACGCATAAATCGGCTATTAATTGATAATTTAAGAGCGGAATCATGCTTGTAGAAGATTAAAATGGTGATATACATGCCAGGAACATACATTTTTCAAACAAGAGCAAAAAAAATCAACCGTCCTAAGCTTATGTGCTTAGCGCGTTATTCAGCGAGAGCAGTCAAACTGCGCGCGGTGCTGCTGGCGCCCAAGATGGTCGTCTGCTGGAGTCTGCTGCGCTTTGAGTCTGACTTGGCGGCAATGATAACCGTCTTCAGCGAGGCGAAGGTGTGAGCCTGGTACGGACGAGGTGTTGGTATCCACTCAATTCCTCGGCGATGTCAGGCGACAGGATGGAGACGAATTGGAGGAACTTGGTCTCCTGGCTGGTGACATGAAGCAGACGGAAGTGCGCCTCGACCTGCAGGAGTCAGACGCTGGGGTTTTTGGGCGAAAATGGCGACAGGTTGACATGTAGGAACGCGCCTAACGAAGCGGCGCTGGGCCGAGCGTCCTGATGCTCGTCGGCACCGGTAGAAAGGGTGCAAGATTCGGTGCGGGGTTGGAGATGCGTGTTCGATGCCGAGTCGCCAAAGCTGTGGGAGCTGAGATGAGGAAGAACCAGCACCGACAGCACTAGATTTCAAACTGATATTTCACTGCTGCTCGCTTACTACACTTCTGGTAGCAACGGTGCCCATAACCCAGATCTTTACGCCGGCAAATACAGGCCTCCCTGGCAACGAGAAGGCTCATTCCCTAGCCCGAGGTCTCACATTCCGGCCAAGGAGAGTGGAGCCGCCTACACGGACCGGGGAGCGTCTGCTTTCCTTCCGGGATACTCTCGTACTACCGGGACAAACGAAGGGAGAACGCACCCCCAGCGCCATCCCTCACCGTAGCACAGGCGACGACTACAAACTCGCACTGCTCCATATCCCACACTACTACATGCCCGATATCCAGGCCAGTTCCCCTCCTCATGCAAACTTTGCATCAAACCATCGTACACGCCCTTCTCACTTGCCCCACCTTCCCTCATCGCCCCATCACCAAACCTGGCGGAGTCTTACTGGGAAACTCTTCTGACCAGCACTTCCGCTCAAGACCAGCGCCGGATCATCTCCAGTGCCATGAGAATGATTGCGCCATCCTTCGCTTTGTTAGGGTGCCTCCTCACAGTGAGGGAGCTCCTAAGAGCCATGTAGGGTTCTTCGCCCCCACTGTTTATATCACTCGCAATAAAAGTTTCTACCACCATCTTTATTGCTCTGCACGCGCTGCGAGGGCTAGTAAAAACTTCGTCTCAATTGACGGGCGCCGCACGCAGAGCGTGCTGTGGCCTGCGGCCAGAGCGCGACGCGAGAGGCGCTACATCTCATTGTTCAGCGAGCGCAGTTAAACTGCACGATGTGCTGTCTATGTCACCTGAAGCTGGTCGTCGAAAGTCCAAGCACTGCCGAAGCTTCCGCCTCAGTAGTCGGGCACAGCTCCGCACTCCGCACTCAGAGCGCCAGTTACAGCCGGTAGCAGGCGCAGCCCTGCATGGCTTCAATGAGGCACCAGCACGCAGAGACTCACGTAAACAGCTCTCGCGGTAACAGCGTTACTCTTATTTTTTTTAACAAAGACAGGCGTTGGTGATGCGACGATTTGAGATGCTCTTTCCCACTTTTCCATTTGTGTGCAATAATACATAAGCTTATCCAGTATATGTGCTTAAAAAGGTTCTATGTACATTTATATGCAAATTTTACCTAAAAATTTTAGGTCACACAAATATCCGAGTGTTCGAGGAGAAATTTCCGAAACCGAGGAGTGATAAATTTTATTTTACTATGCATACGTACAGCGCTTGAACGCGCTCATTGCATATCATCAAATCACCACATTCTACAAACTCAGCCGCATGACATTGCCACCACCCTACAGTACCTTGTCACCCTTATCGAGCGCCACATGGCGACAATTACAGACGAACTGCTTTATGTCACCCTACCATCTCTAATGCTTTCACCCCATCTTCCCTCTTCATTGTAACACCTATGGCGTGCCCAGATCCACACTTTTCCACTATCTTTAAGAATGTCCTTCCCCACAGGCAGTACCCCCCATCCCCAATCCAACTCATTCTTCCTGGGAGGCTGCTTTACGGACCGCTCAGCCCGCCGCCCAAAAATGGCTGGTGGATCAGGCTTTATTTGAAGCACAAGAACGCGGACTCCTAGACCAGTAGGGGAGCACCCTGGAAGAATTTTTTTTTTCGTCCAATAAAAGTGGTTTCCATCCATTCATACGTAAAGCGTTCTATTTCATGACAGAGGAGAGAGAGAATCAGGAACGGAAATTCAGGCAGCTTAGCTAAGCGACGCCCACTGAGCTACCCTACGCGTGGAAAGGGTGACGAAGGGAGAGATAGAATTGGGAGAGAGGAAGGTAGATGAATTTTTCGCGTGACCTTATTTCGTAACTAACAGGGTACACTGGGCAAACTGTTTTCCATATCAAGACTAATTCAGCATTTTTTGTAACTTCGTCGCGCGGGTCGTAGGTTTTCCACTGACCTGAGGTTTATTAGTGATTCGGCGTGGCAATTCGGCGTGGCGATTCGGCGTGGCGATTCATCATGCGGCTCTTCCAGAGACTAAATAGTCCCAGCCACATAAATAGATCATATGGCACAACACAGTTTTTTTCCACAGGCAAAAACGGATACTGTAGGGTGTGATGTCAATGTCCTTCTTAATTGTTCATTGTAAAATGTGCCAGAAGAATATATCATCAATGCACAGAATAAAACAATGGTCAATTGTCTCTGGTGTATTGCACAAGCGGCAATTCACCGTGCATGGCGCAAGCATCTCCTTAGCATGAAGGCATGCCTTCACAGGCAGCGTGGGCGTGTGCAGTTTAAAGAAGATAATGTTTTTGGGCAGAAGAAATGCACATTCGCCTAACACGTTTTAAAACACTGGTGTCAAGGAACTCCAGAAAAGGTTGTCGATACAATGGTACAGGGAACAAATACTCTGTAAGTGCCTGAGTCATCTGCCTCTTGGAGAGGCTATAGAGGTAGTCTAAAGAAAAGGGCACAGTGACGAAATTGAAGGTGTCAGCAAATTCCTTAAGGAATCTCCATATAGGCCCCTCACGAGTGTGTCCCGTCGGTGCGAATAGGAAAGGCAAATGGGCACTGAGACGCCTAATAAGCACAGCTACTAAAAAAGGCTGGTTTGACGATTTGAAAAAGAAAAAAACACGAAACAAGTTGATGCACGAATAAGTGAACAAGGCCGATTCCACCAGACTCAAGAGAAAGAAATAGATTATCGCGACGCATGGGTTTCCATTGGGAACGCCATATGAATGTAGCAAATATTCTGTGCATCACCTGCACTTTATTCCTCGCAGAGTGAATAACTTGCAGCACAAAGGCAAGTTTTGCAAATAAAAAAATGTTGCAGACTTGAGCCCGAGCAAACACTGATAGTTCCCTACCCAACCAAGCTTGGGTTTGTCGCCTCATGGAGACTATCTGAGAATCCCAGTAGGCGCCACTGTTGGGAAATTGGTTAAGAGGAACCCCTAGGTAGTGAAGGGGCCCGCAGTCCCAGCTTATGCCACCATAATAACTTGGTGTTGCACCCCAATGGCCCAACCAAAACCCCATGGATTTATCTAGACTAAGAGCCGCACCTGATACCTCGCAAAACTGTTGTCAAATGCAACTCCTCAAGCACACTGGTTTTGTCAGAACAAAAGAGGGTGACATAATTTGCATTGGCTGAAATCCTAACTTCACACTGCGTCAGGGAGAAACCACGGATAGATGCACAGTTAATAATACTGAGCCAAAGGGGTTCAAGATACAGGGCAAACAACAAAGGCTGTAATGGACAGCCTTGGCGAACAGATAATTTCAATGCAATAGGTTTGGTTAGCTCTTGGTTAGCAATTAGCCTTGTATAGGACTCCTTATAGCACAGTATTATGCCCCTAAGCAAAAAATCTCCAATAATAGCATGCTGTAAGACCGCAAACAAGAAACCGTGACGAACTTTATCAAAGGCATTGGCAAGATCAATTTGAACTAGAGCTACTTGTTCGATCTCATCTGATACTGTCTTCACTACTAAACATGCAATATGAATATGGGTTCGGATGCTGCGGCCTCTGATACCGCAGACCTGATGAGTGCCTATTAAGTGCGCGACAACTAACTGCAGACGATTGCACAGAACCCTTGCAAAAAGTTTGTAATCTACATTGCAGGGGGAAATTGGACGATATCCCTCAACGGTTTTCTACCGACTGGAATCTGTGCTTTTTTGGAATAATATAGTATGTCCGGAATAGAAATTGGGGGGCAAAAAACCAATACTGTAAGAAGCCTGGAAAACCTCCATCACTCCATCAAGATAGGCGCTAGGCAAGTGGAAAATGTTTTATAGAACTCGCTAGTAATGCCATCTGGCCCAGGAGATTTCTGAGTCTTCCGGTCAGAAATGGCAGATTTAATATCGTTCAAAGTGATAGCACCCTCCACTACAGCACGCTGCTCATAGTCAAGTCGGGGCAAGGCTTCGAATAAGGGACTGTAATCTGATGTCACATTTTTGCCCGCACAACCACCAAACAGCTTCAGATAATAGACAAAGAAAGCCTCAATGATACCAGGACCATAGCTGTATGCGCAATCACCATGCTGAATTTTCAATATTTTATTAGCTAGAGCAGTCTGCCTTTCATCCCTCAGGTCCCGACGAGATGGTTGCTCATCCAGAAACCTACGGGTCTTAGATCTTATCAAGGCCCCTTTGTATCTTTCGGTTTCAAAGTGCTGAAGCTATGCTTTTACTGCAGTGATATCTTCTACATAGGCACCTGGGCTAATCCTCTAACGCATGTAGTTCAACCAAAGTACGGCCGAGCTCTCGAAGGTGATGTCTCCTCAAAAACGGGATTCTTGCTGAAGCTTCAATAGCAATGTTTTTTTGTTTCTTCTTTAAATAAGACCGCCACGACGGGTCCAGTTTTAATCATGAATAAAGGCGCATCTAGTGAAAGCACGGGTTTCATATATTAACTTCTGATCCAGAAGTCACCGCGCTTTCGCTACGTATGTCCTGGCCTAACAGAGCTAGGCCATCAGCAATTTGATTAACATAAGAGAGCAGAGACGGAATGACATTGTGTATAGAGAAAATTGTCTTTTGTATTCACGCCTGATGAGGTCAAGCGTGCGAGAAACATAGATTTATGCAAACATCGTACTACTGCATCAGAAAGCGCAGGCCAAAAAATTAACGATTTTTGAACGATCAGCTGAGTCTCTCCTGCCTACAAGATATGTGCTGAAGTAATCAATCAAGTAATGCGAGAAACATTAGACTTCTATCAACCACAACCAAGGGGGGGGGGGGGGGGGGGGGCGGTGCGAAAAGGATACACGAAAATTTAACATGTTGGCAGCATGAGTCAGGAGGCAGAGAAATGTCAGCATAGCTTTCGTTAATTACAAAAAAAAGCATATTGTAGCCCATCTCGCCATCAAGAGTAGGTGTAAGCGTGGAATACATGGCAGGAAGCGAGCCGCGCATCTAGGGCAGCTCAGAGGTGGTGCTATCCACACACTTATAGAACACACGTCCTTTAGCTGCGTAACATGCCTCTCCTTCGCCCGCTTCTCTTCTTCCACGCTAAACACGACGCATGGCCACCCTGTATGCCTTCGTGACTACAGGAGCCATCGCCATCAGCCTCTTTCCTTAGCTAGACCGCGCATTCGCCTTCCTACCCCGTTTATGCTGCTTTATGTGCCACCGCGTTGGACCTCTTTATTTCTTTTTTTTTAATATGCCCAGGATCCCGGGACATAGTCAAGTCGTGCTTCCTGGCGGCGGACATAGCGCTGTCGTCAAGCCGGCTACTCCCGCCAACATTGTAAAAGTGCGGCGAAGCTAGCTTTAAGACCGAGAATAAAAACGGGGGGTGTCCGAATAGTAAGTAGGTTGCCCAAACCGAATCAAATATGAATAGTGTAGCTTTGCTAACGAATCGAATACGAATAGTTCAGCTGAAAACCGAATCGAATAAGAAATGAAAAGTGAGTGAACCGGATCTAATACTAATCGAATATTTTGACGAATATTCGCGACTTGTACAAACATTCAATAAGCAATCGCGAGGAACAGTAAAGCACTGCTTTCGCAGTTATGTCTGGTTGTATCTGTTAGAAGACGCAGCACACTGATTTCCATTTGGGGAGTCGCAACATGAATTCAGTGTATTAACTTTATCATTGTCATGTCATGCTCATACGAAAAGTACCTTTTGCGTTGATAGCGCTAGATAATTAACTAGCGCCACATCTCTGTGCACGAGAAAGGTGAAGGATTACGTATGAAGCACGGCCTCCGAGGTCAGGCATAACTACCGGTTTTGCTGATCCTGCCTGGGATATGCCGGGGCTCGACGGACTACTACCTCCTCATGGTGAGCCCTGGGTAACGCTAAGAGTAGTCCAAGAGAGATGGAGATTGTGTTGCATAAGTTTTCCGTCTCATCAGCCGGGCTCGGTTGGCGTGAGCCTGTAAAGCAAGCCGAAGGCTGGCTGAGGTTGGGTTCTCAGTAACATGGGTGAGCTCTCACCCGGGCCGGCTCTACTGAAAATAGGGCTAATTCGTGCTCCCTAAAGGGGGTACGGCGCCTCGGGGACGACGGCTTTTGGAAGGTGGTGATCCGCGGCCCCAACCAGAACATTGGCGTTTCGCTGATGATGGGCTGGATTGACTGGGCCGTCTGTTCTCGGTGGCCGAGCCGGAGGGTTTGGCTCCCTGGACGTAGTCTAAGTCTGCGACCGGGGCTGTGGAGTACGTGAGATGCTCCCAGGCCGGGTAACCGTGGGAGGGGTAGCGTCCTCCTGTAACCCAGCGGGCGGCGGGCCTCGGCGATGAAGGCCCTAGGCGTAACACCGGGAGCAGTTGCGTGCTCCTGTAACCCAGTCTATTGGGGGCGACTGTCATTGGTGACCCTGGGAAGGGCTGTGGTGACCCTCTCCCTCTCACCGAAAGCGAGAGAGTTCATACGCCACGGCAGCTTAGGGATAGGCTGCTGTGGCTAAGTCTCAAGCGAATACGCTGCAGGGAAATCCCCGCTGACTAAAGTCATCAGGGGTAGGGGCATCCCTGTGTAACCCGAGCCCTAACATCACTCGGGAGCGCTGCTTGGGTCTGTCCTCGGTCCCCCTCCGAGCAACCAGGGCCATCTCTGGGAAACGCTGAGGCCTGCGGGCGTCTCAGTAGGCGAAGAGACCGAGGGAGAAGCGAAAGCAGGACTGGCGCTTGCGTCCCTTGAGAGCCTGTGAGTAGTACCGCTGTGAGACCATAGGGGTGTGGGATGAAGCCCACACTCGCACTTCCCGGTACGTAGGCGGTAGGTCCTGACTTAGTACACCAGGGCCGGCGTCAAAGCCAAGACGCTTAATAAAACTTGGTAGAATCGGGCCCTCGCATGGAGTGCGGCACGAAGAGATTACCCGAAGTCGAGGGCGCTTCGGCGTCTGGCAGGGGTGCGCAGCACGGAAGCGCACCACGGGGAGTAGCGACCCCGCCTATCCGAAGCTCCTGGGTTGCACCCAGACACGACCAACGAGGTGGCAGTAGTGGACCAGCCCGCCACGCTCGATGGGAGGGCTTTCGGGCCCGAGGATGACCGAACCTAAATTGGTACAAGAGCAGACTCTGGTGTGGGGGTCCACCAGTTGTCGAGCTTTGCTCCAACTTATGGGACTCGCTTCTTGGGAAGTAATCTGGCCCCGGCCTACTCCGTGTATGGCTGGGGGGGGGGGGGGAGGGGACCGGTAGAATCCTATTTGTGGCCCTTTTTTGACTTCTCATGGTGCGGTCAAAGACCCATTTTCCAAGCATTTCACCCTTAATAAGCCGAGCACCAAACCAGGGGAAAGCTTGTACCCATTGTATCACCGGTGGGTAGCCGGCGGCACTGGGGATCGAACCCCGCACCTCCCGCATGCGAGGCGGATGCTCTTTGAGGCCATGTATGGTGATTATGAACACCGCCACGTGAATTGACCGCACCGTGGCGCTGAACCATCCATACCCCGCATACCGATAGCAGCAGCATGTAAACGTGGCCAGTATGATTCTTGTTTCTGGAATAGTCACGAAAGAAAAATGTGGCGGGCCTAATCTGAACTTCGCTCCTATTCGAAAAGCATAAGAAAACTTGAAAGTATATTAGATTCCTTTCGAATAATTTTGAACATACACTATTTGATTCGTTAGAGTAATTGAATGCGAGGATATTCGATTCGGTATTCGATATTTCCGAATATTCCCACACCACGGATTAAAACTCTTTTGGAGGTGGTGCGGCGCAATCCACCTTCAGAATGCAAAGGCTTAATCGTCGCATTGTGTAATTTGAGTACTTTGTGTGTACTTAGTGCGTTAGTGTAAAACGATCAATAGAAAACCGCAAGTGACATCCTGATGTTAACAGTATCGTAACACCAGGATGGTAAACCATCAAGCCCAAGGTGCTGTTCTGGTGCAATTTACAGCCAATACCGCTAGGCAGATTTGTGTTATCACATTGTATAATAGCCTGCGCTTTTTTTTGTTTTCTTAAGAACTGTATTCAGACGGAATATTTCGGAATGTTTTGATAAGTTGACAAGTCTTACATTATGTTCAGCTTTGTGTTTGCTCTCATGTTCTTCTTCATATTGCCGCGGTTTCCAGATGATGATCGCCTTAGTTTAGATGAATGAGAGCTAAAAGCATTTTTATCAATGAAACATCACCAGTCACGCAGATGCTCGTAATCATGTTGTAGAAGATTCATAGATTAAAAAGTGCTGGAACATATCTGTAGGAATTGCATACCGATCTTCAGATTTATCATGGGGCACACAGCACGAAAACAACTACGAACTTAATCATACAACCACTGGACAAGCGCTGTTCCAACCTTTTCCTTGCCAACATTCTGAAAAGGGATCATCTTAAAGTCGATCCTTTATTTGCCATCAAATTACATCCTTCTTCGAAATTTTTCATTTCGCATACTGTACAATGGTTGTGAAAAACGTGACAAATATAATACTTAATATCGTCTTACTTAAAGGGTTTTAATCATCACTTTTAAAACGAGATATTTTGGGCCTTGCCACAGCTTAATGTTCATGGAGCCCTTTCGCAGGAAAAAAGAAATGTCGAAATGAGCAAAAGAGAACAAAAGCAGAGACAAATCGCAGGTGATTTACTCAAAGGAAAATAAAGAACTAAGCCCTGTGTATCTTTCACTGGCAAGAGTTTCATGCAAATGTTCCTTTTTGTAGAATATTTGAATTTCACCGGTTCAAAATTCAAAGACAGGCTATATGTGCCGGGTGTTTTTTTGCTGTTTACAGATCGTTATTTTACACCCTGCTAAAGGTACGTCGGTGTGGTCTCTGCAGGTGGATTGTACATCAAGGCGAACATCGCGTACGTGTTAGAGCTCAGAGATTAGACGATTAATTAAGTAAAATTACCTAATCAACATTTTTCTTTTGGTTTTAGGGGCCAACATTATATTACGAAATTGAAGGCCGTCAGCACAAAAGCTGAGCCCTGTTTATAAATTTTCGTTATCGGCAATGCATTCCGAAATGGTTAACATCAAAAACACGAATTTTTTTAACTCGTAAAGTTGGCTTCCCGCAGTGCACATTTTTAAAATGGCGTCGCTCGCACTTCAAATGAAGCAAATACGGACGCAGTTTGTCTTTTTTATGCCGTAGAAGCAGTTAACGTGATTTCCACTAGAATACTACGACCAACGGCGCAATTTTAAAAATGTGCATTGCGCGAAGCAAACTTTACGAGCTTAAATTTAAATTAAATTAAATTGGTAGTTGGGCAAAGGAAATTGCGCAGTATCTGTGTCACGTCTCGGCGGACACCTGAATCCGGCCGTAAGAGAAGGGTTAAATGAAGGAGAGAGAGAAGAAAGAAAGAAAGAGATGCCGTAGTGGAGAGCTCCGGAATAATTTAGGCCACCGGGGGATTTTTAACGTGCCCGCCAATTACGCATTTTTAGCTCGTAACGTGCACTGACATCGCACAGCACACGGGCGCCTTTTTGCATTTCGCCTCCATCGAAACGCAGCCTACGCAGTCGGGTTCGAACCCGGGTACTCCGGGTTCAAACCCGACCGCGGCGGCCGCGTTTCGATGGAGGCGAAACGCAAAGGCGCCCGTGTGCTGTGCGATGTCAGTGCCCGTTACGAGCTAAAAATCCGTATTTTTTACGTTAAATACTATTTGAAACGCATTGCCAACAAAGAAAATTAAAAAAACTTGACTGAACTTCTATGTTGACGGCCTTGAATGTCTTAATGTAATGTTGACCCTTGAAATGAAAAGTAAAAATGTTGATTAGTTAATTTTAGTAAATTAATCGTTTCATCACTGAACTCTATCACGTACATAATGTCCGCTTTGCTGCACAATTCACCTGCACAGACCGAACCGACGTATCTTTCGCACGGCTTAAAATAACGATCTGTAAAGAGTTAAAAAACACCAGTTATAGAGTCCTATTCTAGAGTGTCGCACATTGCTCCGGCTGGCGTAAACTCTGTTCGATTCTGTCCATCCAATGTGCGTGCGCAGATTTGCGGATGTTATCGGAACAGGGCCCCGAGCACACGTTACGTATGTTGGATCCGCCTATATCTTCGGGCTTTCTCCTCACGGCTACCTGCGTTGTCTGAGTGGTGGTTCAAAACGTCTGGGGCGTAATCTCACAAAAACGTGCACTCACAGCCGCGTGTTTCGCCCTATGCCAGCAAATACTGCACGAATCGAGAGGCGTGGTGCGTGCAGGATGTGGTCACGCACCCCCTCCGCTCCTCCCTCCACCCCCGCTTGGGCCCACTCCACCTAAAGACGACGAGGGTAGCACGAGGCACGTGCAGAAGGTGGTCCCGCAATCAAGGAACAGTGCCAAGCGCGAGTCGTCGTGGTAAGTGCTTATCATAGCCGTGCACTAAAAGCCATTGGTCAAGAAATGCTTTCCAACTTACCCGGCTTCAGAAGCACTGGTTGCGATGGAGCTAGCATGTCGAAAAAAAAAAACTTTAATCAAGCACAGTGGTTTTCTGTAAAATTTGCTGCCTATAATTTGGGAAGAAACTGCAGGCAGCTATCAGGTTGTGTTCAGATTGCAAGATGAAGCAGATATTCGTACTTGGCAGGCGATGAAGGCTTTTTCAGACGAGATTAGAATTCTGTGTGTGTGAAACGCCATTATTCCAAAAATTAAACATGATAAAAAACATGCTTATTCATTGTGCCGGTGGATACGCTTTTTTTAACGGTTATTTTAGGAAGAATGTGTGAATTCTAAATCCGAATTTTTGCCTAGTGCGGCTTTTGTTAGCGTTTTCATGTGAAAAGAATAGAGTTCAAAAAAAATTCGCAAACCATGGCTCACAGATGAGTGCCTCGAAATGATACGCGAAAAAGATGAAATGTACTTTCATTTCGTGAAAACTACAAATCCCGCAGACTTTTCAGCTTTTAAAAAATACAGAAATAAAGTCACGAAGTTCTTGCGGAAATCTAAGAAAGATTACTACGAACATGTTTTTAATGAGGCATCTGGCCGCAGTGACCTCATATGGCGTGAAATAAATCATTTATTGAAACCAGGTACTAAACAGAATGATAGTCTGCAAATCACGATCAACGATCAGCAATTAACTGGTATGCAATTAGCATCTCATTTTAACGAATACTTCACAACTCTTGCAAATAGCAACCATAATGAAAATGCAAAACTCTTTTTAGCTGCACCTAATGCAAACTCTGCTTTTTTTGAACCTATTACACCACAGGAAACTCACTCAGTTTTTATGTCCTGCAAAAACAGCAAAGCACGAGATATAGACGGGCGGGAAATCAGGCCTATTAAGTTTGTTGTCGACCTCCTGGAAGATGTTATTGCTCATATTTTCAATGTTTGTCTAGCCACTGGTGTCTTTCCAGTGAACATGCAGAGGGCTAAAGTAACTGTCCTGTACAAATCTGGAAACAAAAATGAGCTTTCGAACTACCACCCAGTTTCGGTGCTGCCAGTTATCTCAAAGGGATTTGAAAAAATCATCTGTAAAGGGATTATGTCATTTTGTAATAAGCATAATGTTTTGTCGGAGCGCCAGTTTGGTTTCCGCCAAAATCTGTCTACGGAACTGGCTCTTCTAACCCAAAAAGATTTCATTATCAAAGGATTCGAAGAAAGAAAAATAACATTAGGTGTTTACGTTGACTTTTCAAACGCTTTCGACAGAATTAATCATCAAACTCTTTTCGCTAAATTAGAGCACTACGGTTTTCGTGGCATTGTCCTTGCTCTCCTAAGATCTTATTTGGAAAACAGAAAACAATGCGTTTCTATCGGAGAAGAGCAGTCCACATTACGAAGCATAACATGCGGAGTACCACAGGGCAGTGTCCTCGGACCGGTACTCTTCAATATATACATTAATGATATAACACGGGTATCCCCAGAAGCCTCTTTGGTAATTTATGCAGATGACACGAGCTTTTTCATTCAATGTGACGATACGACGGAACTCGAGAAATTAGGAAATATTACCCTGAATAAATTGTCAGAATGGAACAAAATTAATTCTTTAGCAATAAACAATAAAAAAACAAAGGCTGTCATTTTCTCGCCATCACAAAAATTTGTTGACCGTTATCTTAATCTCTATTTAGGATCTGAGAAGACAGAAATAACAAAAGAAGTGAAAACGCTCGGTGTCACCTTTCACGAGAACTTGATCTGGGATATCCATGTAGACTGTGTGATTAAATGTCTGGCCAGGGCTTGCGGGATACTTTGCCGATTTAGACAAGTTCTTCCACTCAAAATAAAGCTGCTACTTTATAATGCTATTTTCAATCCTCACCTAAACTATTGTAATCTTGTATGGGGAACTACATCACTAACGAACATCAACAAACTCCTTCTTTTACAAAAAAGAGCTCTCCGTCACATAGCAGATGCTCCATACGACGCTCACACAAGTGACCTGTTCCCCTTACTTGGTGTTGTTCCTGTGACACATATGTACGAGCTGAATGCCCTATTAAAATACAAATATTCCCTGAAATTTAATCGGATGCCTTTTCTACGATTATGCAATTTAACAAAACCACCCGAGGTACCGTACAATATAAGAACAAGAGAAGTATGGTTGGTGCCGTTTTCCCGCACGAATCATGGTCAGAACAGACTACAATACATTATGCCTACTTTACTTAACAACTATCATAATTCAAACACGGACATCCACACACTATCGAAACAACACCTTAAGCGTTTGTTCACTTACAATTTAGGAAGGTAACATCAATGTTTTGAAATCTTGTTTTATTATTGCAGCCTTTTGTACACGTATTTTCAATGGTGGCTGCATTACAGCTGTGTGTCGTAAAACTGTGGTCTGCGCTTCTATGCCTGCAAATGTAGCAGGAAATGTTTGTAGTCCTGTATAGCCATATGTCAATTTCGCCGTTAGATGTTCTTCAGTGTGCAAAATATTGGTGATTAAGTATTAGTATTCGTCTTATTGAATCCATGTCTATCAGTTACATTGAACAGGTATTATTACTTTTTACTAATATGCGGCATTTTGTGTTTGGAATTACTATGTATATTATGTATTTTGTGTTTCTATATATTTGTGTTTACAATTTCTATGTATAGTGCATGCTCTTATCTTCGTACAATTTTTAATCGCAGCTTTGTATTATTTCTGCTGTTATCCGTTGTCAAGAGAAAACAAGGGGTAAGAACCGTTGTCAAGCTGCTCGAGAAGCAGCTTTTTGTTCTTATCCTTGCATTTATTTCTGTATTGAAAGAAATGCTAAATTGATTGATTGATTGATTGATTGATTGATTGATTGATTGATTGATTGATTGATTGATTGATTGATTGATTGATTGATTGATTGATTGGTTGATTGATTGATTGATTGATATGCCGCACGTCAACTACGGATCTATGGGAGAACTCTGCTGAGCTGTGATGACGTGATCCTACATCACGGTGCGTTAAGGTAGGCACCATGTAGCCAGTCTTTGAAACAAATTACTGACTTTTTCACCTAAACGATTCACGGGCGGACTTAAAACTACTTACGTGCTGTGAATATGAAAGCATGCACGTGGGGTGTTCGGCTGCGGCGAAGGCGTACTACTCTAATGAAGCGGCCAGCGAAGCCCATCTGTGGGCGCCGCCCGAATGGAAGTTTGTGAAAACGATTAAACCCAATCCCAGCGCAAGAGACTGGCAGTTTAGCGCACGGAGTGTTGTGCTGCTATGGTGGCGCAGGGCTCTAATTACGTAGCTGGCGAATATGATGTATTCACGCCGGCCTCGGCTCGAAACCCACTTAAGAGGAGATTTTATTAAAAACTTCAATTTTCCGTCTTACCTGATGGTGCAGGTACTGCCGATGAAGTTATGAGGTCAGGTGGTTTTTCGGGTGGTTTCTCGTAGACGGAACGCAGGATTTTCTGATTGATGAGGCGGATAATGATTTTGTAAACAAGGAAGCGCAAAATACCGGACGACGGACAGAGTAAGGGACACAAAAAACGGGTTCACGAGCGCTACTACCATCTGTTTATTCATGCTGTGGGACAGGGGATATATAGCACCAGAATGTCGAGCATGCGCGTGGAAAAGACACAAAACCCGCACATCAGTCATGCGCACAAGTTAATCAAAAAAACAATCTAAAAATGCACATTCCGATGAATAAACGTGTACAGACGTGTCACTGACACAACGTTCGGACAGCTTACGGGATATAAGCCTCTAGAACGAGCCTAGCCTTATCATTGCCGCTCTTGCCTAGAATCGTGGTCTTCTCCAACGTTGCCCTACACGTGCACGAAGCAATGTGACGCACGAGATTAGCACTAGTGTCTTTGTTTTCTATGTTTTTTGGCATGCTCCCGTAGCCGGTCATTAATACAGCGGCCAGTTTGGCCAACGTATGAAGCCCCACATGAGATGGGAATGCAGTACACCACTCCTATTGCACATTTAGTGTAGGCGATCCCATGTTTTTTTGTTGCAGCCCCTGCCGGCACAACCCATGATGCGAGGGATTAGTTGGTGATGCATGTTGTAAACTAGGAAGCGCAAAATACCGGACGACGGACAGAGTAAGGGACACAAAAAACTCATGATTATGGAAGCGCGAAACTTGTTTCCTACATGCTACACTCCTCTCATTCTTTTTACCATGCGAATTATGTACGATTTTCTCACTGTATAAGCTCGGCAAAAAAAAAAAAAGATCGTTCATCACGTTGCATGCATGAAAAGCTTGGATGAACCGTGTACCGAACCCAATCGGAAAAGTTCCTTTTAAATCGTTCCAGTTCGTGTTCAGCTTCAAAAGAGAGAAAAAATACAGGCTCCGTTCGGTGCTGGTTCAGGCCAACAATGCAGGTCCGGTGCCCGGTACAGGTTCAGTTCCGATTCTGGTTCGCCACCGTGGTTGAGAATTTCGAAGCTTTGAATCCTCATTACGTAGAATGCGCAAATGACAAAATAATTGTAGTGAGAGACGGTTATCATCAAATAAAGATCAAAGATTTATTTACATATTCAAACAGTGGCTCGCGCAGTACCGCAATGGTTAGTGAAACAGAACACGTTTATAGTCCACTTTGTCGCTTATGCTTTCTGCGGTGGACGGGAAAGGAATAAGGAGTGCCATTGACCGCAGTTGTGTCAAAGCGTTGATACTGCAAGCACTCATACATTTACTATTGTGTAGATACATCAAGTACGCATTTATTTGCATCTAAAAAGTTAAGCAAACATCAAGATATTATCTTCATCAGCAGTTAGGCGGAAAGTCTTACACTTCACAGCATGCACGACGCGAGGGCGCTGAAAGAAAGGCCTTCGAGGAAGGATATAAGTATCTCTTCTTTTGGCTGTCCTGAAAACCAGCAGCTTTATAGTGACATAACTTTTTTTCTGCACGCAAAGTTTGCATTCCAGTTTCATATATTGCATTTGCAGCTGTAGGTATTGCATTTAAGTCTGACCTTATGTACAGGTGCTCCGAATTGCCATTTGTCTTTTCATAAGTAACGATAACGAATTGTGAGAGATAAAAAAGCAGAAAATAATCATAAGTTACTGCAAACTGATTATAATGGCCCGAATGACGAGACGTAAAGCTTAAAAGTGACGCGAAAACAAGCAAAGGTCGCCCGTGAAAGCGAAAGAAATGGCGATGAAATAGATACTGCGGGCAGAAATAACTCAGAGAGACCACAAAACTCGATGATACAAGGCGCAAGAGTGGGCAGGAAGAACGGAGAACGAACACGGACAAGCGCCTTGTCCGCTTTCGTTATGTGTTCGTCCTGTCCTCTTTTGCGCCTTGTATCATCGAGTCGTGCACCAACTCGCCCAGCAGGCGATCCTCGTGAAGACCGCAAAAACTTGGAGGCGAGGAGAAAATATAAAGAGCAGCGGCTACTGGTGATTAGAGCTGAAGATTCTCTCAAGGCCAATGGACTGCCGGACTAGGAAGTCCACTGATCCTGGCTCTATCTTTTTTTTTTTTTGAAAACCAATACAATGTTTTTTAGCCATTCATCCACGTGATCACATCCTGTTGGAAATCAAACATTCACGCTCGTTTAACCGAGTCTGTCAATGGTCTCTCTCTTTCTTTTTTTCAGTGGGGTGAGGGAAGGGATGTGACATCATTAGTTTATTGCAAGAAGCCTGATTAAAACAGCGTTACATGTCAACAAGCTCAGCCGCAGTTTGATTTGCATTAATGACGTCCTAAAACTGAGGCGCTTTACTCAGAAATTTGATTATAGCCCGGACGTTGGGTTGTGTGCGTAGGGATGGAGGGAGGAGGAGCGACCTACCTGTTTATTTTCTTTCTCCTGGTGTTCTGTAGGAAGTCCTTGAAGCGGCACATTATTCAGGTTGACTCGTGGGTTCACACATTTGTACAACAGTTTTCAAAATGCGCGCCGTCAAATCGCGAGGTTAGAACATGCAAGGTTGCGCCATCTATCGACACAACCTTCAACGTTTGTAACTATGGTGCGGCTCTCTGGATGTAGATGGCAGAAAGGATTGCAGCACCGAAGCATTTGAAGAAAGTTTCAGCCGGTACCTGGCCGATACAGCACGTTTATTTTAATGTTGAAGGATGAAAGGAGGGTATAGAGCGGAGGAGCCAGTATTCAGAATGGAGGGAGGAGCTGGTCATACATCTAACATAGAAGCAGGGACCGTTTTCACAAAAAATTTCACAAGTGTGTTTGGTCTACGATTGGTCCGGCGCTTGTGCGCTCCCAAATAACCTGCTAATCTTGCGCGTACTAAAACATGCATAAGCGTGGTCCTTTCATTTCAAATATCATATGCAACTAACCACAAGGGGTTAAGAAAGCTGGTTTTAAATCACATCTATAAATTAGCCGTGCAGTGTTAGTCCGACAACAAAGCTCTGTGCCCGAATACAGACCCTCTTGCTTTGCAAGCGTTTATATGGAGGTGTCCACGGTATCTCTGAATCAGCTATTTCTAGAACCTTTAAAGCGACGGTGCTTTCGATGTTCCTTACTGGGGAGAATTACTGGAACATTTTTCTCCCTGGTACTGTGAACTTCTGGGCGTGCGGACCGTTCAGCACCTTAAATATTTATCTCTAACTTGTCAGTGCTCTCTAATCCGATGCTAATCGAATTGAAGTCAACATATCGTTGTCGAGTAAATAAAGTTCGACTAAATGCATAATGCCATCAAAGTACCATTACTTTCTTGGCCTCTCCCTATTCACCGCATGGCAGATGATCTCCCTTTTTGCTAGTAGCCTATTTCTCTTTTTGAATACTTGACAAAAGTAAACCTGTTAACTTCCCCAACTGTCCATTTTCCAGAAGTTCAAGCACATAAATCATCTGTAATGAAGCACTATTTCTGCCAACTCATAAATAGGCGAGAAAAGGCTGTATCTGTTTTTGGTACGCCACAACAACACCAGTTCCGCAACTACCAATACTGAGCTCAAGCGGGCTGTAAAGAGTAAGACAGACCCTCATGCATGTGCCGTGCACACGTCTCGACCGAAACCATGCTTCGGAAAATATAAGCAGCATCTGTCGTGCAAAAAAAAAAAAAACACGGGGCAACGAATCTTGCACCGAATATTGTTTTGGAACGACCCTTTTTGCGACTTTGGGTTCGGCTACCACTGGCTGCGACGTCGGAGTTTATTGTTATAATAATAATAATAATTGGTTTTTGGGGAAGGAAATGGCGCAGTATCTGTCTCGTACATCGTTGGACACCTGAACCGCGCCGTAAGGGAAGGGATAAAGGAGGGAGTGAAAGAAGAAAGGAAGAAGAGGTGCCGTAGTGGAGGGCTCCGGAATAATTTCGACCACCTGGGGTGGGGATCTTTAACGTGCACTGACATCGCACAGCACACGGGCGCCTTAGCGTTTTTCCTCCATAAAAACGCAGCCGCCGCGGTCGGGTTCGAACCCGGGAACTCCGGATCAGTAGTCGAGCGCCCTAACCACTGAGCCACCGCGGCGGGGTATTGCTAGACAGTAATTTCATTTTTCGGTACAAGTATAAAAGGTGCTGCTGGCCAGTGGCACCTGGGTAAAATATTGAGCCACGCAAAGAACCTATATATATATATATATATATATATATATATATATATATATTATATATATATATATATATATATATATATATATATATATATATATATATATATAGTATATATATATATATATATATATATATGAAACCGACCCGGATTAAATATTCATACCTCGAACATGCATTATTTGCTAAATGTTCCGCCATCTATCGCGGTAACCATCAACGGCTTTAACCGTGGTGTTGCTTCCTGCATGCAGATGGCAGCAAGGAGAGCAGCACCGCTGAATTTACAAACCTAACAGTGTGCCCGGAGCCGTCAGAGTCAATATGAAAGAAAAAACGCTTGCTTGACTAGTAAGTACAAAGCAAGAGCCTGTGGCGGCGCTATGAGACGCAGCTTTCTCAGCTCTGAAAGAAATAGCAGCACGGTGCTCTTCCTACAGATGGGATTTCTGAGTCGTCTGTACAAAAAAAATGTGCAAAGTAAGAAGTCTAAGCCAGTTTAGCAAATGGCACTACGGGCAGCATGCCTTAGGGCATAATAAAAATATAAAAGAGAGCACAAGAACTTTAGTATTTATGAAACACAAAACAGCCTTCATAAAAGCAGGTCAACCCAGACAAGATATCGGCCCGCGGATTAACTTTTTATATAGAAGAGATAGCTTTACATAATATAGTTCAACTGAAAAATGTTGGCAAATAAATTTAGCCAGTACTTCCGGCCACTAGTACAGATTAGCATAGAGCAGGTAGTAGCTTGAGGCCGCATCTAAATTCGCCAACAGTTAAGGTTTTAGTTGATCTGTTAAAGGTTTTCGACAGTCTTAGTATTGTTAAAGTGCTATAATAACTCTTGTTTGTCGTTAGAATCATCGCAGCTGAATTAGCTAATCATGAACAACCGTTACTAATTTCACGTTCATTGAGAGCAGTTGTAATCGCAAGCGTGTGAGTAGGCTGTACTGCAAGGCAGTATTTAGATCCCTTGCTGTAAGAAGGACCTTGGAAGCGTCAACGCTTGAAACAATTTTGTGATCTCCGTCTGTCACATAAATGGCAGGTGGCAACCTGCCCACCAGACTTTCGGCAACCTGTCCACCGTGGCAAGTGCCTGTTCAATTAATGATTTGCGGGAAAGGTTGATCGGCGAGAGCAACCTCGGTCTCCCAAGCCCCACCGGTAGCTGCTTTTGAAAAAAAAACTAATGTGGATTAGCTCAGCTATTACAGGATATACAAAGCGAAAGATGTCAGCGTTGACTGTGTTCATTGGCGTTGACAATGTTCTAGACGGCGACGGCTTTGAGCAAAGTAAGGGCGCATAACTGGCTCCTTGGATATGCGGAAGCCTCATTCGTGCTTTGATACATGTGACGGTGGTGAGAGAGAGAGAGATGTGGCCCGGATGCGTTAGCGCTGACAGCGTTGTGGCTGACATGCGGCACTGCAGCAATAGCTAGGCATAGCCTTCATTTGGTGATCAATCTCTCGCGATCAACCAATAGCTGCATGCCACCTCCCAGGGTGTCATGCATGGCGCGCTGCCTATCCAGTGTGCGGAACGCAATCAAAGCAGGCTTTTGCAGTTGGACACCAACGCCACGTACATGAAAGCGAGATTGAGGTCTCCACTGATTCCAGAGCACTCCACTACGGCACCTCTCTCTTCTTTCACTTCCTCCTTTATTCCTTCCCTTACTGCGCGGTTCAGGTGTCCGTCGATATATGAGACATATACTGCGCCATTTCCTTTCCGCCCAAAACCAATGATTATTATTATTCTCCACTGACCCACCGGAGCCGGTTGTGCGCCTTTCATTTCGTGAAAATGAACGGCCTTTGTAAAGTTGTCAACGCCAATGAACTCTATGAACGCCGTCGGCTCACTTGTCTTGTTTGGATTTTGAGGAAAGGAAATCCCACAGTAACCGTCTCACATGTCTCGGTGGACACCTGAACCACGCCGTAAAGGAAGAGGGTAAAGGAGGGAAATAAAGAAGAAAGAGAAAACTGAAATTTGAAAGTTGGATTTTGAGGAAAGGCACGGCGCTGCGCCGCGGCGGAACACCTGACTAGGGAGCGAGAGAGAGAGAGAGAAATATCCGCGGCGAGGCACACTTTGTGACGTCATGTGCCTCCTCGGAGCACCGCCATGGTTAAATCGCAAGTTCGCGGCCAGTAAAGCTTTCGCTGTAGAAGCCACATGCTTTAGCTGCGGCGCATCGCTTAACCGGAGTGTCACTGCGCCAGGAGTGGTATCAGGACTCCCCGGGTACCTATAGGCGGCCCACACCGAAGCCCTTGACTCTCCTTTCTTAGGAAATAGAGGAATAGAGGAGGGAGTGAAAGAAGAAAGGAAGAGCTGCAGTAGTGGAAGGCTCCTGAATAATTTCGACCACCTGGGGATCTTTAACGTTCACTGACATCTCACAGAAAAATGAAAATTGGTTTTTGAGGAAAGGAAATGACACAGTAACTGTCTCACATACCTCGGAGGACACCTGAACCCCGCCGTAAGGAAGAGATAAAGGAGGCGCAGTATCTGTATTACATATCGGCGGACACCATTGTGCTGATGCATGTTTTTTGGTACTGGTTTAAAGTGTGGGGTTTAATTGGGGAGATAAAAATACGTTCTCCCCACTCAATCGCGGCTGACACGGTTCAAAGCCGCCCGGACCCCACCCCGTGATCGCGTACGCCCTGCTCTGAGGGAACAAAGGAACGACCATTGGCTGACACAAACAGGCATTTATTGCTACAGAAACAATAACGCCAGCTAGCAACAAGGTACGCTAATGAATCAAGGTCGTCCAACTCACCAGCAAGGTCCCGAGCGAATGTTCGCCCGCGCTAGGGCAAGGGATATATACTCCGAAGGCCGGACGCGACGATATACGGGAGCGGGTCTCCCCGTTGCTTTCTCGCCCCGCCGTGAAGAGCGGAGCCGCGAGTGACACGTCCGCTCGCGCAGACGATCCCAGCCGAAGCGCCCCATGTCCCCTCTCCCGCGCGCGGGCTTCAGCAGTCTCCCGTGCAACGACGATGGCGCCCTCTCTTGCCAGTTAATGTAACTGACATGGGAATGCGTTCCTCCTCGAGATGAGACTGCTGCTGCACGGTGCCTCGCGGGAAAGCAAACACAGGGGGCTGCAGGGCAGGTCCTCACAAAAGGAAAACGTTTTTGATGAAAAAAAAGGGTGCGGTAGCTCTCAGATCTCGACATCTACTGTGGACACCTCACCCCCGCGAAAGCATGTTATTTGGGTATTGGGCTCAGGATGCATGTTTTTGGTATTGATTTAAGGGAAACGTTTTTGACGAAACGAAAGGGCGCAGTAGCTTTCATATGTCGACATCTTTTACATTTTGCGGACACCTTTTGCGGACACCTTTACGGCAGCATTGCCTAGTAATGCTTTCGCATTAAAAAAGTTCATTAATGAACTTCCCTTTAATGAATTTACCTGATTACAATGACAATTTTTCTCATTGTTTGTGCCGCCTTCCATTTACAATAACGACTTTTTTGTACTGATCTTGATAATTTTTATAGAAATCTGCGAACCCCCTAATCCCTAGTTCGCTTTAAGCACTGCTGCAAAAAATGTTTAAAAAATTTACCTCTGCAGATGATCGGCCATCTGTTTTGAGGTGCCATCTCAAGTACGAACACGTGACCGGTTTTGTGCGACCGCATACAAAGGCAAGAGCAGGCGGGCACTTTGACGCGCGAGCCGAAGAACGCGTGGCCGGTTTGATGCTTATGCTTGATGGCACTTGACAAAACCCTTGACTGTACTGGGCACCATATTTGGACAAGAGGATACCTCCGTGGTGGCTAAGTGGTAAGGGCGCTCGGCTACTGATCCGGAGTACCCGGGTTCGAACCCGACCGCGGCGGCCGAGTCTCGATGGAGGTGAAATGCAAAAGGCGCCCGTGTGCTGAGCGATGTCAGCGCACATTAAAGATCCCCAGGTGGTCGAAATTATTCCGGAGCCTTCCACTACGGCACCTATTTCTTCCTTCCTTTCTTTCTTTCTTTCTTCTTATTTCTGTCTCTCCTTTATCCGTTCCCTCACGGCGCGGTTTAGGTGTCCGCAGAGATGTGAGATATATTGTGCCATTTCCCTTCCCCAACAAGCAATTTTCCATACGCAAAAAGGCGCCCGTGTGCTGACCCGCCGGGTGGCTCAGTGGTTAAGGCGCTCGTGTACTGAACCGGAGTACCCGGGTACGTACCCGACTGTGGCGCCCGCGTTTCGATGGAAGCGAAACGCAAAAGGCGCCCGTGTGCTGTGCGATGTCAGTACACGTTAAAGATCCCCAGGCGGACGAAATTGTTGTTGCCTACACAGAATGGCACATTGCACATTGTATTGCACGTTGCACCTTGGCCTGGACACCAAGTGGCTCTTTTCCTTCCGCCCCGTGGCGACCAAGGCCTGTCTGCAGATGAAGAGGACCACCGCCGCCGCGCACAAGCTCACCGCTCGAGGCCAGGGCATCTCCCAGCAAGCCGCGCTGCGGCTATACAATGCCGCAGCTTTGGGGGCGGTGCCCTATGCGTTGCCGCTCGTCACGGTGCGCAAGCCGTGCTGGAAGAAGCTCGAGCTCCAGCACCGCAAGTCCCTGCGCGTGTGCCTAGGACTGCCCGAAAACTCGCAGTGCGCTGCAACGTTGGCCGAGGCAGGAGCGTGTCAACTTGAGCTGCAAGCAGCGCCCAGAGCTTCACCGCGCACCGGACGGCGGCTCGCTGCTGCAGCGTCGGAGCTCGCACCCGCGCTCACGATTGGGCGCGGCGCTGCTCGAGTATGAGTAATTAATTCAAGGCCCACCCCCCTACGGCTCCTTCGCGCCCTCGCCTGCTGACTCGGAGGTACAGCAAGAGATCGTCGGCATTGCGGGAAAGCGTAGGGCGCCCCTCTGTGCTGTGCAGCAGCTGGCCAGAGCCGTCATGCACGAAGAGCTACAGGACCATCTCCTCGTATACACTGGTAGCTCAGTGGCCCGCGACAGCTGCTCCCTTGTAGCGGCGGCTACCATCCCCGCCCTGCGACTGCACAGCCAGCAGCACACAACCTTCCTGGGCTCCTCCACCACGGCGGAGTTGATGGGGATCCGGCTCGGGCTGGACCTGCTGCTCACCCTCCGCCCTCCGCCGACCAGGAGTGCTCTGCTGTGCGACTCCGGCGCCGCCCTCAGCCGCCTGCAATATAACGGCCGCGGTACCCCACTACTGCAGGAAATTCGCTCGCGCAGAGAGGATGCGCCGTGCGTACACAGTGGGTGCCCGGTCACTGCTGCATCGCCGGCAACGAAGAAGCTGACGACCTCGCGACCGCTGCACACCAACTACCTCCCAACGATCTACTCCTTGCACCGGAGGACGTGCGTGCAGTCATCCAGGAGCATCTCCGAAAACAGCACCCCGACCCACGCACCGCGGGAGGTGAGCGCATCGACAGCATCGCCGGCTGCCGCGCACTTACACGGTCACAACGTGCAATGATCCTCCGTGCGCGCATTGGCTGCGTGTGGGCCGGGGAACGGCGGGAGCGTCACGGAATCGCGACGAGTGATGTGTGTGACGGATGCGGTGCAGTGGAAACACTAGAACACCTGCTCCTTCACTGTGCCGCGTTCTCCGATGCTCATCGCGATATGCTTGCGGCCTATAGGGCGCTGGGCATACTACCAGACTCCCTCAAGACGCTATTGTGGCCGCAGGGCAGTGCGCGCACCCGTAAGCGAACCTTGGTAAGCCTCAGTGCATTCCTCGAAAGGACGGGCTTGACGTCCCGTCTGTTCTCCGCCAGGTAGTTAAACGCAGTGACCGAACGCTCCGCGAGTTCTACCTTGGACGATTAAGAACTGGACGCCCCATTCCAGTTGTAGTCAACATAGTGCTCTGCGCGTGTGTTTTAATCTCCATCATAAACTAATCACGCGAACAACCTGGACACATTTCTTATTGTGTAAATAGTTTGTGTATATTACCTCTCCTCATGTCTCTTCTGTGCCCTCACCTCTTTCATTTCATTCCTCCGTTCTGCCTGCTATCCTGTATTTCCGCTGCATGCCCCAGCTCAGCTGCATCAGTATCGATGGCAGATGCCGGCGTTAGCAAAAATCTTTTCCTTCCTTTTTATTATCATTTTAACAAATACACTTAATACATTGTACACACATGGCCTTTCCTAAAAAAAACGACTTTTTCCGAAACGTCGACCCAAGGCCCACCCCCCTACGGCTCCTGCGCGCCCTGGCCTGCTGCCTCGGAGGTACAGCGAGAGATCGTCGGCATCGCGGGAAAGCGGAGCACAACTCTCTGCGCTGTGCAGCAGCTGGCCAGAGCCTTCATACACGAGGAGCTCCAGGACCATCTCCTCGTGTACACCGACGGCTCAGTGGCCCGCGACAGCTGCTCCCTTGCTGCGGCGGCCACCATCCCCGCCCTGCGACTGCACAGCCAGCAACACGCAACCTTCCTGGGCTCCTCCACCACGGCGGAGTTGATGGGGATCCGGCTCGGGCTGGACCTGCTGCTCACCCTCGGCCCTCCGCCACCCAGGAGTGCTCTGCTGTGCGACTCCCGCGCCGCCCTCAGCCGCCTGCAATCTAACGGCCGCGGTACCCCACTAGTGCGGGAAATTCGCTCGCGCATCGAGCGCCTCGCGCAGAGAGGTTGTGCCGTGCGTGCACAGTGGGTGCCCGGTCACTGCGGCATCGCCGGCAACGAAGAAGCTGACGACCTCGCGACCGCTGCACACCAACTACCTGCCAGCGATCTGCCCCTTGCGCTGGAGGACGTGCGTGCGGCCATTCACGACCATCTCCGAAAGCAGCACCCCGACCCACGCATCGCGGGAGGTGAGCGCATCGACAGTGTCACCGGCTGTCGCGCACTTACACGGTCGCAACGTGCAATGATCCTCCGCGCGCGCATTGGCTGCGTGTGGCCCGGGGAACGACGGGTGCGTCACGGAATCGCGACGAGTGATGTGTGTGACGGATGCGGTGCAGTGGAAACACTAGAACATCTGCTCCTTCGCTGCTCCGCGTTCGCCGATGCTCGTCGCGATATGCTCGCGGCCTATAGGACGCAGGGCATACTACCAGACTCCATCAAGACGCTATTGTGGCCGCAGGGCAGTGCGCGCACTCGTGAGCGAACTTTGGTGAGCCTCTGTGCATTCCTCGAACACACGGGCTTGACGTCCCGTCTGTTCTCCGTCAGGTAGTTACACGCAGTGACCGAACGCTCCGCGAGTTCTACCTTGAACGATTAATAACTGGACGCCCCACTCCAGTTGTAACCTACACAGTGCTGTGCGCGTGTGTGATTTAATTCCTCTTAAATGAACTAATCACGCGCACAACCTGGACACATTACTTATTGTGTAAATAGTTTGTACATATTACTTCTCCCCCTGTCCTCTATTCCTATCCCCTCACCTCTTTCATTTCATTTCTCCACTCTGCCTGCTGTCCTTTATTTCCGCTGCCCCAGCTCAGGTGCTTCAGTATCGATGGCAGATGCCGGGGCTAGCAAAAATCTTTTCCTTCCCTTTTACTATTATTTTTAATAAAACCACTACCACCACCACCACGTCGAATGAAAAAACCGTTTTTTTTCGTTTTTGTTGGCGTTTCTTTCTAATTAAACTAAGTTGCAAAAATTAGCTACCATCAAACTACTGCTGAACCTGGTTAGAGAGTGAAAGCTGCGGTGTATCGGGCAAGTAGACGCATCTGGGAGTCTGTAACGTTGAGTGCATTCCGCACATTGTATAGGTAGCGCACCCACCCTGCCACCCTGGCAGATGGCAGTTTAATAGTTGATCACGAGAGGCTGGGCACCCAAATAACGCTGCGGAATTTTCTACTGCCGTTAACCGGCGAATATAAAGGTCAAAGATTAAGTGGTGCGACACCATGGTGGACAACATATGGTAAGGCATGTTGCCACAATTGACCTCTGGCTCACTTGAAGGTCAGCCGGCAACGCATGGCGAAATCGGCTTTACCTAGCGTAGTGAATGAAGCCTTCGAGTCCATAACAGGGCAGGGTAAAGACACCTAGGTCCCAGGTGATCGAAATCATTCCGCGGGATTCGCTATGGCACGGCTTTATCCCTTTCTGCTTTCATTCCAGCGTCCCTCCGTTTTATCACGGAGTGGTAGTGTCTATCGAGTATGAGACAGTTACTGCGCCATTTCCTTTCCCCAGAAAACGCATTTCCGCCGCTGTGGCTCAGCGTTTAGAGAGCTCCGCTACTGAGCCGGAGTCCTCGGGTTCGATACCTGCCGCGCCGACCGCGTTTCGATGGAGAGGAAACAGTAAATTCCGCAGATCTCGGTGGGCAGACGAACCGCGTCGTAATGGGAGAGAGGAAGGTGGGAGAGAAAAAAATATGCCGCCACCTTCTGGAAGACACTGAAGTAACGAGCGTCAGCTGTTTGGTAGTGCCATCTACCGTCCCTGCGACGTATTACAACGTGATTAGGCTACTTTTTTCATACCTCACGGCTAGCGGGCGCCTATCGCCATGACGTCGGATATATTTGACCAATTTGGGCCGAAAACGTTTTCCCACTCTTTAGAGTGCCATTTTTCCTTACCTCAAGGTGGTAGGTGCACGGTCGCCATGAGGTATGAAATTGTGAGCTGCCGAGTGCTGGCGTCACGGCCGCCATGTTAAGTCTAACCATAACTAAATATTAACATAATTAGGCGATAATGGTATCTAACATGATCTACTCGTCGAGCCCGTTATGAATATGTCATTAGTTAGGTCATGACTTTATCAGTTAATTAGATATAAGCAAATAAATATAAATCTAACCATAACTAAATATACTTCATTAGTTAATTTTCTGCCCCATCTGTCTCTATCTCATATATCTGTCTCAAATATCTCATATATCATATATCTCGGTATCTGTCTCATCTAGGTATCCAACGATACATGCGACAGATACTGCGCCATTTCCTTTCCCCAAAAACCAATTATTATATTATTATTATTATTAGTTAATTTTTATGTCTAACGTGTTCTATTCATCTAGAGGAATCCAAATATCAAATTCATTTTATGATGACCTAATTGATTACTGAGTTATAAGCGATTAAACATAGTCATTTTACTCGGTAATTATGACGTCACAAATTCAGTAACTTCACCAATCAATCACCAATTCGGTATACTAAAGACATCACCAGTCAATGACAAATTAGGTTGATAATAATAATAATAATAATAATTGGTTTTTTGGGGAAAGGAAATGGCGCAGTATCTGTCTCATATATCGTTGGACACCTGAACCGCGCCGTAAGGGACGGGAAAAGGGAGGGAGTGAAAGAGGAAAGGAAGAAGGAGGTGCCGAAGTGGAGGGCTCCGGAATAATTTCGACCACCTGGGGATCTTTAACGTGCACTGACATCGCACAGCACACGGGCGCCTTAGCGTTTTTCCTCCATAAAAACGCAGCCGCCGCGGTCGGGTTCGAACCCGGGATCTGCGGATCAGTAGTCGAGCACCCTAACCACTGAGCCACCGCGGCGGGTAGCTGTGCGATGTCAGTGCACATAAAAGGTAAGATCCCCGGGTGACTGTTGGGGAAAGAAAATGGTGCAGTATCTGCCTTACATATCGGGGGACACCTGAACAGCGCCTACGGTGGTGTAGTGGAGGGCTCCGGAATAATTTCGACCACCTGGGTGGTCTTTAACGTGCACTGACATCGCAGAGCACACGGGCGCCTTTGCGTTTCGCCTCCATCGAAACACAGCCGCCGCGGTCGGGTTCGAACCCGGGTACTCCGGATCGGTAGCCGGGCGCCTTAACCACTGAGCCACCGCGGCGGGTCGAAATTATTCCGGAGCCCTTCACTACGCCACCTCTTTCTTCTATTCTTCTCTCAGTCCCTCCTTTATCTCTTCCCTTACGGCGCAGTTCAGCTGTCAGATGAGATGTGAAAGATAGTGCTCCAATTCCTTTCCTCAAAAACAAATTTTCACATTTCAAATTCCAGGCCAGCGCGGTCCCATTGCAGGCAACTGACGAAGAGGAAAAAGACGGTTGTGTTCAGGGCGCGAGACCTGCCTGCGGAACTGCCTTTTTGAACTGGACGTCGCGCTGACGTCACCGTGACAGCTGCCTTGCCACTGCCTTCTAGTTGCCCAGAACTCCCGAGCCCCCTTATCTGATTTAATATCTGATACGAGTCCTAAGATATTAAACTTATTCTTGGAAATGTGGCGGAGTGCAGCACTCCGGCACGGGTTGGCCCGGTAATGCACTGCCTCCAGGATCGGCCCGCGGGACATAATAGCGCGCGTCTTTTCTTTCAGTCTTTGCTCTCTTATCTTTCAACTCTCCTACTTTCAGCACGTGGCAGTGATTGTGGCTCAGCTTGAGCCAGTGGGCAGGCCCGTGCACTTTCCTTTTCATTCTTCCTGACAACAGCAGCAGCAGCCCCCTTACATTTGGTGGAGGTGTCACTGGATCCCTATCCTGGAAGTTCGTAACACAACTTTGCCGCCAGCGTCCGCTATGCCTGACGAACCAAGACAAACCCTCACCCAACCTTCCCGCTACCATCATCTGTTCCAGCACCACTCGGCAACGCGACCACCCCCCCCCCCCCTCTTTTCCGCGGCCACGCCGTTGAGGACGTCGACGACTGGCTCTCCACGTATGACCGCGTGAGCAGCTATAATTACTGGGACGACACCGTTAAACTGTCGTCTGTCAACATATATCTGGCGGATGTTGCCCATCGGTGGTTCCGGAACCACGAATCGATCCTTCCGACTTGGTCGACATTTACTGCCTTTGCGGACGCATTCGGGCGGTTTGCCGCTCGCAAGCTTCGCGCCGAACAACGGCTCCGTGGTCGCACCCACACTGTAAACAAGAATCAACACAAATTGGAGTTTAAATGGTTGGCGCCACCATTTATACTCAATATGCGGAAACATTTACTCCATCAATCTGGAGTAAAAATGTTCTCAATGAACTATTTTACTCGCTGCGGTAAATAATGGGGTATAAAGGAGAGTTCTCCTTATAACTCCCATTTTTAAATGGAGTTTCTCGGTTTCAATGCGCCCAAATCCCCAGAGGAGTAAAAAACACCATTTTGCGCCATCCGCCCCGCCACCTAGAGTCTCGTCTGCTTGTGGTCAGTCGTCTGATAATGGCGGTAATTTAACTGCTCTTGTGAAGCTTACAGTGCTCTAACCATACCTAACCTTTCTTTGTTAGCGTCGCCACCCCGTTAAAGCCCCTTCTTAGGCCTAATTGTGACAGCTTCTTTCAGTGTTGTTCTCGCGGTGTGTTGCAACAGATTATAGTGCGTTGCATGACATGTAACTCTAATAGGATGTAGTTTCAACGTTGAGCTCTTAATTGAAGTGATGAGGCTACATTTTAACGCGACAGCGTTAAGGGCCCCGTGTCGCAGAAAAGTCGGTGTCGTCAGCGTCGGTGGCGTTGGCCGTGAGCGAAAAATCCCTCCTCCTCCTTCTCGCTCCTCCTCCTCCTCGCGATGTACGCCACTGCCCCAACAGATAGCGAGCGACGCCAGCGCCTCCCGCTCGTCTCGTTCGGGCGCAGTGGGGCCGTTCGGGCACGCAGCAATCACACGGTGAGCGGCGAACAACGCAGCGCACATCCAAAGCGCGTTCACCACTAAGACTGCGGCTTGCTGCCCGTTCGTTCGGCGCGGAAGCTATGCTGGCGTTCATGGCATCGGGTTTGTCGAGAACGATGTGCCGACGAACTACGACTGCAACTTGAGTCCCACGCGTTTCGGTAAGGCGCCTGGCAGCGCTTCTACGTGGTTTGCCGCTCCGCGCGTCCATTTCACCGTACAGCAGGGCGATTTGTCTAACTGGCAAGGTGTCGCGCCGAACGCGCGATGGCGTTCCGTGAACTCAATGGCAGTGCTGTAACACGATGTCGCGTTCCACTCTTAAAGGCGAAGCTTAAGCGTCCTCAAATTTTTTCCGGTGTCATATTGAAATGCCAAGCTTTAAAGAAGTGAATATGAAGCCAAACTTTGCCATACCAAACTAATTTTAGAGGTGGTGGTGATTGTTTATTAAAATAATAGTAAAAAGGAAGGAAAAGATTTTTGCTAGCCCCGGCATCGATACTGAAGCACCTGAGCTGGGGCAGCGGAAATAATGGATAGCAGGCAGAATGAATAATAATAATTGGTTTTCGGGGGAAAGGAAATGGCGCAGTATCTGTCTCATATATCGTTGGACACCTGAACCGCGCCGTAAGGGAAGGGATAAAGGAGGGAGTGAAAGAAGAAAGGAAGAAGAGGTGCCGTAGTGGAGGGCTCCGGAATAATTTCGACCACCTGGGGATCTTTAACGGGCACTGACATCGCACAGCACACGGGCGCCTTAGCGTTTTTTCCTCCATAAAAACGCAGCCGCCGCGGTCGCGTTCGAACCCGGGTACTCCGGCTCAGTAGTCGAGCGCCCTAACCACTGAGCCACCGCGGCGGGTACAGGCAGAATGGAGAAATGATTTTAGAGGTGTTTTCATTTTCAACTTATTCTGGTCTGGTATTTAGTCAAATATAATGGGATGTATGAGAGTGAAAGCTACTCCGCGACTCCTTTTCGGTCGAAATTATTGCGGAGCATTCCACTACGGCACCTCTTTCTTCCTTTCTCTTTTCGCTCCCTCCTTTATCCCTTCCCTTATGGCGCGGTTCAGGTGTCGGCCGATATGTGGGACAGATACTGTGTCATTTCCTTTCCCACAAAACCAATTTCCCTTGGTCGAAACGCCCCGCCGCGGTGGCTCAGTGGTTAGGGCGCTCGACTACTGATCCGGAGTTCCCGGGTTCGAACCCGACCGCGGCGGCTGCGTTTTTATGGAGGAAAAACGCTAAGGCGCCCGTGTGCTGCGCGATGTCAGTGGTGGTGGTGGTAGTGGTTTTATTAAAAATAAAAGTAAAAAGGAAGGAAAAGATTTCTGCTAGCCCGGCATCTGCCATCGATACTGAAGCACCTGAGCTGGGGCAGCGGAAATAAAGGACAGCAGGCAGAATGAAGAAATGAAATGAAAGAGGTGAGGGGACAGGAAGAGAGAATAGGGGGAGAAGTAATATGTACAAACTATTTACACAATAAGAAATGTGTCCAGGTTGTGCGCGTGATTAGTTCATTTTAGAGGTATTAAATCACACACGCGCACAGCACTGTGTTGGTTACAACTGGAGTGGGGCGTCCAGTTATTAATCGTTCAAGGTAGAACTCGCGGAGCGTTCGGTCACTGCGTGTAACTACCTGACGGAGAACAGACGGGACGTCAAGCCCGTGTGTTCGAGGAATGCACAGAGGCTCACCAAAGTTCGCTCACGAGTGCGCGCACTGTCCTGCGGCCACAATAGCGTCTTGATGGAGTCTGTTAGTATGCCCTGCGCCCTTTAGAGATCCCAGGTGGTCGTGGTCGAAATTATTCCGGAGCCCTCCAATGTCACCCGCCGCGGTGGCTCAGTGGTTATGGAAACACGCCTTCGAAGGCTAAATATATGGATGTTTCAAGCACCGCTTGAAATTTTAAATGCTTTTGATTAAAAACTTGCGCACGGGACGAAGTGAAATAAATTCCCATTGCAGCCCCTCAAACTTTTTGCGACCGCGAGAATTTTTAGATAATTTAAAAATGCAAACCTAGTGAACTTGCTTGTGTCGTGGGCAGTGGTGGTGGTCGGTGAGAGTTCCTTTCAACGGTTGCATTACCGATGTGCATCACGAAACTTATCTTGCTTGCACTATAAATTGTCCTCTCTCCATCATGAAGTAAACACGCGTACGCAATTATTTTTTAATAAAACCACTTACTACTACTTTTACTGTTTTTTCAGTTCCGAGCTCTTTATTCTAATGCTACATTCTTTTATTTACGAACATAGTTAACCAAAGAAACTCGTGCAGCAAAAGCAGACGAATCCTGCCGCCTTCGCCCACGGCGCCGCTGGGCTTGCAGACGGCGAAAAGAACGCGTGACGTGGGGTCACATCAGGGCAACGAAGTTTCGCAAGTTGGATTGCCGGTGGCCCCCGCAGCTACTGCCCATTTCCGCCGCTGGCACTGCTGGAACAATGAGCCTGAAAAAGGATAAACACGACGCCATTTTTGGGTTCCATTTCTGTGGATAGTAGAACTCCCTTGTACTCCTAAATACCTCCCTTTTAAAAAGGAGTAATACCCCTGTCACACGGGACTTCTTCTCGGCCTTTGCCGTAAAGTTGTCTTATTGCACTAAAGCAGGAAAACCGAAAAGGAGCAGCGACGCTGCTACACGGCAAATCCAAAGGAGCTAGAACGCGGCCTCCGTGAATGCCAAAAGTCACCGCTGTGTGTGAATTGGCGCAGACGGTAGCACTTCAGCTAAGAGTGCTTTCGTTTATGTTGGAAAAAGTAGCTATCACGATTATAAACTAGCGTTCTGACGGTGAGAAACGAATATTTTGAAACAAAGTTTCTTTATTTTCATCGTTCTCGGTCCGACCACGGTAGGGGCACTTTTCTGTTCGGCTCCTCGTCGTGTTCGAGAAGCGTGCTTTGTTGCTTGTGTCTTTGTGCACACAAGCAAACTCAAAATACGCACACAACAAAGAGCAAACGAAGAAAAAAACAGCAAAGCGAGATGCGCAAGCACGCGTGTGTCGATGCGGCTGCTGAAAAGCATTCAAGTCCTTTCTTAGCAGTGTGGATGTCTTTAGTCTTAGCCTCCTGTACGGTTAAGTGCACTGTAACACAAAATTACCCATTAAATAAGATAAATGAGATATTTTTTTACGGTTTCAAAATTAAAAATTGCGTCAATTTTTTATTTTTTGAGCTCGCTAGCTGGCGCTGCCGTCTGGGTTGCTCCTTTAAGCAACTTTAAGGCCGCTGACGGCCGCCTTTATTGCTACGGACCTTTATCGCAAATGTCTCGACGCTTTGCCGTGTAGATTCGCGTCACGCGCCTTTGGGGCAAAGGACCTTAATTTCTAAGGTCTTACAAGTGCCCGTGTGACAGGGGTATAAATCAAATACTCCGTTTATATGAGTAAATAAAACCTCCTTTTGGGTGTGCGCTAGAGGACAAGCCATTTAATACCATTTGGGTGTATTTTTGTTAACAGTGCAGCAAACCAGCGAGACATCCACTCGCTACATAGAGGGCGTTGTGGACCTTTGCAACCGTCTCAACCCGTCGATGTCCAAAGCAAAAAAAAAATTGGCTGAAGGCTTAGCTTCGTTAAGCCTGGAAGATCGCGAAAACAATACCCTTGGCTGCGCCTTGGTTCGGCTGATGGTGTGAACATGGTTGCCCTCTCTCGGTAGCGCCGCAGCAGCGGCGCGCAAGGCTTCGCCTCCACCATCGATGCCGCGAGCTGGGGCCCCGTCTCTCGGTCTGACGTGACGTCACACCAGCGAGCGCCCTCTCTCGGTAGCGCCGCCGCAGCGGCGCGCAAGGCTTTGCCTCCACCATCGATGCCGCGAGCTGGGGAACTAGTTCTAGGTGGCATTGGCTGGGGCCCCGTCTCTCGGTCTGGTGTGACGTCACACCAGCGAGCGCCCTCTCTCGGTAGCGCCGCAGCAGCGGCGCGCAAGGCTTCGCCTCCACCATCGATGCCGCGAGCTGGGGCCCCGTCTCTCGGTCTGACGTGACGTCACACCAGCGAGCGCCCTCTCTCGGTAGCGCCGCCGCAGCGGCGCGCAAGGCTTTGCCTCCACCATCGATGCCGCGAGCTGGGGAACTAGTTCTAGGTGGCATTGGCTGGGGCCCCGTCTCTCGGTCTGGTGTGACGTCACACCAGCGAGCGCCCTCTCTCGGTAGGCCGCAGCAGCGGCGCGCAAGGCTTCGCCTACACCATCGATGCCGCGAGCTGGGGCCCCGTCTCTCGGTCTGGCGTGACGTCACACGATCACGTGACGCGCAGCTGTGTAAGGAGGCGCCACGACCACAGATGGGCCGAAAGTGCGAGCAGTATTGCTTTCGCAATAAAAAAAAATTCGCCACATCATGAAGGGCATCGAGGACGGCGCATTCCAGATGCTGCTGGCGCATTCCAGATGCTGCTGGCGAAAAATCCCCATACCGTTGCCGAGGTGACCACACTGTTAACAAAAATACACCCAAATGGGAGCAAATGCTTGTCCTGTAGCGCACACCCAAAAGGAGGTTTACGTACCCCATGTAAATGGAGTATTTGATTTACTCCCTTATACAAGGGAGCTATGTAGGAGGGCAAGGGAGTATTTTTACTAACAACATAAATGGAGCCCAAAAGTGGCGTTGTGTTTATTTATCCTCATTCAGGCTTATTCTTACAGCAGTGCCAGTGGCGGAAATGGGCAGTAGCTGTGAGGGCAGCCGGAAATCCAACTTGGGAAACTGCGCTGCCCTAATGTGACCCCGCCTCATGCGTTGTTTTCGCCGTCTCCAAGCCCAGCGGCGGCGTAGGCGCAGGCGGCAGGGGTCGTCTGCTTGTCGTTTGCTTTTGCTCTACGAGCTTGTTTGTTTAGCTGTGCTCGTAGATAAAGGAATATAGCATTAGAACAAATAGTTCAAAACTGAAAACGACTCACGGGGTAGTTTTCACGGTAATGCACCACACTATATTTGACTAAATACCAGAGCAGTATAAGTTGAAAATGAAAACACCCCTGAAGGTAGTTTGGTATGGCAGTGTTCGGCTTCATATTCACTTCTTTAAGGCTTGGAATTTCAATATGACTGAGGAAAATGCAGCCTCATCAGCTCAATCAAGAGCTCAGCATTGAAACTATATTCTATCAGTGTTCCATGTCATGCAACGCACTATAATCTGTTGCAATCAAAGTGAAAAAGAATCAAAGTGAAAAAAGCTGCGAGAATTAGGCCTAAGACGGGGCTCTAGCGGGGTGGCGACACTAACAAAGGAAGGTCAAGTATGGTTAGAGCACTGTAAGCTTCACAAAATAAGTTCAATTAAGCAGCTTACTCTAGCGGCAAACGGCGACAAGCCGGTATCGTGTACCGCGGCAGGCGCCCGTGAAGGAGCAGAAGTGAGTAGAGATCCAGCGACGACGGTAACCATGCAGGGGTCGTCACTCACCGCCATTATCAGATGACTGACCACAAGCAGACGAGACGCTAGGTGGCGCGGCGGATGGCGCAAAATGGTGTTGTTTTTTTACTCCTTTGGGGACATGGGTCGCATTGAGACCAAGAAACTCCATTTAAAAATGGTAGTTATAAGGAGGAGAACCCTCCTTTATACCCCATTATTTAGCGCAGGGAGTAAAATTCGTCATTGAGAACATTTTTACTCCATACTGATGGAGTAAATGTTTCCGCATATCGAGTATAAAAGGTGGCGCCAACCATTTAAACTCCCATTTGGATTGATTCTTGTTTACAGTGCACCCTTTGCCACAGCTATGACGAACTGCTTCGGCAACGAGTTTCCACCCGCCGTCCTACCAACTCTGTGGGGCACCTCACTGGTTTGTCGTTTGGTGGCCTCGACCAGCCGTCATTGCTAACTGAACTGAAGGTTGAAGAGGTGAAGAGGTTGCCCGCCAACTGTCCCTCTTTCCGTCCATCTCCCAGCCCTCACATCCGGTTGCTCCGTCAATCCGCCGTGTCATCCAAGAGCAGATCACTGAGGCGATTCCCCCTCATTCACCTGTCACGCAGGTGAGCGCGGCGCGCACGTACGCAGAAGCTCTGGCACAACCGCAGCGCCCTCCCGTTCCTGCCACCTACGCTTCTGTGAACGCCTATTCTTCTCGTTCCCCAGCCTTCAATGCACTGTCGCCGCCACATCCTCGATTGGTACCCCGGCTTCGCTCTCCCGCTCGTAACCAGTGGCGTACATCGGATAAACGCGCTTTCCTCTATGCATGTGGTCTGCGAGGACTCGTGGCCAGGCTGTGCCGCCAGCGGCTGCCGATGTCTTACTTTCGAGCTCCAACGGGACCATTCGGCAATGATACACCCGCGCCAACATTCTCTGACCCTCCTCCGACGTTTGTCTCCTCGGATTGTGCCTCCTAAGCCACCCCCCGGTCACCTTCGCCTCGCCGCCGATCACTTTCTACCATGATCCGTCGAACACCGCCAGCTGCTGAGGAAAACTCAGAGCCGCAGTACCGAAGGCAAGCACTGCGCTTTCGTCGATGTCCTTCGTTCTCCTATGCCAATGTTCTCACTGCACATGTCGATGGTATCGCAGTTTTTTCGCTCGTTGACCCCGGAGCTGCCGTGTCGGTTCTAAGCGAAGCACTCTGTCGCCGGCTTCACAAGGTCCCTACGCCTGTCTCAAACGTTTCCCTCCTCACCGCCACTTCGCTCCGCATTCACCCCATTGCCGCGTGCACTGTCCGAGTGACTATTCAGGACGTTTTATACGTTTTTGAGTTTATTGTTCTTGCGCGCTGTTCTCAAGACGTAATTTTGGGCTATGGCTTTATTTCGACCCACCAGACAGTGTGAGACTGTGCCCGTACTTCCGTCGCCTTGTCTCCGCTGTGTGACCTACCGTCGTGCGACGTCTCTCTGCGCTCCGCCAAACTAATCGTCGCTGCCGACACCGAAATTCCTCCGTTCTCATCCGCCCTCGTGCCTGTGTCTTCTCCTTCTACCCCTGATGGCGCCTTTCTTTTCAATCCGACGGAGCCCGGAGTGTATCGCCAGAGCCTCCTGCTTCCGCTAGCAGTTCTGACGATCCTAAGTGGCTCTACAGCGATTTACGTCTCCAACCCGTTTTCTTGCCCGTGTTCCTTGCCTCGGCCGCATTGAAGCATTCGACTCCGCCTTTACTTATCCGGTTCCCGACGACACACGTACATCCTCTTCACATCGACACCATCAGCCCTTGTTCTTATCTACGCCTGCCCCTGACTACCGTACTCTGTTTTCGACCGCCATCGACGGCAACCTTTCACCTGCACAGCGTGATCAGGTCGTCACCCTGCTTCACTGTTTTCGCGCGTCGTTTGGCTTCCCGAAGGCGACTTTGGGCCGCACGTCCGCCGTCGTTCACCATATTGACAGGGGTACGCATGCTGTTGTGCTCGCGCTCCCTTCCTGCTGTTGAGTTCGGCGAATTTGGACATGGGGGAGGATTCCCTGAAAACCACCGCGAAGGTGAATGAGCCCTCTGGAAGAAACGTGGCTGCAGGAACATCGGGTGCAGCGACGATAATAGCGTCCCCACGTGTTCGAACATGCCATCGGGTCGACGAACGGAGTGTTGTCCTCTTCAGTCACGCTGGGGTTGAACAATTGCCCGAGGGCCGCGCCTTCGACAGAGGTTCCGCGTTCCGGTCATCAGTACAAGATCTTTCAACCCCTGCTGGGAGACAGCCCGCATTCCTGTGTCACGCAGGCGCCTTCCTGTTCCACATGGGCGCAGTCCGGACCCACGTGCGCGCCCACCTGGAGGCCGCGTGGATGACAACGTGACCGGGTACTGTTCCCTTTCCATCGACCGAGCTGTGAGAGAACATCAGGACCGCCCTGCCGCGGGTGGTACCATCAGTGCCATCGTGTGATTGGGCATCATTCTTCGAACTCTATTCCCCAGCTAGGGATCTGAGGAATACGAAGAGTATTTAACGAGCTGCTGGTTCGCATGCTCCATCCATTACGCCAGCGCCCATATCGCGTATCGTCCACGGAGCGCCAAGTAATCCACACCCGCGTCGCCGACATGCTTGAGCAGTGTGGTGTCATTCAAGCTTCTCACAGCCCGTGGGACTCCCCTTTGCGTCGATTGCCGACGGCTGAACAGGAAGGGCATTAGTCACAGCAATGACGCTGCATTTCTGGGGACATAACCTCCGGATGGCTGCTACCAGGGCCAAAAATTCAGCACTAAAAATGGGTGGTGTAACGAGGCAAGCGGAGAGATAAAACCCAAATGCAGCAGTGAAGATTAAATGCGCACGTATGCTTTTGCCTCACATGAGCAGAATCGGTAGCATAATTACATTATGCTACAGAAAATTATCAAGGTAGTCCTGAAAAATGTTCAGAGGCTTCCCATGTTTGGGTCACAATGTCTTCAAAAACAAATTAAAGTGAGATAAGTGGGCACATGGAGGCGCAAGGCAACACATGTCAACCAGCAACGGAGAGAGAAGTGGCTTACCGCAGCGGTGGGCTAGTCGTTGGAGCATCCACATCGCATGCGGGAGGTGCGGGGTTCGATCCCCCGTGCCGCCGGTTACCCACAGGTGATGCAATGGGTGCAAGCTTTCCCCTTCCTGGTGATCGCCTTCTTTAGGGTGAAGTGCTTGGGAAATGGGTCCTTGATCCCACCTTGAGTAGAAGAAACAACCTTTTGCCATGGCCCTCTTTGGCCACAGATGTCCTTGCGCCGTAACCATTCACCATCATCATCAAAGAAGCGGCTTAGCGAAGACGACCTGCAGACTTTCAATGCTAGGCGAGTATGTGTCGAAAAGTAAATCCAGGGAAGAAATGAAAATAGTGCAATTTGCGGGCACGACAGAAGTGAATCTTATAGTTTTAAGAAGACCCGAACCGCAAGCAGCTGGAACCGCAAGTCTAAGGGATGAACGCAAGCCTCATAGTAAAGCACATATATCGCCACAGTGGAGAATACCATTCTCATTGTGACAATATATGTCACAATAGAGGATACCTTAGCAACGGTCGAATTTCGATGGAGGCAAATTCTTGAGGCCCGTGTACTGTGTGATGTCACTGCACGTTAAGAACCCCAGGTGGTCTAAATTTCCGGAGCCCTTCACTACGACGTCCCTCAAAGCCTGAGGGGCTTTGGAACGTTAAACCATAATAAACCACAAACCATAACCTGCCATTCGCTGATGACATAGCCTTGCTGAGCCTCTCAGGAGATTACTTGCAAAGCATGATCAATGACTTAGACAGGCAGAGCAGAACGCAGGGTCGTCCAGTTCTCTTTTCGCAGTTTTACTCGTCGCCGCTCTTACTTTCCCTTTTTTTTCCTTTGTCCCCCTCCCCACGTGTAGGGTAGCCTACTGGGCATCGCCCAGTTAACCTCCCTGCCTTTCTGTCCTTGTGTTTCTGTATCTCATTCTCTCTATCTACTCATTTTCAAACGAACCAACTAGCCCGCCAGAGCGTCCTACTAGAAATGAATATGCAAAAAAAAACGAAGTAATGTTCAACAGTCTCGCAAGGGAACATCAGTGTACAACTGGTAGCGAGGCGCTGGAAGTGGTTTATGGTTTATGGGGGTTTAACGTCCCAAAGCGACTCAGGCTATGAGAGACGCCGTAGTGAAGGGCTCCGGGAATTTTGACCACCTGGGGTTCTTTAACGTGCACTGACATCGCACAGTACACTGGCCTCTAGAATTTCGCCTCCATCGAAATTCGACCGCCGCGGCCGGGATCGAACCCGCGTCTTTCGGGCCAGCAGCCGAGAGCCGTAACCACTCAGCCACCGCGGTGGCTCCAAGCTGGAAGTGGTAAGCGAATACGTACACTTAGGGCGGGAAGTACTGGCCGCAGATCCGGATCATGAGACGGAAATAACTAGGCGAATAAGACTGGGGTGGAGCGCATTCGGCCGGTTCTCTGAGATCATGAATGGGAGTTTACCAGTAGCCCTCGCGAGAAAAGTATACAACAGCTGTATCTTACCGGTACTGACCGGTAAGAGCAGAAACTTAAAAGATAACGAGAAGTGTTCAACCTAAATTGAGGACAACGCAGCGTGCTGTGGAAATGAAAATGATAGGTGTAACGTTGAGGGACAGGAAGAGGGCAGCCTTGGTCAGAGAACGAACAGGGGTTAATGACATCCTAATCGAAATCGAAATTGATAACCGATGGTCGTTAGGGCTAACGGTCTAAATTCGACTAGTAGGCGAGCGTAGCAGGAGGCGGCAGGAAGTTAGCGGGGGTGGATCAGAAAAATAATTTTGACCATATTTAACGGTCATTGTAAATCGGTTTTAAGGAAAAGAAAGACGCAGTAACTGTCCCTTCGCTGGATGCCTCGACCAATAAGCGGCACTTTCGTAGAGAGCTTCGGTATAAATTTCGACCACCTGAGGATCTTTGACGTGCACTGACATCGCACAGCACGTAGGCGCCTTTTGCGTTTTTTAAGTTCCGGGATGGCTCTGTGGTTATAGCGGTCGGCTACTCAAACGGAGTACCCGGGTTCCAGCCAAACTGCGGCGGCCGCGTTTCGATGGAGGTGGAACGCGAAAGGCGCCCGTGTATTGCATCTGCGATCTCAGTGCACATTAAAGATCCTCAGCTAGTCGAAATTGTTTGAGTCCACATACACGGCCCTTCTTTCTCTCTTTCTTCTTTTACTCCGAACTTCTTCATCTCCCTCGAGGCAGGGTTGAGGTGACCACCGACAAGTGAAAGTTCCTGCGCCTTTAATTTTTTTTCAAGAACTAACATTATTAATTTTCTTGCGTTTCGCTTTCATGCTCGTTCGAAACGCGTTCGAAATGTCACGCAGTAAGTTAAATGGTGAAGGAGGGAGCGAACGAAAGAATGAAGAACGAGCGAGCCAGAAAGTGCTGAGTAATTAATCAAAAGGCGTCAAACGAAGCGGTGTGAATGGGGGTTTTTGAGGAAAAGAAATGGCGCAGCGACTCTTTAACGTGTACTGACATCGCACAGCCCACGGGTGCCTTTCGCGTTTGACCTGCAACGAAACGCTGCCGTCGTGCTCTGAAACGTGCAGGTACAGTCAGAAGAATATTTGATAATCACTTTCGGCTTAACTAGCTCTGATCAATGTGCTGTACAGCAGTTTGTTTCTCTTTTTGTATTTGTTTTTTGAAGAAAGCGGAGCGAAATACATTAAATGAGCCAGCCGTTCTTTTCCGCACTGCTGCACCATCCCTTTTATATGAAAGCTAGAAAAGTTGGAGGGGAATTTAAGCTCCACCTTAAAGGTAGGACGCTATAGCTTTATTTGAATTTGTATGGGTCAATATATACATATATGCGGAATTTGTCATTCCCGATTACGCATTCATAGATCCCTGGGATTGCTCATGTTACTACTGGCGCAGTGGTGCAGTCGCTAAGCGATGCGTCACTGCCCGGCGATGGCAGGTGCTGCCAACGGTGAGGCTTGTGCGACCCAGGTAGCGACTCATAAGCGACCAATCATCAATTTAATTTCTACCTGCCACGGTGGTCAGTTTGCTCACTATACGGTGTCTTGGTTGTGATGGCGCCACAAAGTCACGTGACCTCGATGGCCCACCTAGGTTGCTTCTCCGATGATTTTTCGCTCACAACACCGACGGCACCGGAATTTCTACACAACAGGAGCCCTAACGCTATTCTGTGAATGTGGTGGCTGCGGCTGGCACAGGAAAGGTTTACTTGCAGGTCAGTGCGAGAGGCCTCTGTCCTTCACTGGACTTAAGTCGATAATTATGGTGAAGATGATGACCTATCTAGGGCTAAGCCTGTTGTGGTAAAGCTATTTAGTTCTATTTAAAACCTTGTTAATAAATTTTAATGAATTTTGTTCCAGTTTCATACAAGTTTCTTAGCACCGCTTTTTAACAACGCAGGACGGCGTACTAGTGGGTGCTGATAAGTTTTGAGTCTTAATCAGAAAAAAATTGAGGTATAAACCTCCAACGGCCACACTATTCTGCATATTCCCCAAAATGCCAATGCAATTGCGACATCTCTACTGCAGGGTTTTGAGTCTCTGCAAATAGAATTCTTCCGACTGCTGGTCAAACAGCTCATTTGCAGCATTACTTTCCCCCTGAACACTCCCATACCTTTATCCCTTTCGGTGTTTTTCGACATTCGGTAACCGATGGCAGTCCGGCCGAGCCAGGTCGGGCGAACAGGGTGGATTGCGCATTAGTTGAACGCCTAACCAGGCCGCTTTTGTGACACTGGCACCTGCAGTGTGCGACAAGGCATTGCCATGCAAGAGCATGACACCTTTGTAGAGCTTTCCTATAAAAAAAAATGGCTGCCATTTGCTTCTGCACTGATCTTTGCCCACGGAACTTCTTTTGCCTGGGAGAACCACTGTGTCTCGGTTCCTGAGACTTTTTTGTCTGTGGATCGTAACAGTAGATCAATGTCTCATCGCTAATCACCAGTTTTCCCATGAAATCTGAATCGTTTATTGCAAAATGCTTCAGAACAACCAATGATGTCTCCACACTTCTCCTCTTCTCTTTGGTTGTGAAAAGTTGCGGAATCCACTTGGCTGTAAGCTTCCTCATTCTTAAGTCGTTGTGGGTAATGGCACCAACTCTCCCATGTAGCAACAATTTGGCTGATTCTGATCAGGTCGTGAATGGCTTTCACATTTGAAGGTAAGGAGACGGAAAGAAGCCTTCCACTGGATTTCTTGCATTCAACACTGCAATGAGCAGTTTTAAAACGTACATCCCCACGTTTGACTCTTGCATATGAAGGGCCTCTTTTACCTAATGTTTGTGAAGTTTCATCATAGAACTGCTTTGTATCTCTCCCTTGAAGGAACAGGAACTTGATTGTAGTCATTTGCTCTTCCGCACTGAATTTATAGGCAGATGTTGGTATGGTCACATTACAGCGAGAAAAAATATAGGTTAAAACCATAGGTAGTTGATTTTAGTACCACTGAATACAGAAAAACAGTCAAGTAAACCTCAAAATTTTCAGCTTCCCAGCTCCATTTTTTGTTGGTAAGGCTCAAAACTTATCAGCACCTCTTAGTGACACCGTGAATGATTGGGTGAAACTATGCGGCCCTTTGCTCAGAAAGCATGTACAAAAAGCAATGGTTATTTACTTGACTATGTGTTCTGTTAAAATCAACATGGTAGCCGACCGTTAGGATGAATTTCATCTCACCACTTTACAGCTTCCACTGATAGATGAAACTGTCTCTAATAAGCGTCTGGGGAGAATCGGAGACTTGTAGATAGCTAGTCTGAATTAAAAAGCCTATTCCCATAATTTAAATCTCAGCCTGGTTTCAATGCTGAGGAACCTGCAGTAGTGAACACGCTTGCCTACAGGGCCGGAGCGGTGCACTGTGGAGGATATAAGACGAAAATATGGCGTAAATGGCAAGTTGAGGCGCGCTGCTTGCCTTCGTGTCGCTTGTACACTCGTGAGTGTGCATGCACCCCAGCCCCGGCCAGGCCTGTGGAACAAAGTAAATGCTTGAAACTTTCGCGCGCATCACTCCGCATAGCACCGCTTGAGCGTGTTCTATACAAACATGCTCATGACCAGAGGTAGGTGACCTCATGAGGTTTCGACCTCATTAAGTCTACCTCAACCTCAAAATGACCTCAACCTCACATCGTGAGGTGAGGTTGAGGCGAGGTCGGCGATGGTTCAAAATTTTGTGAGTGAGGTCAGCAAATCAGACCTCGACCTCACGCATGAGTTTGAGGTTCAGTGAGGTCGTCCTTCAGTGAGGTCGAAATTTTGAGGTCGAGACTTTGCAGTTGCCACGTCTTACTCCGACAAGTGCCGCTTCCGAAGCGGAGTTGCAGCGCATCACCGCAGTGTTCATGCAATGACGCTTGGTGTTCGGTTTCGCCTGTCTAGACAACCAGGTGCCGCAGTCCGCTCTTAGCTTTCAGTGCTGCGCCGTAATGTCCGTTCAGCCCGAGCCAAGAGGAGGACGCACCCCTCTGGTATTCCTGGAAGGAGTGCTTATGTCACAGCACGCCACTCTCCCTTCCCCTTGGCCCGCTGGCGTAGCAGCCGTTGCCGCCTGGTAGACGGCTAAAACTCCCGGGAGCGCGCAAAGCACGTAACTCACATTGACCCGCGGTAGCATTGTTTGATGCCGCAAACAAAAAAGTTAAGTTCAACAAGCACGCAATAAATTCGTCGCAGCGCGGATGGCCCCAAGCAAGACTGCTTCGAGTTCATGCTCGTTGCCGGCGCTGACGTCATGGCTCTTGCCTTGCAGTCGAATAAAGGGGATCCTGCTGATTAGATTAAAAAAGCACGAAGCCAGAAAAGCCTGTATAACACCGTCGAAGCTTTTGATCGGTGACTTCCCCTTTCGAATCTTACACTAATTCTGTATATTCCTGTTCCGTAATGCAAGCAGATGCAAATACAATTTCACATTTTATCCTTCCGAAGAACCTCTCTTTTGGTCTTCGGTTCCTTGTTCCTTCTCGTAAATTCGCTTATTATGCCGAAACACCGCAACACGAGGCGAACGCGCCAGCATAGCGGTATTACAGTGTCGAAAAAATGCGAAACTATAATGAATGTATGGTGATGAGGTAGCTGATTACTTTTCCTTTTCTTTAATGAAGATGCATGAATAGAACTGATTTCATGCTCGCGCTGTGCTGCTGAGTCGCTCTTCCAAACCTTCTAATATGACGTTTATTGGGGCACACTGTTCGCTTCTGTTTTTAGTGTGCGATTTTTGTTTCCATGTTTCTAATCATTGTCTTTTTTTTTCTCGTATGGGATCGGTTAGGTTGGCAGCCTGCCTTGCAGACTACCAGGCACTGCATGCTATCTTTCCTTTAACTATTTTGCAGAGATCCATCGTTCACCTTAAACGGCTTCACAGAATGCTCACGCGGTGCTCGCTGGTAAAAGGCGCCGAGTATGCTGGCATACCAATGATCACTTCAGTTTTGAAGGAATACAAGTGAATGACTTAAAGCAGCTTGTCTTAGACTGGTTGACGAAATGTTAACCAGAATTCTGTTGAGGCGCATGAGTATTTAGGCTGTTTGTTTTTCCCGGGTGGGGGAGGGGAGGGGGGGGGGCTCGGGAAAAGATTTTGCTGCGGGGAAATTTGAGCGGAGAACCACGGTGCTCTTGACAGAGAGAGCGGTTCACGCTGCCCACTCTAGGCCAGTTGTCTTGAACCGTGTGATTTTAATAGTTGGCACAGTGTTGGAAGACGTAATCTAGCCCTTTCATTCAAAGTGCCGCGGGATCACCTAGTCATGGGAGAATTCCCAGGATTTCGAAACCATTACCATCGCCACCTGGAGGCAAGCGGCGGAAACGGGGGAGGGTCTTGACCTCTGAAGAACATCACCATCATGATCCGTAATTATTAGATTCAGATTCAGATTTATTTCAACAACACTTGGTTGCCGAGGAGGCGAACAAAAAGGCAATCAAAAGTTGCCTCACGAAGCGTCCGCCCCCTTTACACTCTACCACTGAGCAGTGGGCAGGTTTAACCAAAGAAAAACAGATCATAACACCAAAGAGACATTGCATATAACATTATACACGAAAACATAAAAAAACAGCACATATTCATTTAAGGTACACAATTAAGAAATGCTGTAAAAAGTATATTCGCGAGTCAACATTGTTACACAAAATTGCACATAAAATACAAATATCGGTGTGACTGAATATAACAAAAGGAAAGAAGAGCTTAACTATGCCGGCCAAAGTAAGGTTTTCTTTTCTAATAAAAACATGGATTTTTCTTTTTTTTTAATATAGGGCAGATATGTGCAGAAAAAGTAAGCCATTGCTATGTCACAAAAAGAAATGGGTTAACTTTTTGCTAAATGCTTTCGTGGAACGACTGTTGTGAATGGTTTCTATAATACCCGGGTACTTATTTAGAAGATCAGCGATTCGATATTTTAGCGTTTGTGTACCGTAGTTCGTACGCACTAGTACTTTTCTACAGGTCATATGGCGAAGGTTATGGTATTCCTAGCTGCGGGTATTCCTATTTTCCCGCACAATAATTGTCTTCGGTTGCTGGGTAATGTACAATATTTAATCAATATTCTGGCAACTTTTAATTTGGTAGCGGTATATTAGACTTCCCCGGGCTCATAAGGATACACTGTTAGCATCATCATCATCGCCATCACCTCTAAAGTCAAAGGCATGCGTCGTTGCATGATCTTTGCAGTATGTCACACTTGAGAACTGGCGCGTTTACCTGCTGGGCGATCTGAATGTCATTAATGTGGACCGGGTTGTGGGCACTCTTTGTAATGCGTCATGCGCGCATGTGTAGTAATGCGGGATCCATATGCATCTTGAAATGCGGGTAGATGGGGGCCTGGCATGACGAGAAATTACATCGTTGTCACGTGAGTAGGTGTGATGTCATATACCATCGTCACGTTGCTAGGTTTGATGGCACAACGCATCGCTGTCACGTGGCTTGGTATGATGTCACACTCAAACGGTGCAATCACAAATTATACTAATTAGTCTTACCGTTACCTAATTATATTGATTAGCACTAATTAATAACGTGACGTCATCGTCTTCGTCGCATGACTCTTCAGCTCGTGACGTCACATGGTGCCGTTTCTTGCGGACACTTTTTTGCCGATATTACCTTGAAAGTGAGCCATCTAACGATTTCGCATTAATAAAAGAAGCAGGTCGCTTCTACACAGACATAAATGCAGCGTGCCTCTGTTTGTGCACTACAGTCGCAGCTTGTTAAGTGTTTTCGAAGGCAACATACAGGGGACTGAAAAGAGCATTCTCGCTATGCCGGGTAGAGCTAGAAGATCGAAATATACTGATACGCGTCTGCATAACCGTCGCATTGGAAAGAACTTCGACGACCAATTTCTTTATATTCAGTAACTATTCTCAAGTCAGAAAAGATTTTCGTATATACCTCGCCCCCCCCCCCCCTTCCTCCCAATTTCTGGTAGATGGTGCAGAAGGTCTGTGTTTGTGAATTGCCGGTTCGTGCGTGAATGAGCGAGAGGCTTCTAATACGGACATAAATAGTGTCTGCACACACCTAATTAAATAATAGCATCATTATTTTGGTTTTCCTGTCTCACAGGATTCTCATATCTTTTTTTAACTGAAAACCTTCTTAATCGTTTTTTTTTTTTTGCTTTTTGTTCGCTTTATGAGGTCGAGCAGCCGACCTCAACCTCACAATCTGAGGTTGAGGTGAGGTTGAGTGAGGTCAGCAGTGGCCTCCGGAAAAGTGAGGTGAGGGCGTCCAATGAGACCTCAACCTCAGCTGATGAGGTTGAGGTTGAGTGAGGTCGGCAAATTCGTTTTGAGGTTAAGGTGAGGTCCAGATTTTTGAGGTCAAATGCCCACCTCTGCTCACGACTGTGAAACGAACTTGCGTTAAATGCCTGTTCAGTGACCGGACAGCGTACGACAGTTATTCATTATTTCACGTTTTTGCTGCATGACTCTTGCAGGAAAGACTTTCATGTAAATATTTGTTTTAAGCCAATGAGGTCCCGCAGTGCGCGACTGGTATCACCAAGTTTGTTTTATTTCACTGAGATTATGAATCAGGCACCTTTCACCAGGACTATATAAGACGAAAGCTAACCGCTGCTCGCATCGGAAACGCAGCGAGCTTTCAGAGGAAAACAAAGCGGCCTAAAAGCACCCCACAGCCATTTCGTGCAGTGACGTTGCGTTGTCCTTGCTACGCACGCCATTACCAGCGAACAGCGAGAATGCGCTGCTAGTTCGACCATTTTTCCTTTACGCATTCCAAATGACCGGGCTTGCAGCTAATTGACAACTCACCCCCGCGCAGCACAATAAATCGCCTTAATGATATCCTTCCTCTTTACGTACCAGCGTTTACACATCTGTTTTTCTATACATTTCCATCCTATTCACGGAATCTCCGATAAGCGATCGCCAAAAACATAAGAGGGAGGGGGGGGGGGGGTTGAGGTGGCGCCAAGACGGCACCAGCACGCTCGCTCTATTTCGCCTCAAGATCTACCGCAGACATATCACAGCGCATCACCAAACCGCTGGCGCCGCAATGGAGACATTGGCCGGAGAAGCGCAGGGTAGGTCCCAAATTATGCGCGCACACTCAAGAAGCCGCCGCGACGCTGTGTGTATGCGGGTGCGCGCAGACAGCCATGGTGTCGCCAGACTTTCACGAACTCAACTACTGCAAGGGGGGGACAGGGGACACAGGGCAACGGAAGGTGCTTCTGAAGCCGATACCCTCCGACATACGCACACATAAAGGCACTACCACTGCGGGACACAGTGCGTGCCGCGGTGGCGACGACGAATCATCCATCAGCGCGATCCGCTAATGATGCGATCTGTCAGGTGGCTGAACTCTGCAGGAGCAAGACGCTGCTGCTCCTGGATACTGCTTCCTTTAGCCGCGGAGTCCGCGCTCTCCAGCAGCACACTACCATGCGCGCAGATCGCGAAACCGCGCATGCAACAGTAGCGCAGTTATAGCGAGCGGGGATGGGGGGAGGGAGAGGACTCATTTGACGCAATTAGGAAGGTTTTTTTTTTTTTCTCCGTGGCTTTCTACGGCACCGCGCCTTTGGCTCCTGGGAAAGTTTCTGCCTCGGCTACTGTTTTCTCCGCCGCGGTCTCGTCCCCCGCGTGCGTACGTATAATATTCGCGCGCAGTGCGCGCGTAGGTTCTTTCCAACAGTGAAGCCGGGTGACAGCAATATATCTTGCTGCCTTCACGCAGAGAGCATATCTCGGCGTCGCCGCCGTCGTCCACTTTACTCGGCTGCGGGTCCGAGCGATCGCCCTGCGTGCGCGCGCGACTTCTCCTCCTCCTCCTCCTCGACGAATGCAGGCATGCCATCGGTCGGGCTCGTTAAGGCGCCACTCGCTGCATAAGCAGGTCGGGGACGCGATAAATCATCGGCGACATATGGAACAGAAAACGACGACGGCCGTCGGATACACGGACCAGGGGGAGCTGCAGTATTCTGTGCATTGCTCCTCTCTTCTCTCCCTCTCTTCTTTTTACTATCTCTCCCTCTCTCACATCCTCGCCGCCTTCCATCTTGGAGTCAGAGCAATCTCACGGCTCGCTTGCTGTTGGAGTTTCCCGTCTTCTAGTCTTTCTGGCTTGTTTATATATTCGCTCTGCGTATCTTGAGGCCTCGACTGAATGAAATTGTCTCGTTTGAAAACAAGCGGGTGCTTTTCCATTCGGCTTGCGCTGCTTATATGCCTCGTATTCATTACTCTCCGTTTTCTAACTGCCGCGGTCAAGACGGTCCGATATATACATTGATAACATGAGGATCCAGTTAAGGGGAGGGAGCAGGGGAATAGGTGCTGTCTATATGAGAAACAAGATACATACTGTCGACGACTATAGCGCGACTGCCGGCTCTCAAACTAGCGCGTACCGGTGTTGTGTGAAAACGGGGCGTTAGCGTTCTTTATTAGGAAAGCCGAGGACTGCAAGGCAAGCGCGCCGTTGTATGACTTTAATTGCTAGTCTGGGTGGGGCGCTGACCTCGGGTGCGGTAAAACACGTTACTAGGAAAATTATATGGCATTAGCTGCTTAGTTGACAAAATGAGTGAAAAAAAAAAAAAAGGTTGGGAAGCAGTGAGCAAGCAAGGCAGCGTGATAAGAGCAACGACTTTAGCCTTACAGGCGCTTCAGACCGCCGCGCTTTATCTTCAGACAGTTCTGCAGCGTATATAGTTTTTTTTTCTTCTGCGCTTTCAGTTCATTTACACTTGTACGGAGAGTCTTGCAAGCTTGCCAAGTTGAACTGCGCGTTTTTTTTTTTGTTTTTTTTTTTGTTTTTTTTTGGGGGGGGAGGGTACTAACTCTTAGCTCATTCAGCGATATGTAATGCATTTAAATGCAATCTAGTGCATTACGATTGCGTACAAATGGAACTTTGCTTATTTCATAAGCAGAAAAAGAGTGCGAAATCTTTCAATAACAGCCTCTAGACGCCACATTGATTCGGCGTACTCCACTCAAATGCGCGTACAGAAACTGAAGCCATATAACTGGCTGAGCCCCATTCTCATGTTGATTCCAGCAAGGCATGACAACGCTCTACGACTGATCTAAGAAAGAAATTTCGATGTTATGGCACCATGTACTGTGATATATAACCGTACATAAATGCTAATGCTATGCTGTAGATTGTTATAATGTATGTGGTGGAGGTCTCAAACAAGTACTAAATTCAGTTAGCTGGGCAAATACTCAGTAATGTCCCAGAACCGTCCCGGTCCGGCAACTGCGAATACAGGCTCTGAGATGTCTACCTTCCCTATGCATAGTAAAGTCAGTGCTAATGAGCAATTACTGCCGCATTAAATACAATGTTTTTAACGTCATCACATTCATTTTTTCCAATTAGCACAAACAGGCAATAAAGTGAATCGCACTTCCAGCCGCACTCTCGGGAGAAGCCTCTAAAGCGGTTTCGAGGACAGCGCGAGCCGAACACCGGCTTAGGCGCTCGCATTTTTATGGCCGCGCTATCGTCAAAACCATCATCTCCCGGCCGCGAAGCCAGCCACTCGGCGTCAGAACTGCGCAATTGCAGCCCAGGGCAACATTTAAGTAAATCTCCCCGCTGAACAAAGGGACACGGCGATTTGTCACAAGTCGTTGGCGCCGCCGCGACCGCTGCCGGAAGAGAGAAGAAAGGCAGGCTGTAAACGCCTCCATTGCGCGCCGTTTATCACCGACCAACCGAGGTGGCCGGTGCCCTTGCGGGCTGGGCAAACAGAGTGAGATGCACGACGGCGCGACAGCGCCCTGGACTGTTTGTCAAAGATTCGCCTAAGCCTCCCTATATACGGTCGCGCTCCAGCCTCTGCGTGACTGCAGCGTCAGCACGTTTGTCGCCTCACGTGCGACAGAGAGATGCGCCGGGTGACGAGAGTAGATTGTGCACTGCTTGGCACTTGTTCGAATAGATGTCCCCCTGTGAGGTCAGAGGTCATGCCCGATTCCTCCAAACGGCGTTAGAGTTGACATCTTCAAATAGGGGGTTGAAAAGCGCGGCTGCGGCGGACGGGCTGTGACAACACCGTCGAAGGGTGACGGACGGGCCCCGTGATTGCTATATGGCGAGGTAATTCTCACCGGCTGCCCTGCTCCTCTGCTGACTGAACTGCATCGGACGAGGGCAGTGCAAACACATGCGAGCTACGGGCGAACGGCGGAAAGAGCACACACTGCATGAAGAGTAGGTGTACGGGGGACTGAATGACCTGTAAACAGCACGTGTTCGTTATTTAGGCCGCGGAAAAGACTGCATTGCGCGACCTACCGCCCACTGATGACCCTTGGTGGTGTTTCTAGGGGAAATAATAACGGCTTTGCCTTCGCATTTCGCCTTGACAAGTGCACACACTCATTTATGGTTAACAGGAAAAATACAGGGAGATCCATAGAAATGAAAATGCAGAAAAAGAAAAACAACTGGCACGCTGCGATGCAAAACTACTGAGATCATATTGAAAAAGTAAAAAGGTGCCTGTACAGATTACCTTTCTCAGCTAAAGCGCGTTCTCTTGACGTGGTTTGCTTGACGTTCGCTTCACGAATGATGACATGTCATGCGAAAGAAGCTTATGGGCCAATCCTCGCAAATCAGTAATAAATAACAGTGCGCGCATGATACGAGGTACCATGTGATGTGCAGTTATTCTTCTAGAGTGACCTCATAACAAAATAGAAGTCCTCATGACAAAAATGAAATTGAGCCGCATCATGCTGTTTCTGTTGTAGAATAGTAATAGAGAAATTAAGTGCATAGAAGCCAACTTCACATCCTCTCGAAAGTCGAGAAGCCAGACCCTAAGCATCAGCGACAATCTTTTGACGGTGGGCGTATATTAAGCCTGCAGTCGGCTGAGCTAAGGTTTTATCTTTCTACAATTTTCTATACCCCAAAAATAATGTGTTTAATTTTTCTGATGTTCAGGTTTCGGTTTCAAAAGCCGAATGGTCGACATGCCGTCAAAGTACAGTTTAGGCCACAGGAGGCATAACAAATCTGCTGTATAATATCTCCGTAGTATTAATTTAGCAGAACTCTTATTCCAGCCCGCCAAAATGACAAGATCCGGAGTGACGATTAAAGAAACAATAATGATACAGCTGAGATCATACGTCTCACTTGACCTGGACTTAACTGACGCAGTCACCATTTGGCTATTGAAACCGTAACAGCATGAAGCAAGCAATTCAATTATAAATTACTTAATGGGTGCAGGAGATTTCCCCGAGATGACTCACCACTTGGGCACCACTACAAGGAAAGAATTCCTAGCCAAATTTTGGCTCCTGTAGTCCTTTAATGAATACAGCACACCAACGAATGCACGCACACTTCTTTTCAGTCTGATTGAAAGCCGAGTTCAAGCATCATTATGTTCTTAATCTGCAAGATCCGTGTTTATCACTGTTGCACATTTATGTGCACGGTGAGCACGCTAGCGCTTGTCGTGATGCAAACTTCAGCTGGTCTGGGAAAGCATTGTAACTAGTTTACCAACAAGACTGCCGGTGGAACTGATGAGCGTAATGGGCCCCTTATGCTCATCCGTTATGATGGCTCCCTAAGGCAGATTCACCCAGAGCGGTCATATTTTTATTCGCCACTCTAAATCGTTCATGCGATCACTTCTGTTGAGCACATGCTAAGCAGGCCTCACGAAGGTTGCATGACACAAAGGAATCATAACGTTGACAGAACCTGGAAGTCAGTCTGGAAGACCTTCAGCGAATACTATGCTCTAACAGCACCGCAGGCCGCCGCAGTAACCTTCTAATAACGGGCTAGTTATAAGTGCGAAAGCGTCTGTAAGTGCCCGTGGCTTCACCTTCATGGACATTGCCAAGTATATGGTGGTACCACAGGCATCGTAAAATGAATTTTCCTCTGCTTCCTGCATAGCCATAGCCTAGTGAGCGAAGGAAGAAGTTCTGGGCAAAGGCCCGGAGGTTTTGCGCGCCAACTTACCATCGCGTATAGCTCGAGTCGTGCGCTTGCACGCTTATGACGCACAAGGACACGCTGAGCGCTGCTACGGGAATTCCACAGCTGGCACCCAATTGGTAGGCTGGGCCGACCGAAAGGGTATAGTTGACCGGGGAAGGAGGGGTGGGGGGGAGGGGGTACTTCGGGTCGTTGGGACTCGGACATTGGGAAGCAGTCGACGAAGAAGAGACGGGCTGAAGATGAGAAAACTTAAAGGTAGTTTATTCTCATGGCACAAGTGAAAAGGGAAGCCTTCTGTTCCATTGGGGGCAAAGTCCGGGGTGTCAAAAGTTCATGTGACATTATTCGTTGACACACGAAGTCCCTCCTCTTCACGCGTTTACGTGCTTCGACATAGCTTGGGAGAGGGTGTATGCCGGCGCCCCTGTCGGCCTCATGACTCCCGACACATCTTTGGCAAGTCCATTCTTGTCCGGCTGCCGACAGGGTTTGCCCCTCGCTTCGTTGTGTTGAAGGCTAATTTCGCCAATGGCTTCTGAGTCTCTATAGTTGAGCTCTAGCTGTTAATCCGAGCTAATTTACGTGTAGCAGAAGATAGGGCTGCAGACGTTGATACGAAGATAGCAGGTGTAAGACGAGCTACATCCACGTGTTTCATGCGGTCGCCTCGTGGGGCTCACGTGATCCGATAGCAGCAATTCCTGTTGGTGCAAGCGAGAAGCTTGTCCATTTTTGACTTTCCTCTTCTGGCAAAGCGTAACAGCGCGCATCAATGTGACATGCAACAGCGGGAAACAGGCGCGCGTCTCTCGTTGTGAACAATGTTTTACCTCTATTGTCGCTACCATAGCGGCTGTTGTCGCCAGCTTTGAACAGCGCATTCAGACTACAGCAACGTCGCCTGCACCCGGAATTCAGGTTGCCTGTGCCATAATGTTTGTCAAACTTACCTAAAGAGAAAAATACCGCGCTCGAACACGACGAAAGTAACCCGAGGCGCCTGCAGGGAGTCGAAACATGATTAATAATTGTTTAATTGTTTTTTTGGGGAAAGGAAATGGCGCAATATCTCTCATATATTCGTTGGACACCTGAACCGCGCCGTAAGGGAAGGGATAAAGGAGGGAGTGAAAGATGAAAGGAAGAAGAGGTGCCGTAGTGGAGGGCTCCGGAATAATTTCGACCTCCTGGGGATCTTATGTGCACTGACATCGCACAGCACACGAGCGCATTAGCGTTTTTCCTCCAATCATGATTGCGGAACGGGTTTTCAAGTCGTCAATGGCGGAAGCTGTTCCATAAATAGATCCCGCTGTAAAACGAGCTACAGAAAGAAATTAAGCTGCACATAAATAGCATCGCGGCGCAGCTACGATTCCGCAACCTAGTTCCCGTTTTCAGCATATATGGTTAGCTTAGCCAAATACAAAGCGTGCACTTCCCGGCATATCGTTAATAAAATGTTCTTTGAGAAGCTCCCGTTGGCGGTGGTGCCTCTTTAACTCCAGATATTTGTAAAAAAAATGTATGGCCTATACATTTTTTACTTGGCTGGGATAATATGCACAGTCGTCAACACACCTGTCTAGATCGCTCGAGCGGCGCACAGGGGAGAACGCTAGCGTTATATACGAATAACGTAGGGCACGAAACAAGACCGCATTGTGCATGCACATTCCCATAAATTATGTACATCATGTTTGACTCCCCATGACTTGGAAAGCTATAGCGAGCCCGAAAGGCAACGGTGATCGTCATAAACGCACAACAGATCGCGCCGTTCGAGTGCTCTAGATATGTAGCATGTGGGTGACTGTACATTGTTTCCCTTTGCAATCTCCAAATAGACTGCAGGCAATGCATTTAAGAAATTTTGCTCGTATGCCATGCAGGCCATAATCGATTTGCAGTTGAAGGCGACTGGCTTTCTTGACGTGCTCGTGCTGGTAGTTGCTGAATCACTGTTAAAAAAATTAAAGAGGCTTCATAAATGAACACTGACAGAGCCAAGAAAACGATCAGCCCAGAAGTGTTCTGATATGTTCGCGAAACCTTACAATTTAAGACAGTGGCAAACAAGCATGGTGCTCCATGCTTTTCTTGGTGCCCTGTGTTGCGCGCCTATGCGAACTCATTTGAAGAAATACTTGAGAAAAGACGGCTGAGGAGCTAGACACGAAGATTGACAAAATTGGCACTGCATGTCAGATTCCTCTGGCATGTGACAAAGTGTACGTATGCTTGATATTTGTTTACTTAAATCAAAGGGACTATCTGCACATTAGATACGCTAATCAGTCTTTTAGCAGTGCAATATGTTTTCTTCAAGCTACACTAATTGTTGCTTTCTGTGTTCTTTTTATTTTACGCTTTTCACCTCTGAGACCCCGGCCGCCTTATATGTACATTTGTATGTCCCTTGAAATTCACTTGAAAGGTCGCTCCAGCCCCGTTTAATTTGCCTCGTGAGCGTCTAAAATATGCATCCGATCTCCAAAAATCATAATGCATAGAATCAGAATATTAGTGCTGAACTCATTGTAGTGACGGCTATTCAAGCTTCGTAAGACTTTTTGCAGGCACTGATGAATTATTTATTACTTTTTAAAAATACAGTAGAACCTAGTGGTAATTGAACGGTTTATAATGAAATAATGGACTGAACGTAAAAATACTTTTCCTCTTGGCAGCTTTCAAAGAAGGTCACGTATTTTATATTGATATCTTGTTTTTACGAAGTAGAATATTAGTGCAGCAGAATATAACAAACTTCCATTGCAGCGCAGCGGCAATTTCGCGCTGAATGTGCCGATCCGTAACGGTGCCCAGCACTAACGTGCCGATTTGAGGCTGCAGACTGAATTCACAAAGCATAATTTACTGTGTCGAGCATCGCACAAAACATGCCGAAAATTTATCCCGCCTCAATCAGGGCCTACATGGAGCGTTTTTCTAGACAACTCGTCAGCTTCGACGCGTGGTTGGACGCTGGCTCACCATTCTCCAAAAATTGGGCACGCTGCTCGCTGCACGGTGCGCATGGTGCTCTAAGTCATATACTGCACCTCGACAGAGTTACTTAGTTCTGTGCAGTTACCCCGTTTTTCAACCTGCTCACCCCACACGGCCCATTGGGAGCGCGTAGTTTAGTCGTTTTGGAAGCATGCCGCATGGTCAAAACCATTTGGCGGTGGACTTGGTGAGTTTGGCGGTATCAACGTCGCGCTGGTTTCACAGAGCTATGCGGCGAAAACGAAAGCGCAAAATAATTTCCGTTGTCGACAAGGTAGCCGTCACAAAGCCAATGCCTTCGATCTGGCGCGCGCACTCTCCACAAGACAGTTCTGTCGTGCGGTGAAGTAATCTGGCCTGTGTGCTAGCAAGCTGTGTGGCAAAGCGAACTAAACCACCGCCGCTCGCCTTCTATTAGCGCGAAAGCGCAACTTCAAAGCGTCAAAGGCAACCAAGAATCTTGTGGCCTGCGTCATTTTGAGGGTGCAGTAATAAAATAAATATTTCCGCGACGGGGTTGGAAGCTGCAGCGGCGCGAAGACATCAGCTTCGCTGGCCAGGACACGAGAGCACTATGCTATCGCCGCAGCCGATCAAGCTTCGTGTTAAACTGTTGTTGTTGTTGTTGTTGTTGTTGTTGTTGTTGTTGTTGTTGTTGTTGTTGTTGTTGTTGTTGTTGTTGTTGTTGTTGTTGTTGTTGTTGTTGTTGTTGTTGTTGTTGTTGTTGTTGTTGTTGTTGTTGTTGTTGTTGTTGTTGTTGTTGTTGTTGTTGTTGTTGTTGTTGTTGTTGTTGTTGTTGTTAAACTGCAACACACTCTGGCGCTGTGCATTGCACATCGTTGTCTCCATCAATTTGCATCTGAGGCGCGAACAGATCAGATCAGCTTATCTTGATCAGCGCTTAACCTTAGTTTGGTATCGTCGCCAGATTTTTTTTTTTCAGCAAGCCCTCAGGAGGTAATGTTGAGGCTGGGAGCCATAGACCTCACCCAGCTACATCACGAATGACGCAACGGAGGAGGGGCGAAGGACGGGGCTTGTCTTGGTTGGCAAAACATATCACTGCTGGTGGTGTGGCGCAATGGATTAGATGTCGTGTACAGACAAAGCGCTGCGTTTTTCTGGATGCCGTCGAGTTGTTGCGCGGTGGGATGCGTTAATTGATCATAGAAGACCATCGGCGTACAATTCTTTCGCATGACTAAAAGCGAAAAACAAAAAGGGTTTTGCAGCCGTCCAAAGGGCGAAGCGGCAGACGTCAAACGCTGGCATGGTCCACAGCGTGCACTTGATTGTAAGCAGATGGAGTTTGGCGGGCATACCCGTGTGCACACGTATACTCTTCGGAGGACAAGCAAGCATTTTGCTGTAGCGCCGTCCCTAACGAACCTTGCTGGAATAATGCCTGATCACGTGCTCAAAGATTCTGGGACCCCTGGATGCACGCGCTTACTTCTTGTTGGGTAGGCACCTAGTTTATTCCGATGCAAAATATAGGGCACCGGGATCTATCTTTCGTCACGAGACGGTGCACAGTGGGATGCCAGCACAAGTTCCCCCTAGCTTGAGCCAGCCAGCATGGTCGCTCAAGTAGAGCCTCATTCAAATAGAGAACCGCCGAATACTGCGTTGCAGCGCTGTCATGACCGAGTAGAAAAGCGGTCTCGCTTACGTCATTTAGGTGCACTTTATTACGCTCTGCATGAGAAATTAGGGAAAGTGGTATAAAACATGCATTACCACTCTATTTAGCATACATTTGCTATTATCATGCGCATAACATTCGTAGCTCGGCACTCCTTACTCGGGATGATATGTTCTAGCAATACTGCCATGTAAATGTTATGCGGAACTTCAGCTAAAGGAGATGAACTAAAAACATTCCTACTTAAGAGAGAGAAGCTGTTTTGTTGTACTTAACACGGAAGTCACCCAGACAAGCACGGCGCACAAGCGTTTTACGCTGTTGTCTTCACTCCCGTGCGCCCAAACTTCGTAGAGATTGAAAGTCGCTTTTAATTGTGGCGACCTTTAGAAAGCACAACTTGATGCCAAGGTCTGAACTATAGTTTCTTTGTCAGCAGTTCCTTCAATTACAAGTATTTCTGCGTATGTGTGCTGCGCAGGCCAGGCGTGTTACGGGTGCATGACAGTGCTTCCGAAGCGCACTCTTGCCGGGCATTTAAATCATTCCTTCAGATGCCAATGGTTTATAGATCCGGGCATTGACGAGTGCCGTTTGCTTGGGCCCTATAAATTTACCTGTAATGCACGAATTCCGACCCGCAATGCACGCCGTCGGAGAGCTTCGCGACGCTCCGCACTGAGGGGAGACCAGTTCGGAAAGAGCGCTTTTGCCAGCCAAGCCAGTTTTCTTTAACGCCCCCCCCCCCCCCCCCCCTGCCCATCTGCACCCCTGACGTCACGTTGTCTGCAGACAGGGAGGGGTCTATTAGTGTCCCGATGCTTTCACGACAGCTTGTCAAAGCCACAACCCAGGTTCAAGCAAGCACACTTCAACAAGAACAAAACCCTACGGAATTTTCTTGAATGCATGCCTAGGCCAACCGTATGCGGTGACGGTAACAGTGCCTCCGCAAAACGCAATGAAAGCACTACCTTCAGGGCCCATGCACCTACACCACGTGACGAGCTGAAAGACCCCAACAGCATGTTCGCGGCCATCCCGCGGAGTGGTGTACATGATGTTTGGATCCAGTCTTTGAATATCGCAACTTCGAATTTGGGACTATCTGATTGTCGCGCTGTGCATAAGAACAAAAATTGGCTGGCGGTTTAGCATTGCTTAGCAAATTCGAAAAACTGTGCGAAAGCACATTTTTTTTGCAGACTGACACAACTGCCACGTACCTGTAAGCGCCATTGCGGTGCCAATTGACCCAGGGAGCCAGTTACGCGTCTTCCACTTTTTCATCGTCTATTTCAATTTACCGAACGCACGTCAGCGGCCTACGCTCCAGTGCCGCGTTTCTTCAGCAACGTTGTCAAAGCCAACGCATACAGCGCGCATCTCTCTGACACTGCCGCCACATTGCTCAAAGCGCGATAGTTTGATAGTAGTATTAGTTGATGAAGAAGACGATGTGCAACGCACAGCGCGAGAGAGCGTTACCGTTCAACACGAGGCGTGATCGGCTGCCGCAATGGCCTAGGGCACTCATGCAGTGGCCGGCGAAGCTCATCTAGCTGTTCGCGCCGCTGAGTTCGAATCTCAGTCACGCCAATATTTATTTATTCGTTTATTTATTTATGGTTTGCCTGAGGTCACCCGCAAGGTCAAGCTTCACACAAACCGGTGAGCCGGTTTGACCTCGTGAAGTAAACAAGGCATATGGCGCCCCGCCTCTAAACCGGAATTATTGTAACTAGTCTATTACTAAAGGTGTTCTTCGTTTCTGCGTCAGCACACTCATCTCCGTGCAGCCCCCAGTGTCCGAGCGTTAAAACGAAATGTGGCAGTTTCTTGTGCAGAGCAAGAAGGCTGTACGAAGCACTACGCCGTATACTATTAACAGACTGGTCGCAACAAGCACTCCAAAATTGGCAGCTTCGGTTTATAATCAGAAAATATGCACCATGCTTATGAAGACTCTCTAAAGATGCGGCGAATATCTTCCAGCAATGGAAGAATCCTGAGCTGTGGTTGATGTCGTTTTGTGATCTAAAATGTAGCGACAGATCGTCTTCTGAGTGGCTCTAAAGAAAGTACATTTGATGTGGCTGGCGTCACAAATCCGTACATACAAACGTATACCTGTACTTCATCTCACAAGTCGTTCGCAGCATTGTGAAAGGTACAGCTGTCTGGTCCAATCAGCGCCAAGGAAAAGAACGAATAGTCCCCGAAGTGTTTTAGCAGTGTTGTGGCTATTTTTAAACAATTATTTCAGCAACTGAAAAGGTAGTTAAAGATGATGTTTTGAAAGTACAGCGATCGTTTAATTTACTGGCTAAATTAGTACGCACGAACACAGCACTACGGAGGCCTGATGGCGGCATTCGTAAACATGGCGTCCGCCCCGTTTCCGAGTCTCCTGCGCGGAGCAGCTGGACAGCGGTGCGCTTTCCGTCCCAGTGATGTCGCCACAAGTCGCAGGGTAAGGGGTGCGGAGGAACACGTTCTGCAGCGCCGCAGCCTTCACAGAGCTGCAAACTTGTGAGATTGAGTGTAGCTTTAATGTTCCGACAAAGAGAGTGCCAACTGAAAAAAAAAAAATTACCGGGGAACTTAAGGAACTTACGTGCGAGTAATGTGAAAACATCGCAATTCCCTTTCAATTCTGTTCGAATTTTATTGAAAGTCTATTCCACTTCTATTCTAATTACATTCCAAATCCAATTATAATTATTTTCTATTTCTGTTGCTTTGTAGTTGGTACAGTTGGTAAGTACAGAACTGAATATTACTGGCTGGTGAACATCTGTTATATTTCCGCCTTTGGTGGCGTCACACCGTTTCGACCAATCGCCAGTTTCGTATCGCACAACTTTCTGGGCGAAGCCGGGTTTTCGTGTCGATGAGCCGCCTGATGGTGTCGCATTAATAAAGCATCGTGATGACTTCTTGCTTCGCCGCGATGACGCCTGAGTGTAGTTAACGCCGCCACGTGGGGAGCGAAGTGCGAAGGACAGGTGTAAGCGTTATCTAGTGTACTGACGTCCTGTATTTATAGACTGCCAAGTGACGCCCGCTATTCTTGTATTTTAAGGGGCTAGCTGTCACTGGGACGTGTGGTGATTTCGTTTTGTCCGATGTCGTGGATTTCTATGGGGTCAGTATCTAGTAATCCAGGGCTGCTCGTGCCTGGCTCGTGAGCACGCCCTCAGTCAGTCGCTCGCTATCAGTGCCGAGCGGATCCATTCATCAGTAATATTGTAATGATCAGTAATATCGTGATAACATTCATCACCAATATCATAGAAGTTCGCATTATTTTTGATGGTCGCCTGGCAACTGTTCGTTACGTTCATTGCTCCTAGGTGGCGCATCAGCTTTCGCTTCATCTCATCACATCTGTAACACAAAGCATTAGTAATGAATTTACACTGTTTCTTACTTCGTTCGACGACATTGCCACTCATTAGCGTAACGTGGAGCTCGTTTTGCTCAGAGTAAGCAATTCGTGCATTATGCGCCAGGTGGCCCGTCTATGACTTACAAGTCTGGTGGAATGCGCCACCAGCCTGTTACAAAGGGGACGCACTTAACGTACACCCATTATAGTAGCGCTCGTGCTTGCATACCACAAACTAAATGTGTTGACGTGACACACCTTTGCAAGGTCCCGCAAGGTGCTTGCGTATCGAATGTATGCAAGCGCGTGTATGCTATCTAAAGCTTATTTCGGCTAATTACTCATACCGTTCGACGAAGCGCCATAATTCGTTGACAGCGCAATTAAGTCAATGAGCTAGCTAATTATAACCGATGACGTCAAAGTGCTATATAATGTCACCGTTCTGCGCAAGGATAAGGGTCATGATTTTTCTCATCTCAACCTTGAGCTGTGGATGGTAATAGCAATATAAGTTTTTAAAAAGCCCTTTCCAGCATAACGCAACATACTGGAATAAATGTTTGGGAACGAAAACAATCTTATCTCTAGTGCTCTTTGCTGCTTCATTGGTTTTTACGCTTCTTTCAGCTGCCGTGGGATGCGGGGATAATTGCACACAGCGACCTTTCCGCTGATGATTTAGATTGCTCTGATAATATCTGAGGCCCCGTTTGCGTAACCCTGAAAGCCGGCCAGGTACACAAGCGTTTCATTACTCTTCAAGGCAGCACGAATTTATCTGCATCCGTATCCCGCGTAGTGGGAAACTATATTGCTAATCTGTCTATCAGCTCAAGGAAGGTGGTGTTGCATATACTTGCTTAGAGAGAGAAAAGCATAAGGGTACGTTCGTCACAGATTGGTTGCATTAAAAAGCAGTTTACAAGGCATCGAATGTAGCGCATAGATCGATCACTGAGGGTGCTAATTAATACACGCGAATCAGTAAGCAATCGAAATACACCTCGTCAAACTTGCCAAGACCACACATGCAGCTTGGCTGTGGTTGTCTAAGCTGAGCTTTGTATCTCTTTATTCTCGTAGACCACGAAATCGACCCCTTTCTTTGCTCTGTATGACTAGACGCAGCGATTTGTGTAGGTGGTAAGCTCCTTGGTCCATATTTAACTGGACCAACTCCTTTGACGGAAGTAGACACAGGGGACTGCAGGTATCAGCGCAGAGGGCGCTGCCGCGCGAGTACGTTTTTTTTTTAAGCGAAATTTATTGCCACAGGGCATCAATGATGGGTGAAGGTGTGATGAATGATCTAAATGAATCGGAAAAAGGTTAGCGGATTTGATGAAGTCCAGTAGAGAACGATGGTACGGTCCCTGCGTCCAGGCAATGTATGAAGAAGGGTTGCTTGGTGAAAGACCTGCTACCATCAGGTGCCGGATCCTTGTAGGCTTGAGAGCTGGGCAGTCCCACAGTAAGTGATGAATGTCGGCCTCAATGTCCTCGTGTTTACATATCGGACACCGTGGCCGAGGAAACAATTCTCGGTACTGAGGCCACTTCCGAGTGATTGCTGGTGTGAGGGCAACCCCGACCCGGATCCTCATAAGCGCAACCTCCTTTGCACGTTCTCTAACTTTTCTTACACTCACTGATGCTTATGCTAATGATGATTACTGGTCTTAATGCCGCAAGGGCGTCTTTGGCCAAAGAGGGCCATTGCTAAAGATGTTTCTGTCTACACAAGGCGGGTCCAAACCCATTTTTCAAGCGTTTTATTCCACAGAAGTCGAGTGCCAGGCCAGGAGAATTTTATACCAGTGGGCACCCGCCGGCACTGGGGGTGCCCATCGTCGCCTGTGACCATCTTTACCAAAAGATAACCCTTTTAACTTCCGCGCTCTATTCGAAAATCGGCTCTTGCGATGGGCTGCAATTTCACCTCTTCAGATTTTATGCCATGCTGTAGATGTGCCACGGACGCACTCCTCAATGAAGGCATGCCGTCTGATTTCGGCATACCTCACTAAATGAATGGCGCAACCCAGAGCATTTCCTGCCGATCCGTGCCGACCAATAACCTTGTGTTTGGCGCTCTTTGACCAAAGACGCCCTTGCACCATATAAACACACGATCATCATCACCAGCTTTGAGCACTTCTGGCACTGCAGTGGTCGAAGACTCGAGGTGCACCAAGATGCACCAAACCGACCCTCGTATTCGCACGTAGTTTGTCTCCCTTGAAAAGAAGCGACGCATTTCGGCAAGGTGATGAGATTGATGTCTCTAATGTTCTGCGGACAACACCCCACATCCCAAGCCACATAGGCGCCAGAAACGACCCCAGCCCTAATGTACCGGGTCCTCAATGCCATTAATGAATGCATTTGCATCTGTGCAAGCATGCGCACGAACTTTAATGCGTTCTGGATAGGTAGATCGACTGCCACATTTTCGTTGTGTGGCGTTATTTTCTGCATACTATGACTAATTTCTCCATAGGTCAATACACCGAGCTACTTGGGCGGGCGTCGCCCGATGATTGAATTCATGCTGTGCGTTCTCGTGACCGCCACATGCAATCGTTTAAGCCCGTTGAAGGCACATTGAAAAAAAAAATCGGTTGGATTCTTGTTATTAACGACCGATTTTCTGCGCGCACTCAAAGCTATCTTTCGTCCTTTCGGGAACGAACTGCATTGCCACAGTGATGAGTTTCTCGCGAGACTAAATGTAGAGGCGTTACTTGTTCGTCTGCTACGAATCACCCCCTATAGCTGCAACTGTTCGTCCGAAGTGAGCAAATAAGGGTGCAACCGTTCCCCTATAGAGATCAACAGCTGAAAGAAGAAAAACATTTCAGTGCCTGCGGTGGGAATCGCAACAACGTCTCGGTGGCTGGGAGCCAGGCGCACTTTTCACTAGACCATTCACCGCTATTGTTTTGTTTGCATGGTGTGAAGTGCACATGTTTACCTACAAGGAAATTATTTACGAAGCAGTCAGCTAGTGGTTGTGCCGCGCTTGCTCACCATTACATGCACCTATACAGCTCCAATCCGGTGAAAGGCACTTTCCTCACAAATGTCCTTTACCTGCTGCGTCATTTGCCCTAAATGTGTTTAGCGACAGACTCTGTGTTACGATCCAACATGAACGTTTCCCACAGGTCGTCGAGTCGAATTAGAAAAATCAAATCATAAGGTTCGTAATCATGACGAGTAGCCATAAACACTGTAGGAAATTAAAACTGCCTTTCCTAGGGTTCTTTATAGCACGGCTCACAATGAAATATCAAGTTTTGCACTTAATGAAGCAGTGATTCCGTCATTTCCGGTACATCGCACAGACAACAGTTTCCAAAGTAGACCAAAATACTTTTTCAGGTGGAAGCACATCTTGACATGTAGAGCTTCGGTGTGTAATTTATGGAAAAAAACTATCCTCCAAGGAGAAATCGGCATGTTATGGACTCGTGTTAACAAATCATGCAGGCACGTGCACGTCCCATGAGACGAAAGTAGATAGAGCGATACAGTGGAGGCAAAACGAGCACCGATATCAGTTTTCTGTATAGAGTCTTGCGCGAAGCAGGATATAAATACTCACTAGAATACCCAACAGTCAAAAAGCGCACCGAAGCATAAAATTCCTTTATAAACGCTAGTACAGGGAGGCGGTCGGCAAACTTTGAAGCAAATTTGAAGAAGCAGAGTCCTGGGTTCACCTGCAACGATGATGCAATAATTTTTATGGGAAGAAACTTCAAAAAAAGAAGAAATAAACAAATAGCAGCCTCAGATACAGGTGGACTAAGGCCACGCCGCTTGCACAAACAGGCCTGAAAAAGACACCGAGCCGCATCGGCTTAAAATTGGATGGCCACAAAATCGCCGCAAATAATTTACGAATGCGCTCGACGTGATGTCTGGCACAGTGGAGGACCTGCAGAACATAATTTTTTATACACAAGAAGGCGTTACAGCCATAGGCTCGACCAAGAATTGAAAGGCGAATTGGAACAGGTCTGAGCATAACGCTCAATAGCCGGAACCCGCTCCGTATACAGCAATGTGCACTTGAATGCGCGAAGCGGAATGCCGTGATATTTGCGAGGCACAGACGACCATTTTATTCCATTGTAATGGGGTGATTCCGAGGTGCTTATAATCGAACCATGGGCCAGAACTTTTGGAATGATTCATCTCAGCTCAATAGACGATTCCAAACAGATCTATCATCGATACAGTTTTGTTGATTCTGGGCTTGTCAATGCAAAAAAAAAAAAAAGCTAGATCGTCTGCGTATGCAAGCTTTTGACTTCATTACAAGAAACAGATAAGAAATGGACATTACAGTTGCGGAGAACCGTAAAAAAAACTCCAAGTAAAGGGCAAAAAATAGCGGGGGCATCAGACAGCCTTGCTTCACGCAAGAGATGACCATTAGCAATCTAGGAAGTTAAACAGTTGCTGTCGCAGAGTAGCACTCGTTTAAAGATGCAACACTGGCACGCTCTAAAATTGAAAACAAATGCGAATGGCGAACGCGGTCAAATGCCTTCGCAAGGTCGATAAGCAAAGCAAGCTGATCATGAGAGCAAGGAGCAAGATTCGAGAATGATGCGTGCAGTGTGTATGCTAATTGAAAGGAGCGCCCTCTCTCAGGACCAATGAGAAGCGACATGCGCATTGCTCATTGTATATGCGCGTTTTGATAAAACTTTAGCCAACATTCTGTAATCCATATTTGCCAATGTTATAGGCCAGCAGCCTTCTACACTGCACAATTTTCCTTTGTCAATACTCTTCGAAATTAAGACTGGGACTTTTTGCAACAGTCTGAGCAAGGGCCTCTACATCTACGCCCATTGCGGTCGGGTTCGAACCCGACCGCGGCGGCTACGTTTTTATGGACGCAAAACGCTAAGGCGCCCATGTGCTGTGCGATGTCAGTGCACGTTAAAGATCCCCGGGTGGTCGAAATTATTCCGGAGCCCTCCACTACGGCACCTCAATCTTCCTTTCTTCTTTCACTCCCTCCTTTATCCCTTCCCTTACGGTGCGGTTTAGGTGTCCAAGGGAATATGACACAGATACTGCGCCATTTCCTTTCCCCAAAACCAATTATTATTATTATTATTATTATTATTATTGTTATTATTATTATTATTATTATTATTATTATTATTATTATTATTATTATTATTATTATTATTATTATTATTATTATTATTATTATTATTATTATTATTATTTAAACAACAACCTTTTGGTCGGTGTTCCTTTTTCTTCATACAGAATCTTCTACCCGACCAGACGAGTTTTCGTCAGACTTTAGATTTCAACGTTCACTCTATAGCGACCGGCGCCCTGTCGGCATGGTCTTCTTTCCTTGGCGACGCCGCAGATGAATGGCCTCGTCTTTCATTTTCCGCAGAGCATGGCGATACTGCATTGGGCGGCGTCGATTGAGCCGTGCTGCTACGAAGACCGGCCGTTTGCACTTCAGAGCACGGATTCGCTGCCATACAGTGCAAAACCATATACTTACCGCAGCAAAATGAAATTGCTCATATCTTTTATGCGCACCACGCATCAACCCCTTCGAAAAGCATCGTATGCATATCGCCGCATTCTCAGTTGCCTATCGCTCAGATGCCCCTAATCCTTTTTTGAAGCAGCAGTCTCGGCCACCGCACGGATACTTACGAGTGTTCATAAACAACTTTACCTTAATTTTTTTTCATTTATTGCGAACTCTCGCGGACTTCGATTACAAAAGGCCACAATTTATTGCATATTCCATCAATATTTGACAAAGCAGAGCGGGGAAAACGGGGTGTAAAATGTCCTTCGTCCCTCTTTCCACATCTTTTCTATAGAAAGGGCTAAACATTTAGTTCTTGAAATCTACACAGGGTTGTCTCGTACCGCAGTTAGTCTTCTCGCTGACCAAACTTAGTCTCCGGGAATTAAAGGTAATCGTTACTCCCGAGAGGACGAAGACTTGCTTATTGTGTGGCTCTTCCTGGGTATACTGAGACAGCAAAAAGTGCATTTTTGGTCAAAAACTTCTGTTTAAAATTTTTGCCACCAATGATTCAAGCTCATGATGTGTACAGTAATGGGTAAAAGTTTACGGGGATCTCGATCTGCGACGAAGAATTTATTCCTGAGTTGCTCTGCTAGGCAGCCAGCTGGTATTTGTTTTAGCGGATGGCGCTCACATGTCTTCTCATTCCTCATGCTTCTGATAAGAAATAATTTTTTTTTCACGAACTCGCGCTCCGCAAACTCATGTTAATTACTGTACACGGTATAAGCTCTGTGATCCACTTATGAAGTAAATGGCGATGTAGCGGCCTCAGAAATCCGCGAAAAAAAATGGCTGCGGTTTAGCTCTGGTTAAACCTGGCCGAGTGGAACTTGCTCAGTTGAATTGCAAAGTCAGTCTTTCGTAGCTCCGTTTCGCTGGGCGTCCCTTCTTCATCTTCGTCCCTGGACGTGGAGTCACCCTCTCCCCCTCTCCACTCCCTCTCCCCCCTCGGTTTTGCCGCCGCGCCTCACCGCCGGCAGCAGCAGATTCTCCGCACCACGTGACCAACCACATGACCACGTGACCACGGCGCCGGCCGGCAGCAGCAGATGCTCCGCACCATGTGACAAACCACACGACCACGTGACCACGGCGCCGGCCGGCAGCAGCAGATGCTCCACACCACGTGAACAACCACGTGACCAACCATGCGACTAGTTACGGCACCGCCATGGAGCTCAACGGGTGCCGCGCTGAAGGCTCGAAATGCTAGCGTGATGTAGAAAAAAAGCTGTATAGAAGCTCAGTAGTTTAGTAGTGAAATCGGCCCGTAATGGTGCGACATGTGTGACACTGATTTCTGTCCCTATCTTGTAAAACCTCAATTTCTCCAGAAGCAGCGTCTTTGTGGTTAGAATCCTGTAAACTGTTGATGCAGGCCAGAATAAATTTGTCGTCAGTGCCCCTTTAAGGACGTCTGGGGATACCTGACTCACTCACTTTCGCTGATCTACGGAGCTTTCTTTCCAATTTTTTAGCTAAACGGCTGAATAATGATCGGTGTGAGGCGCGCTATCAAAGAAACAGGAGGAATTTTTCAGCTTCGTGTTGCAATGACTATATATGTAGCCACCGAACAAGCCAGACTTAAGCTGGAGTTTAAAAGTTCTAGCTTAGCTTGGGACATCATGCCACGGGCCACTGACAGTATGAGGTCGTTGGAATCCGAAAAAAAAAAAAAACTCTCACAGGATGGTTACGATACTCCGCCATTCTTTATTAAAGCGCAGCTGCTTTGGAGGGTTCCGACTTTTGAATGAAGAACTTTTGCTCCTTTTTTAAGCTAACTGATTTGTTGGACAAATATTGCAATTTGAAACTTTGCCCTTTCCATTTATTTGATCCGTTATTTTTCTTCATTGCCGTTTTAATTTTAGTTATGGTTTTGTACTTTAGGTCACGTGATTAAGCAAAATGAAGACTCAGCTGAGTCTTCATGTTAACACACCGCTGATTAGTCCCCTACAGGGCCAATCAGAACCGGTGTGTTAGACACATGATCCGCGAATCGTCACACCACCCCCGCTGTCGACACCACCGCTGTCGACACCACCACTCTACTGGCTTATGTGCCATTGTGCCACGCTGTAAAAGCCAAAGGCATTCAAGCTTCGTGGGGAGTAGGCCAAAAGCTCTTTTCCAAAGCAATCCACCCCTGGAACGCCGAACACCCAGCTGGGGGAAAGCCTGTACAAATTAAAATACCGGTGGGGGCACGGCAGCACGGGGGTTCAAACCCAGCACCTATGTGAAGCGGATTCTCAAACAGTTGGCCACCGATTCGATTAAAAAACGGCCGCAAGTGTACTTCACCGCACGAGGTGAATTTAGGTCACTTCAAGGATCGACGATTCGTCGAGGCGGGGTTAGCTAAAAATCTTTCTGGAAAGTAACGCACCCCTGAAAAGCTAATCACCGAGCACGGGAACGCTTGTACCCATTAAAAAACAGGTGGGTACCCGGCAACACTGGGGACGGAACACAGCCCCTATCACATGCGACGCGGATGCTTAAACCATTAGGCTACAGCTTCAGCATGCGGCAGTGCAAATGTGTCAATACTGCGATATAATCACTGCTTTGCCGCCAGCCTATCCCTAAGAGACGGAGTTAGGAGTGAAATAAATGAACAGGAAGCTATTATTTCGGTATTAGTGTGGTCCTCGCGTGACCTCAACTAATCATTTGCGTCGTATCTGCCGTTCGGCTGTTGCAACCGATGCTGTGCATAAGAGAATAAATGCAATTATGCACACTCTAAACAGGCATACACCTGTATGGGTGTAAAAAGCGACTAAGCTGTCCTCCAGCACCACTCCCTTTTTATTTTACTTCTTTCTGTTAAGAGTATAGTATGCACCGAGCGTAGTTGAATTCCGCATGGCGAGATATTTGTTAACGCAGTGCCAGTCGTTCGAAGTAAACAATACACAACTCAAATATTGTGTTCCTGCCCCTTTGTACACTTAAATGTTAGAAAGCTGCAGAAGAAAAGTTAGCCAGGTGAGTTCTACACTGACCCATAATTTCCAGACAGAGAACGAGACACAAGAGGCATAGACACCCACAAGTTCCAAGGCACGACTTCAGGACCAGGGTTAGAATAACGGAACGTTTAAGGCACCAAGAAATGCAAGAAGAAACAAACACAACTGCTCTACAGCTAATCAAACAGCAGTGCTTCATTCTTGATCTCGTTGAGTGCGCTGAAACAATTCTGCAGCGGCTCTGGAAACAGTCCCATACTTTTTTGTCTTAACTCTTTCTTGTGTGTACTTTTAAAACTGGATTAAAGCAACATACAGAGAGGCAAGGGGATTTATTTAGTGCAGGAGACCCGTGAGAAGTTCTTACATGCCCCGTTGCAACCTTTGACTTAATGCTATAGATCGATTAAGAGCCCGCATTCAATGATATTACATTACTTCTTGATAAGCCCTGCTGGAGTCTATGAGCAGAAACTTCCTTTGAATCAGAGAAAACACGTATTCAACAAAAAGCAATTTGATAAGAACACTGCATAAAATACACTCTCCTGTAGTCTTATAGTATGTTAAGACTAACATTACGCATTCCAACCGCTGTATTTTCAAAAGAACGGCCAACGAATTCCGGCATTTAGCTCTCTGTCACTCCGTCAAATGCGTTCGAGCTTTGGAGAGGAGCCCTGAAAGTCATGCTCCTAAAGAGAAGAGCAGCAGGCTTACAGTACAAGAGAACGACGCCAGATCTTTTACACATTTAATACGTACGTGCCAGGGCAGATGAGGCAGAAAGTGCAAATCCTTTCTCTCAGAGAGCTCGGTTCGGTCTTTCCACTTCCAGACACCTCCTCTCCTGCTTCTTCCCTTTCCTCATTCTCTCCACCGCTAGGCGCCAAAGGGAGGGCCAGGTAACGAGCAAACTTGTGAGCGGAGCATTGTAGAAGTCCCGTTTACTGACACGTATACGACGTTGTGCTTACCTGCAGATGAGAACCGACCGTGTGCTCGCTCGTTCGTGGTGCCCCTTCGCGGTCCTTTAATGGTCTTTAGTTCTTTAAGCACTCCATCAAAGGTTGATAAGGTTGGTCCCGGTTTACGCGAGCGTAACGGGTTCGCTTACATCCCAGTTGCGTCTCTCTGGGGAAAACTGTCCTTTGAAAAGCTGATGATGGACACGTAATGCTCACCACAGTTTTTGATTGTTTTTAACATTTTTCTGTATGTACTTTTTTCTCTGTGGGAAAAATTTCGCTACTATATCGCACATTATTTCCATCAAGGTGTTGTGGGCTGTTTTTCATGTGCTCCGATGTGTCACTGATTCACTGTAGTTGCTTTTAATTTTCCATGCTACAAGGAGTTTCCGGTAATATTCACGACAGAAAGAGAAAACTAATCCGCACCGAGCTAAACACCGACGCGCACATGAAGTTAACACATAAATTGTCACACAGATAAGACTCTGTGAATAATTTATGGTGAACAGAGCTGGGAACGTGAAACGAATTATTTTAGCCAGTGCATATGAACCCAATGAACGCCGGCGGCCTATTGCTTCAGGAAGCGGGATAACGTCATTCGCGTGCCGCGTTTCTGCCCCACATGCCTGCCACAGCTTTCTGATGACGGCGGAGTTTTCCCACAATGAGCCAAGTCATGCTCTTAGATTAAAACTGCGCTTAAATTGTCCTAAAAGACTGCTGCAGTATATACCTAATCCTCGCGCCCTGCGTATATATCATGCACGGCGCCAGCAGATCTCCCGGAGCGCGTACTGGCCTCAGGAGGAAAGCATCGGCCTGGCCTTCATACCAGGCCGACTGAGAGGCTGGCATGCATGTGTAAGCATTCGCGAAGGACAAACACACGCAGCCTTTCCGCGCGTGGTAGCTCCGTAGCATCCGTCGAGGCTGACGTCTTTCGTGAGACGTTGTTTTGTCGCTCACTATAGTCCATTTGACCATGGCGCTGCGAGTCTGCAATGCGCGCCAGGTGAGACACGTACAAGGCACGCCAAGATGAGAGAGCACGCGGAAGGCGACGTCTCTCGGGCGTAGACAAAGGGCCGACAACGGAATTGCGAATAGAAAGAATCCCGCTTGGTGATTTTGGTATGATTTATGGATGACAGAGTTATTATCACTGCTCAAATTGACGGGTGTGGTTCACAATCGAGTAAAACTAATATCTCTCGAGTTTGCTATGTATGATTCGGTAATTGTAGGACGACGCACGAGTTCAGAGGTTGCGAGCTGTGTGATCAAGGCGACGTTTAGGAGCAAAACTGGCCGGTTCTCCTACTACATAAAAATTTAGTTTGTTTTTCTAAAATGCCGGTCCATTTTGCAACTTTCTGAAGAAAATTTGCTTTTGTACTCGCAAATTTCCCTCCGTTTTATCGTTGCCAAACATGAACAAAGCAAACTCTCGTGCCAGGCGCTTTCGAGTCTCCAACAGTACGGGGTCACATCTTGGACCGATCGGGCAAATGGCCTGACTGGATGAATGAGTCAGAGTTTTAACTAAAAACATAGCCTCAAAGCTGGTCTCTGCTCGCCGTGAACATGAAAAACTTCATGGAGGGACAGATGGCTACTTGTTCTATTGCACTTTTCCTTTATGGTCCCGTCACCTGCCCTTTCGACCCCGTGTCGAAGGTTATTACATAATTTAACTGTTAAATTATAGGAAAACATGGGGAAGCACGCGGCATTTACGTGACCACCGGGCGCCCGCACGCTATAGCTAAGACAGGTCGTATAAGATGCTGAAAACCGACGCCTATCTAGCGACTTGATGGGTTTTGGTATATTGGTTTTTCGAGCCCGTTAAAACACTTATGAAATACTTTATAACCAGAGTTAGAACATACAGGTTTACCATGTCACACCCTACGCAACCAACAAGCAAAATGCGTACGCTCAGATTGCCACACAACTTCTTCAAGTATTATGTCGTCTTGGGTCACTGAACAGCAAGCAAGCACATGAGCAGGTTTTACGCGCAAACACAGAAAAGAGTGACCGTGTAAATTGTGTTTTTTTTTATTTGACTTCTTCGTCAGCAGGTTTGTTTACCATGCAGTCACGGTGTTATCTTGCTCACGCAGCTCGTCTTGTATGCATGGCCGTCTTAGTAGTCTTCCTTCAACATCTCGTATATGTACGGGTTATTTTCCGTCATTCAGATGAAAGAAAGCCCGTAGCAGAATTCACTCAAGCACTCGAGAACGAAGAAACTGAACGCGTGCATGGCTGTCTAGGGACACGTGTGCTTGCTCCTTCGCGGGTGACCATGAAAATGGGCCAGCACCGACGGCATTCAATGTTGTTGCGTGAAATCCGAACTGCTTGAGGATGCACGCGAGAAGGCGCGGATTTATGCAAAGCAGCACAAAGCAGATAAAAGTGCTAATGGTTTAGAAGTAAAATACAAGCTCTTGCATAATGCATGAGATGGCGACCCAAACTAGCTTTCTGTTGGGACCATGTTTTAATCAGCTTTAACTTTTGGAAACTTCCATGTCGCATGACGCTTTATTTGGGAAAGATGAAGCGGCCAGGAGTGTAGAATGGTCGTACGAGCGTTCTTGTGACTCTCTCATTGCAGCCTGTGCCCCGTGCGGAAGCTCGTCGTTTCCGGTGGTGACACCATCAGTACCGCTATATTCGCGCAGCACGCTTAATAGTTCTGACGGCTACGAGCGAAGCCTCATTTGTTCAAAATGTTGCACACAACTATTTGTGCGTGAGAACGTGACTTTCAGGCCATATTGCATGTGCATGCGAAGATTTCAGCGAGCATACACCATTTAGCAAACTCTAGTTGGGTGGGTATGAAGCCACCCCATGCGTGCTCAAGCTGGCCGGACGGAACTTGTAAAAGCGGGTAGGCATTTTCAAGCTGAGTACATCTTCGTCTGTACTACTCTGGAGGCTCTCTTTTTCTTCTCAGTTTCCGCGCTAGGGAATTTTAGGTTTACACGCGCGTTCTGCGCATGGAAGCGCGCAGTCGCCCCTGCTGTGAAGGCGGATGGTTTCCCAATCGCAGCCTTCTGTGTCTACGCGCGCGAGTTGCCACGAATAGCCCACGCATCGTTACGCGCCCGTATCGCTTTCCTCTGAAGTCGCTTCGTACTGACGCGCTTACTCAGCTCCAGTCCAAGAACCGCAGCCAGGAAGCTCACAGCGAACGCGACGGTGGCGTCAGATTTCTGCAATGAGGCACGCGAAGGCTACGCCGTCCGTTCCTCGGGGAAGGAGAACTCGGGACCATACGACGCGGCTGGACATGCTTCGACCGCCGCCGCATGCAAGCACCGGCGGCCGAGACCGGAAAAACAAAGCGCGGCCGGCGAACTCCCTTTTGCTCTTTGTTTAGTTGCATCCTTCCCTTCATCCCCGGGCTCCCCCAATGGCACCCGATGCGGCGGCTGAGGCCAATGGCGGCGGCGTGGCGCGCCGGGCCTCGCGTCGCACCTGGCGCGGCCCTCGATTCGCCGGCGCCGCCGAGCGGCGGGCCAATGGAGCGCTGGCGCAGGTGGGCCGGCGCACCTTTAACGACCCCCCGGGCACCGCCCGGACGCCTCCTCCTTGCAGGGCCGGTCCTTCCCCTCCCCGCGAGTTCCTTACCGTTGCCACCTGTCTTTGGCAGTCGAGACACGCCAACTTTCACTCGAGCCAGACCGCACGCCGTCGGGGCCGCCATGAGACACCGGGCAGGATTACGAGCGTCCTCCTCCGTGGCGCCGCCGCTTTTTCGCTCGTCGTGATGAATCCGCCGGCGCTTCCGCGCTGCTGCTCCTCGTCTTCGTGAAGCGGTGTTTGTGTCCGACGCCGTCGTGAACTTCGCTTCGGTGGGGGAGAGCAAAGACGGCGCCGTCGGAAGCAGCGACCGAGTGCGCGCTCGCAACGATGGAGACGTTCGTGCTCATACCCAAGGAGCTCAGCCTGGTGCTCAGTGACCGAACGGCGTCTACGACCACCGACTCGTCGACGACGCCGGCCAAGGAAGTGACTGCCGCCGTGTGGAGCAACAGCCGCATATCCCGCGGCACGAGGTTCCTGCCCTTCCAAGGGACTGTGCGCCTGGACAAGCTCGAGGTCTTCGGGACGCTCGACCAGAAGGACGTGAGTTGGCCTGCCTGCCCTTCCTTCCTCCTTCCCGTCGATCACCGACGCTAATGCGCGCAGCACGTGGTTCAGCGTTGGCGTCCGTCGCGTTGCGGCCTTTCAGTTCTGCTCGATTTCGGTGCTCGGCTCATTGTATGAACATCGGTTCGCTCTCAGTTTTCACTGTCGCCTCTCGCCGCTGGCGCTATTTTACATCACGGTATGATTTACAACATCACGCTGTAACGTATATAAGGTCGAAATCTAGCTAACTGTGCAACGCTCACTCACTCTTTAAAGACAAGGAACTCGAATATGAAGCTGTAGCTTCAACCTAATGACGCATGCAACTACGTTGCATAATAAATTTTGCACATCCTCCATTCCTGATAGTTGCGCCGTAGACACGGTTGCAAGTTTGTTTGTGTCCAATACGTTTCACACGCTACAGAGACAGAGAGTCATCGCTCATAAAGTTATTTACAAAGCAGCAGTCATGGCTGCAAAATTAATCTACGCAATGCAAAGGAGCTTCCAACCGAAACCAGGCTCATAGGTGTTCCGAAGTACTCCGGGTACGCTGAGTGTGTCGTAATGTACAGCGCGACCATAAAAGACGCGCACAGTTGCATGGCGGGTTCTGAAGGAGCGTTCAGAAACATTTGCAGATCAGCACAAAGATTACCAAGAATCGCGATCGGCTTGGCCGACAGCTACGGACGGGCATCTCATCGCTCCCTGCACTACCTATCTATCTATCATTCATTGCACGTTCAGTGCATATATAATTTTCGCTATATGTACCGGCGCATCTTTCTGAATTCTACGGACGCAGTGTCCCGGGCTGTACTTTCATTCTTGGCAGTCATCCCCCATGGAGACGTTATATAATTTCACAGCAACCTTGAAGCACCCTCCACGATAATCAGTTGTAGCGAAGAACACCGAAGAGAGGAAAACTTTTTTAAATGAATAAGAGAGTTTTTCCAGCAGCGCTTAACGCTCGATAACTATGTACGTGATGGCATTCAAAGCTGCTTCTTCGCTCTCTTTATTGCTTCTTTTTTATTACTGTTGTTGTACACTCTTCTTTGAGGCTCGTATCGCATTTACTTTAAATGCCTAGCAACGAGAAAATGGTCACTTTGAATTGGCACCACATGTCGTATGGACAATTCGTACGCTAGATGAATTCTCGCGCTTCTCGTTTCACTTGCTCATTTTTCTTTTCTTCACGCGGTCTAAAGGATGAAGAGTTTGAGAATGCTATTTCCATATCCCCTTTTTTTTTTTAACCCGAGACGAGGTCTGGTTATGATTGGCTTACATTAACCTTCTCTGGTTTAACATTTGCGCTTAATGCGTATGACGGAAATTCAGATAAATGGTCATTAGGCCCCTTGGGTGAACATAGGAAGAAACTTTATCTGCACAAAGGCACCCCCAGCTATAGACGCACGATGAGCACAGAGACGCAAAGGAGCCCTACACACGCGAGCAGTCAAATAAAATTAAGTAAGGTTTCTGCACTCGCTCAACTCTTAGCATTCTCGCTGGCGCGTTTCACTAATTATCATAGTCTGCTCTCGCTAATTTGAATACGATTATAATTCAGGATAAGTGCTGACCAGGCAGGGAGCCAGAAATTTTTTTCTCAGAGCTAGGCCCCAAGACAATTTTTCCCACGAAGAGGAAAGGGGTGTGGGGGGTGGGGGTGTGGGGGGCTCGGGCCCCCACTTGGATACGTGCCTGGCGCTGACTACTGACTGTTCCGTGTTTATAATATTCGAAGCATACTTATAAAGCATCATGGTCCTTTTATTCGCAGAACAGCGCACCGTGCCACACTTACGGTCTTGGTATATAGCCAAATCAGTAATTCTGATGCACCTGGCGGGACCGATTGGACACAGGCATCGACGCAATAGCCATGTTTTCCCGCATCCATGGAAAAACGCCGCTGAAATACAAACGTCCCAGTAACTCTGACCTTTGCTGCAAACTCGCGCAGAAGTCTTCTCTCTCTTCAAGGTGCATTTTGTTCATCGTAATAATCAGGGCGCGTTCAGAGACAAGCGACTGTTATGTATCTTATACAGTTTTCAGAATTCAGTCGTCCCAACTGTTCTTTTCAGCGGAGGCTTTGTACTTCAGACATGGTAGTCGCGCGAAGCACACACACACAAGACAGGGTACGGGACGAGCGCAAACTTACAACTGATATTAATCAACGGACACAGCACATATCTGAAGGAAAAAGAATGCACTTCGAGCATGCGCAGCGAAAGGGTATACATCGAAATTTGTCCGTTCACCATTTCAGAACACGAGAAACGAGGCGTATACTCAAGTATCCTCTGGTGCTCACCGACTTTTTGCACTCAACACGCTCAAGCTAAATCGTATAAATTTAAAGTACTTTTCATCACTGATGCTGCTAATGCACTCTTTTACCACGCGAACTTCAAACACGATGGCGGGTCGGTCATGTAGGAGGCACATGAAAAACGAATGGCAGCAGTGTGTAAAGCATCGTACCTGTCTTGTGGCAATTCTACCCGGCCGCCGAACCACCATGACGCGCACGCATTCCTGGCTCATATATACCGCAGTCCCTTCACATTTGGCTGTACGAATCTTAATGTGCCCGGCGATTGCTTCGTTATAGCCGTAGCTTCCTTATATCCAGCGTTGAGCGAGCCAAGAGGAATCGTCATTCTTCCATTATATCCATTATTTCGTTACAAACCATTACGTTATATCAGGGTCTTTAACAATCGTGGGAAATTTGTTATTCGCGCTGTAAATAATCCAGTGAAATCGGAGAATAATGGCTGAAAAGTGTGTGGTGTATTCAAAACTTATCCCACTGTATACCTCAGTAATGCGATCTTCGCTATTATCAAGCTGTGCTAGAAGAACATGGCGCATTCAACGCGCCAGACATTTAAACGGGATGGCGAAAAGATGCACACTAATTCAGCCGATAAAATTTGAGCTGCCTCAAATGAGAATTGCGGCGTCAGAATACTTGTTTGGATGAACTTTTGCAGTGCTGTTTCACTGCGCTGTGCCGCCTAAAAGCAAATTCGTGGGTTTTCGTATTGAACCGTCAAACTTCTCTTTGCTCTCCTAAGCCTGAAGTTAGTGAACTCCGCGCCTATAATGGACGACCTAACCTATTTGTGAGCACAACGCGGCAGCCATCTCAGGATTTCAGTTCTTGCTCCAACTCCTACCGCGCGACACATAGTGGCATAGCTCGCAGCTCGAATGCACCAAGAAATGTTTCAGAGAGCTCATCACTGGGGCAACTCATTAACAAAGGAAAAGATATGTGACGTTCGCATACCTAAGAGGCCCTAAGTTTTCTTTTTGATTTCTCTCTAATAACCCACGTGTGCGATAATCATGTAGCAATGCAGGAAGGCAAGATCGGTAAAGCTCCTGAAGTGTAATTCCAGTTGTATTCTCCGTGACACTAAAATGCTCGTATACATTCACGATGCGAGATGTGCAGGTGGCAACAAGAATATGTATGGAGCCCGAATGACTTTAAGGTTTTGCAGTTTAGCACTGAATGCATCCGGAGAATGATGCGCACTTTAAGCGCCGTCCCCTATGCACTTGTTGGCCGAATAAATTTTTCCCACAGGCTTCCAGAAATACAATTTAAAAAATAAAATCCCCATTTACTTTTGCTGCGTTCATTAATTATTCTACAAATTTATTGGCAGAGACGCGCGAGGCGGCTGCACACACATATACTGATGAAGATTAGTTAGGTATAATGCTGTTTACGAGCCAAGCCTTCTTTGCATGTTACAGGACGAGTTCTTTTCAGAGCATTTCGGTTCATTCCGAGCCCTATATATAGCGCGCAACACCTCACAGCACATGGCAGCTCTATCAAACGCATGCATTTCACTCCAAACATTGGCAGAATATCGCGATACCACATTGTGCGAACATAGGTAATGTTCCCTTTTAGAGCCTATGACTGCTGCTAAAACTTGAAAGTCAAAGAAAAATAGCTATCACTGTTAAAGAATGCACAGAACCGAACCAATTCCCAGTATACGTCAAGTGCGGACATGTAGAACGGTTGTCGCGCCGAACGAGGGCCGATAAGCAGCTTAATACATCACGTCATTTCATATTTTGAAGTAGCACCGGAGCTAAATGTTTAATCTCGGCACCTGAGGTGCCGAGATTAAACATTTAGCTGCGGTGGCGGTGAGATAGCGCCGCTTATAAATCTGTTACTAAGTTTTTTAGCAGCTACGACTGTGCTTATTAGTTCTTTGTTGTAAATTACCAATAAGCGCATTTTAAACATTATTTTTGTTGCGCACAGGTGCGAAAATCAGTTGGTAAAATTATCCAGCATAAAATGCTAGCGTGGGTATACAAATCTAAATTGGGTTTGTCGGCATATTTTGCGCCATGAGGCTAGGAAGTTACGTCTTTCGAACGCTTGTTTCTGGGTTGTTTTCCTTCAGAACAATACGCAGTTTTTCCAACATTTATCCCGGACTATGTAGCCATCCTGAATCATTAGTTGCATATAAACAATTACTGGGGCTCAATTAAAGCCGTCTTTGTAAATCGGACGCACGCCTTCATTAGAGTATGCACTTTTGCTGCAAGAATTAACATCATTCAGTTGGGGGTTCTTTCATGCACAATTTTTATTTCGATTACTTCTTACAGAGGCTTCCTGGACACAATTATAGCCAGAGCCTGCTATCTTAAATCTATCTGATGCTGATGAGGGTTGCCGGCTGTTAAAGAACGCATACACTACTATTTTCAACCTCACACATAGGCGTTGCTCGAACCCTTATTTTCTGCAGTAACTATAGTTACCGCCCGAAGTCGTATCATAACAGCCCCCTCCTTTTTTTTCGTAAGTGGAGGTTAATGTCGACCTATAGAACCTGTCCAACTACGACATTGCTTGATGCAATGCCACACCGACCATGTGTCAGACATTCTGATCACAAATTCCAAGGCCACACTGAATCGGAAAGGCGTGTTTGAGCCACTCCCTACCCATTTCGTGCAAAAGCACACGCTTATCGGCACCTGACTCCAATAAATAAGAACAGTTTGAAGGTTACCGCAAATTTTCACCCAGGTTGTAAAAGCGTATTGAAACCGATTGTTTCTTATTTTGTTTTTCTCTTCTCCGCAAATAGGCAGGCGAGCGATTTGCTACGCACGTCAGCCCTTAACTTTAGATGTCAACCGTTAGCCTGTTTTCAGCTTTTTCTCTCTGTTTTCGCCCGTATAGAACACGTAATATTGCCACCGAGTTAGTGCGAAGCCAGACAACCAACTCTCCCCATATCTCCCCTTGGAAGGCTCACTGACCAGCTAACCGGGCGGCAGCTAGCGCAAGCGCGGTGCGCGCGGTAGCGCCACCGTTAATCAAGCAACCCGGCGAAGTGACAAAGGCGCGCGCGTGGGTCGGCCGTTGCGCGGAAGGCCATTTCGCGCGGGCCGAGCCTTCCGCAGAAAGGCGCGCGCAACCGGCAGCAGCGCACCCCATGGCTCGCCGCGCAACAGGCAAATGAGAGGCGCTCCGGCGCACGAGACACGGAGTCCGCAGTGAAAAGGTGTGGCATGCAAGGGCAGCCGCAGTGCGCAGCCTGGCGGCTTCCGCGGGCGACAGGCCGTCGTCACACGTCGTGAAATGTCAGCGCTACGGCTGTGCACGCGCTGTTACGCACGCACGCACATGATGTGGAGGAGCCGGGCTAGCGCTCGGCGGTGGCGACGCGAGATGCCGCGCCCCCGCCGCGTCTTCGGAGGTGCTGGTTTCGAGTGTCCGAGAAGGGACCAGCGCCGATGACGATCTTCGGGAAGGGGTGATGAAGGCGAGGAAGGCGTGTGATGTGAGCCGCGTGACTGTTACAGGCGAGCTGCAGGAGGTGGAAGAAAGAACGAAGAAATGCGGCCGCGAAGCATCGTCAGCTGTGCAGTGTAGAAGAGGCACAAAGAAATGGCAAGCGAGGAAGCGGCATTGAGCGCTTCTGGGGTGTCCCTGCTGCAAAGCTGTTCTCACCTGATCGAAGGCTTACTGACTCGTTGGTCAGTTACTGGTTAACTGATTTGCGTGTCTTAATCGCAATCAACGTTCTTTGTAGTTGATGAATCGATGAGAATCACGTGAAATAAATGAGCGGATCACCGCCCTTCTAAATCTGAGTGAAATTGTTAAAGTATGCTTTCCGCCTTCATGTATGTGTTCTGAGGAATTTTAGCGTCAATTTTGTGCTCATTCGCAATCTATAGAAGGCTTTGCAATATTGCGCCCGAAGACGCACTCGCATTGTGACAGATCGTAGCACGGCGCCTGCACGAAAGCGGTAATTTATTCGAAGTAATGGTAAAGCACCTGAACAGGACAATCTATCAACACCTTGCACTAACAGTTATTGTCTTGCAAATGATCAGGTTAAACATCTTCAGCGTCGCTCTATTCCATCAGTTTTACTATACTTCTTTTGTATGGTCAGTTTTTGCTGACCTCCACTTCTTTAAAAATGTCCTGCCTATAAGGTGAACTTTTTGTCCAATGAGTTGTAACAGGACAGGCGCACATCGCGAAAGCGCCGTCACCTGTTTTTCCTTTTTTAATATCAAAGACGAGAGCATGTAAGGAGATGTTAGTGCCTGTCAGCGGCACAGGCTTCTAAGGAGCAACGAATGCAGCGCAATACGCATTATACATTATACACTGCCTTCCTTTCTCTGTGCATCTTATGTGAAGTGCGGGTGCGCGAATTGCTTCAATAATACGGTGGTGCCTTTACAGCGCGCACATCGTCTTTTAAAGGACACCAAAGGAGAATACTAAGCGGATCTGGACTGACAGTCTAGTGTCACGTAAGAGCAAATATATCATTTTTAACGAAAACAATTTTGTTAACTCAGAAAATTACGTTAAGAGCGCGGTACACGTGGTGGCACCCCTGGCCAATTCCAGCAACATGCGCCCGGTGACGTGCATTCTTCACCGGTCACGACTGGTTTATGGCTTTCTCGTTTAAGGCTGTTTAGCAACGTCAATGGACAAATGTCGTCGAAATATGGGGGGAATAGCCGAGAACGCCAATAGTTTAATAATTAAAACAGTCTGTCTGTCTGTTGTTGCCAGGAAGAAAGAAAAGTGCACAGGCCTGCCCACTGGCTCAAGCTGAGCCACAATCGCTACCGCGTGCAGAAAGTAGGAGAGTTTAAAGGTTGGATAGAAAGATAGGATAAGAAAAGACGCGCGCTCTAATGTCCCAGGCCGATCCCGGAGGTAGTGCAATACCGGGCCAACCGATGGCGGAAGTGAAGCAACCTTCAAGCACTCGCGCCACATTTCCAAAAATAAGTCCAATTGGGACCCGTATCAGATATTCTACGGGGTCTCCAATGCAAGTATAATCCTCGCGAACAAAGCGACGTACTGTAAGATGAGACAAACACGAACGCCGATAATTTTGCATTATTATGGAACATGGTACCAGCGCAAGAAACAAGGACGAAGGGAGAAGAAACACAACACGAACGCATTGTTATGTTCCATAATAATGCAAACCAACTAGCCCAGCTGTCTACCCTTAGAGATATTTTTGCCTGCATTCTGCGCACTCAACCTGCTTTGTAGCCGTTGTACGCATCAAGTTCAGAACCGCTAACTCTAAACGAATACCGTACACAGATGTGGCTTCTCTTATATAGCGTGGAGATCGTCGGCGAACACTGCGGCATTAAAATGACGTAAAATTTCGCAGATTAAGGAGTCCGCGAATGCAGGAGGTTATAGGAAATATCATTTGCGGTCTTCTCAACTACGCAAGCACGTCGTTGCGCAGAAAAAAAAAAAAATAACGTTGGTATAGTTTTGCTTTTTCCCTTCAGTGTCCTTTTAAGGTGCTAGTTGCCTTTAAAGTTTCTTTAAGCTCTTCATCTCAATATTTAGTGTTAGCTGCACAAATATTTTAGGTTATCGTACAAATCTTTCAGAAATTAACCTTTCCATGAAAGGTTAGGCGCCATCGCTCCTGTGGAGTTTCGTGGTATACTTTGTCTACTTTATTTATTCACTGCAATAGTTGCCATATATTGCACACAATGCTTCGTCTGCGTTGCGTAAAGCAGTGGCTACCGGTCATAGAAAGAGCACGTGTGCCCAGAATACTATAGTTTTTCATGTTCCGTGTTGGTTCGAAGCAGCTGCAGTTAAGTGGAAAATATCCGCAGGAATCATCCGCCACTACTTTGCAACGACCACAAACCACTACAGCAGTGCAAAAACCTGGGTGCAGCAACACGTGTTGCATGTAGATATCATGACCATCATTCATTTTTATGGTTTCACTGAAATCAGGAATGGGTTTAGTTTCAATCTGAAAACTGCGTCTATAGCCACATTGCGTGTGAGTTTTTTTGTGAAAACCAAGTTCGCTTACTGTACATACATCCTATTCTGAAGAGTAAATGATTGCTTTGCGTTGTGAACTAAGCAATCGCTTTATGGGCACACATTATTTGGGCGAAAGCGATCTGTAAGAGACCCATGAGTTCTGTTAAGGGTGCGAGATCAAACGCGGCTGTAAATTTGACGTGTGCGTATACTTAGGCGTAAACTTACCTACGATGAGTTTTTTAGCTGCTGAAGCATTACCTAAGGCTGCACACTCTGAACATTAATACGACCACATGAGAGTTAAAAGGAACTAAGCTGTCTCTAGCGCAATCCATTTTCATAAAAGGGGGTCCGATAGAGGAGACATTGCTCCCTTTTATTCCTTTATGTTTAGAGTGTAGAAAATTTGCTGTGCAGTGAAAAATTTAATGCACAGATAATCCCATGGGCCCCTTTTGGGTATTTAATCTCTTCTTCGTCCCACGTGGCCGTTAATGCAGAAATGGCCATATAAAGAATCTAATAAATTGAGCTTAGCTTTAATCGATGCACCTAAAAAGACTTTCGGTAAGACTGCCTTTGCACCTCGCGCGCTTCTGTGTCGAAAGTGCGGCTTGAAATTCGAGCCCGGGCCACGAGAACGCTACTGACCTTGTATATACAGAACGTGGACAACTTTTTGTTTTTGTTTTCGCGGTTTTAACAGCTCCCGCCTTCATTCCAAAATGCATAGTTTCGCAATAATTTGCGGACCATGACCTAAGTAACGGCGCAAAATTTCTTCTATTGCCTTTCCATCACGAAATTTGGTAATGAACGGGCCATAGAAATGCATCGTGTTTTGTCGCGAGATATTTGGGCGAATCTTCCAATGTACAACATTCGCGAATGGTAGGTTGTCTGTGTACAGGCCCTAACGAATATAGGTCCTTTTAACTGCGTTAATGCCGACAGGAAGACATCTGTTTCCTCCGCTGTTTGCGCTGGTGCGCAGCGTACTCCTTCTTGCAATTCCAAGGTGCGTCAGTATCTATTTCTTCAATAAACAAAATTTCTTAGAACATCATTACTGTTATTTAACCTTTCGCTGTTTTCCTTCGAGCCGTGTTAATCACCCTCGGAAGGTGCTGGGTTCGATACCCAGTGCCACCGAGTACCCACCTACCTTCTGATGGGTACAAGGTTTTTTTTACGCTCCGGTTTTCGGCTTTTCTGGGGAGAAATACTTGGGAAAAGGGGTTGGGCCTAACCGTTTCGGACGAAACCTGCGCGCAGTCAAATTACTAGAATCCAGAACCCTTCCTTTTGTTTTCGTTCTTGTGCTGTTGACAAAGCGAACAATGACGAAGCAAGAGAGGACGCGGCACTTGTCACAGTTCACCAAAGCGCGATGCATCTTCAAGAGCAATTCCTATGGGCTGAGGCAGCATGAATTAAACAAGTCTTTTCACTGCCTAGCTCAACGTGCTTGTAATGCGGCGCAAGACTGCGTATCACTTCAATTTATCAGCAATTAATAGAAACTTGCTGTTTTTTCTTGCCTTTTAGGTATCAAATATATATCATTAGAATTACTGATGGCAGCGTACTCTTGTACATCATATATCTCGTGTTAATTCTGCCGACAACTTGTAGTAACAATAACCAAAGGGACCTGCTGTAAAGAACTCAAAGCCGTTCAGCTATAGTCTTTAAGCTCGTCTAGTTGCAACGATCTATTTTGGCCAGAAAACTTATACGAACATGCGACACCTGCCTCTTCGATCCTTGTTTAATCAATAAACGTTCAGAGAACTCTGGGGCGCTTCCTCTCGACCTAATTTACAGGCGCGATCAAACCTGATCCGTCTCAAGCTCGACCACAAAACCCTAGCTGCGATTGAAGATGACGATGAAAACCTTTTTTGATTGGACCTGAAATTGGTGCTTGGTCCCCTTATTCCGAGAGTAGATTGGGCCTTGCAGCCGCTCTCGCTCTTTCGGTCAGCTCCTGCTGAACTTTCGACTATAAGCTGGACAGCATTTCCTCTATACACCGATTGAAATTTGACGCGCAGTAATAAGCAGCTGTTAAATTCTCTTTTTTTTACAGCGCCGTTTTATGAGAAAGGCGAGGTAATCAAATAAGGCTATAAAGTATGTCTTAGACAAGCCCGCTACAGTATTATCGATGACGCATTTGTATAGCGTGAACATAAACGGCACTGGATAGCAAATTCTCAGTTTTGTAGCAAAAGCTACATTGGCCACGAATTCACAGTTCCGCCGTGCTCGCATTTCCTCCGTAGTCGCACGGCCCCATGGACGTGACCAACCACGTGACTGGTCACGTGACCAACCGCGTGACGAACCACGTGGCAGCAGCTAGCCAGACAACCAGACTAACCTGGACTTGCAATCAATGATTAACCAAGGCTAACCAAGCTATGCCTTAGCTTTCGCTACGTATATCCTGGCATAGCCGAGCTAATCCACTGCCAATTTTTTCGAACTGAGCGTGTGGCAACGGCTGGATCCAAAAGCGGGCGATAAGTTTCATAAAGGTGACTTCAATACGCACCGAAAGTGCCCGAATGAGAGAGATGCTACTCCTCGCTCTAAATACAAATACGCCTATATAGAGGGAAGAGCGCTAGAGGACATCTCACTCTCTCTTTTTTTACTCCTTTATATCTAGGGTGCTACGTCTCTGGAAAGCTTGAACATCGTGTCTTCCTTCTTTGTGCTGGACAGCTTAGGCGACCATTCTAATACAAATAAGCATAAATAATAAATTTCTATTACAAACGAGAAATTTCATTGAAGAATTATTTTATGGAACCCTTTCTCCGGTTACGAAAACGACGTTTCGCTTTAACCCTCTCAGCGGTAGAAATAATCAAAGGAAATCGTGCAGAAAATACGCAACCCCGAAGCCCGGAAGCGATGCCCAGCCGTGCATGAAAAAATAGGTGTGTACAACTGAAAGTGATTATGAGGAGGCACCGATGCATAAAATCAGGCGCAGGTGGAGCAAAACCCCCTGCCTTTGACACCCCTCCACTGCGCAGTCATCCACATGTCGCCCGCCATAAGCCCGTAGCATCAACGCTGCCTGCACAATACAAAGCTAATTTACATCTGGAAATTAAATTTGCCGTTACTGGAACTTATTTTTGCCTGGTTGTAAATTCAATCAAAGCAGAGGATTGTAACAAACCAGCCGGCTTCATGCCAGCTGGCTTCATGCAAGGGACAAGCATGCGCTTCTTCCTTGTAACTCTTCAGCCAGTGACCAATTTTTGTGGTTTTTGAACATTGTAGTAACGTATGTCGAATACATTTGCTTTCATAATGACCAAACTAAGCTCAGCTGGCAACAAAAAAAAAAGTTAAGTCGTGGGCGAAGTTCTAGATTCTGTTCATGCGTTATAAATGCGCATGATTGGCCTACAAGTTTGCACTCTCCGGAGATGCGGTGGTCGCGACGAGTTGGATGGGTAGGAAAGCCATTGACGACACCGCTCTTAAGCGGTCGAGTATTTGGTAGTTGGGACACACATTCGCTTTCGCCATTTCACGAAAACAAATGGTTCCAAATCAGGATTGAACAGCTTTTCCCCAGCGTAATCCACTAGACAGGCACTCCTTGAACAGGAGTCGGTTTTAACTCCACACAATACGGCGTTCTTTCCGTAAGCGATGAGAGAATTTACCAATGTCATGTACACGGGATTTTTCAGGACGTATTTTCTTGTATGCTCCACATTAGTCTCGTCTTCAGTGTTAGCATATTTTCAGACAAGGGATAGAACTGCGCATACAAGGCGAATATACTTCGTGAACTATACGCAGCCGGCCGCAAGCTCAGATCAGCAATGGGCACGCGATTTCGCGAACTCTTTCTAAACAGCAGCATGATACAGTGTCCGGTAATACGAGCCCGCTTCGCGGCTGCAGGTCCTACACACAGTTGCATCCCGTCATGCAGTTCGCGCGCCTAATTTTCGTGACTAATAGGCTCCAAGCTCCGGAACAATAGGCCGTATACGTTTTCTCGTCTTCCCACGGGTGCCCATGTTTCAAGGCACATATGAGCAGCTATGAGAACCTGCATACCACTGTCACCAAATATAATATAAAAAAAACAAGAACAAAACTGTCCCAGGCGGCTCCGCGTTGGAAAATGAACGAGCAGCCCCCTGTGTATATTTGCTGCATGCGTGTGTGTGTGTGTGCCTGAGAGAGCCGAGCTCAAGCATCGCCATGTCCGCAGCAGTCGTACGCCGTACTAAGCGCCGCAAAACATAATAGACCGACTGTTGCGAGCAAGCGAGCGAGCGAGTGAGCGGGCAGGGAAGAACAACCTCCGCTTGATTGTTTTTCCACCGCGCGGGTTCATTTTCTCGTCTTTCTGTTCTCCTTTTCTATTACAAGGGTGCGCGGCAGTCTGTGAGAACTCCCGTGCGCGAAAGAGGCGAGCGCGAAAACCGCAGACTGTGCGTTCGGTAGCTCACAAAGGAGGCAGTTCAGGGAGCCGTTTGCCACCCGTCTGCTGCCTGTCCCGCAACTAATTATCCGAGCCGGCGATGGGCGGAGACGGTGCCCCCACCTCTGCCAGACTTTCTGGGCTTCCTCTCTTGCTCTCCCTCACCCATCCGGGGTTCTTCTGTTTTTGCTTCTCTTTTTCTTCCTCTTCTTTCTCTCCCTCCGACTCCTCTTTCACTTGTCTTTGCGGGCTTCTGTATTTTCGCCTTCTCTCGCTCTCGCCGATTCTTTCTCACTGCCATTCCGACCGACCTGGGAACCGCGGTGAATAAGGCAGGGAGCAGTGACAGGGTTAATGCCGCCGAGGAACCCTCGCCCAGAGAGTTGCTGCTCCTGCCAAGACGGCGCATTAGAGAACTCATCCCTTCGGCTGGGATGTCGAGGGGAAGGATGCAAAGAAGGAGGAGGAAAGATGGCGGAGTAGTCTCTCTGCCGCCATGCCCGATGCGGCGCTGCGAAACGAAGGCAAAAGAAAAAGAAAGACTATGACGAATGGGACTTGCCTTAGGAGGAAACCGAAATTCGCTCCCGAGGTTTACGTTATGGCGCGCACGCGAATTCTCTTTTTTTGCCTTTCTTGTTCACCTATCTTTCTCTCCCAGTTACACTCCTCTTTCTTTTTCCTTCCCTCTTTTCTGTGCATCATGGTTCTTCTGCTTCGGACTTCGCCGAGCTCAGTGCTTTCGGTTCTGATGAAGAGGCTGGCTTCGCCTCAGAACTGCAGGTTGTGGCCTTGCAGGGAAGCTGCCTGCTAGGCGCAGTTCTTCCGGGCCTTCCATCTCGAGGGCTCTAAACTAAGAGTGCTTGAGAGCGATAAAAACCTTCTGCCCCCTCGTCTGCTCAATTGCTTTAGGATAGGCTGCACCTTTTTGTCCACCTCGTATTTCACTTCTCAATAGCCTTTATCTAAGCCGACACTTTCACATGGGCGCAACAGTGAAAGCCGTCTGAACTGGAGGATATTCAGTAAAAAATATGCAACCCCTTCTGTCAGACTATTGTCTTACAAATTTCCTTGGTAAAGAAAAAATACCCTCTACGCTACCCCTGACGATGTAAATGGAAAATCACGTGAACTTTAAGGAAGGAGGGATCGCGGAGAAGTTTCAAACGGCTTCAAAAAGATATACTGCATACCCGGCGTGATTAGCTCTACGCTGTAGGTTGTTAAGGCATACGCAGCGTTTACGCCTAAAGCATACTGCAGCTAATGAAGAGTGAAAAAGAAGCCTTTACATGAGTAACTAAAGGCGTGCCACCTGAAGGCAACATGCGGCGTCAGGAACGCGAATAACTAACTTTGGACCAACCGAATCTCATAGATTCGTGGACCTAGAAATTGTTTGCAGTCAGCATTATTTATTTCGTTTGACCCCGCGCACACCGCATACTCATGCAACGTTTGTATCAACTTTGAATGACGCGCCTTTTCACAACAGCAGAAGCTCGCAAATCTCGTTCCTTTGTTGTTCATATCCCCAATCGTCCTTCTACATGTGTAATGCGCGCCTCGCGCAGCCTGCTATCACGCGTTCTTCAGGCAAACCGAAATACAAAAATAAGAAAACCATACACATGGAGGCTGAATTGCCGGCTTGCGCACTCTTTTTCGCCTCACTGCGTGTACGACTCGGGTCCGACCCGCTGCAGGTGTCATTTCTCCTGACGCCGGCATAATGCACTCCCCGTAGGGTGTCAACCTAATCACGCCACTTGACAGCTCAATACCCGAACGCGCGCACGAGATCACGCCTATGTGGGTACCGGCGTGCGTACCTGCTCCGTCGCCCCGAACAAGTCACGCGTCCTCCGGCGTCCATAATCGCCACACTGCCGCATTTCGGAAGCCGCGCTTGTAATTTCTCTTTTCGTATTTTTTTTCACCTTCCTCCTCGCTCGTTTCGCCACTTCACACCGTGTAGGCCCGCTCCCGGCAAACCCCCTTTGTTGCAACCCTTGCACGAGCTTCGCGGGCGCTATTGTTATCGCTTGCATATAGACTTGCTACTTCTGAATCCGAGTGGCCGGATAGTTATCTATGCGGGGGCAATTTTCAAAGCGCGTTTTCTTGCCTTGATTGCGCGCGAGGGGCGGCATTTCGTCTTTCGGCCTTGATGCGCGTTGCGCATATACGTCATGCTTACGCAAGGAACTCGGGCAAAAAGAGAGAAAAGAATCAAGGGCGCGCGCCTCGCGCGTATGCCGCCTTATAGGGGGGTCCTGATACGTCTATATAGTGTGTATAGAGCACCCCCCCCCCCCTTCCCGTATGTGTTCGGGAAATCGCGTGACTGTGTCGTGATAAATTGGTCCCTGTGGTTCAGAAGAATAGATGACACCTTTGTCACCGAGGGAGCAAAGAAAGCAAGAATTTCAGAGCTCAAGGCTTTCTGTATTTGCATATTTAGACTTGCTGGAAGTTGAGAAAAAAATACATAGGCCTGTGAACTCGATCGAAGAGCATGATGGAAAAATGGCTTCAGCGGGGTCGGCGTATATGTAAACATGGTAGCAGTTCATGTAAACTTCGTGTAAGCGTGGGCGGTTCGTTCCTCAGTCTTTTTCTGTCTGACTTTTTTTTTTCAAGCATAATGGTGGTACAAACTATTTTCCCCTGATTCAATGCTTGTGATGGGTTCACGCAACACTAGTAGCAAATATAATCGAGGGAAGGAAAACGTCTTGAGAACGTTCGCTCAATTTGTGTACAAGCCTATATGTGTTAAAGTTGAGAGGTTCACTGCAGAGAGAGAGACTAGATTATGTGTTCGTGCGATCGGTTTCTCCATTTCCTGCCATGGACTAAGCAGCTGTAGTTCGACGCAGCTAAAAAACAAAGCGGTAAATTGTCTCAAAGGAGGCCTTCCTACCAATGAAATCGACCCATTGTCAAGCCGTCGCTGGAAATTGCCATGCCCCTGCAAGCCACCGGATAGCGGTAGTGGCAGGTGCAAAACGGTTGACCTGACTGCGTTTTCTAAATATGTTTGCGCCCTTTAAGGTGTAACGCTCCTGTCCCAGGCCTAACGCCCTTGAGAGCATTAACCAAGATCTTAGCGTTTGTCGTGAACACCCGGAGGGTATTCATGAACATCATGAAGGTGTTTATGAACACTCTAAACCATGTTTGCCCTGGGACAATTTGGGACACCATTTTTACACCCTGAAGGGTGTAAAACATTTTGAGTGATGCATAGCCATAGGGCGAGAGCATTGATTGCGGAGAACCACCTTTGAGCGGCACTTCCCACTGAGTTCTTCAGTTGTATCCGACGGTAATCTGTGCGGTTTTCGAATGGCACGCGCATGCTATTCCGCCTACTACATTCGACAAAGAAAAGTGCTACTGGACAGGACGAAAGGTCGTATTAGTCCCGCCGGACTTGCTTTCGCTAAAAGTTTGCGTGCCGGAAAAAAAAAATGGTAGTGACGCTGCATTGGCGCAGTCGTATTTTTTTTTTTAATATAGAGTGTATTAAACGTGGCTTCCTTTGCTTGAGTTTTTTCTGAAAATGACAAACCTTGTGCGTAAAACAGTGGTGCGGCAAACGGGTAGGGTTTGTATACATAAGAGTGCCGTGTTAATTCATGTTGTCAGAACAATGTGAACGTTTGCTCATTATTACGCGCAAGGCAATGCTGTGTTTTGTTTCCGTACAAATTTCGGACTGGGTGGTGACGCTTACGCTTTGCATTTATATTGCAACGGCTGCTGCGGCACGGTGGACGAAAATAGTAGCGAGGTACACATCATCCCAGCATCTTATGACACCCGACTGTGCGATACTCGACTGAATTAATCAGTCACTTGCAGTCACCCCCCCCCCAAAAACAAAGCCATTGATGGGAATAACGCGCTTCACAAGGAAAAACGGCAACTGAAACGACGGACACAGGACAAGCGCGCGCTTGTCCTGTGTCCAGTCGTTTCAGTTGCCGTTTTTCTTTGTGTAGTGCGTGATTCCCATCAAATGTACAACCAACTACTCCACATTGCTGCCTTGCTGAATCCATTGAAACTTGTGTGATCGGCGGCCATACAATCGATGAGATGCGTACGCGCCCATGTTCCGTTCGAGAACGACGCAACGACACTGATGAGAAGTTAGTTCAAGGGGAAATAACAGGGTTTTCATCAGCAGCGCTATAATGTTATTCGTTTAGCAAATTACTGCGGTTTCCAATTTTACGATTGATTCCGCGGAGGTTAAGGACTGCGAAATCGGGTTTCGACTGCATATATACCCGGTTCTATATTTTATTTACCAGTTAAACACTATAGAATGTTTCATGCACTGTTGAAAAAATTGGTCAAACACGCAGTTCATATAGGCATACTTTTAAAATATAACAACGCGAGTAACGCTAACTACAGCCCATTACACACACACGCATACACTTATTACACATACACCTCCACGCCATGTCGCCAGCCGCCCTGCTTCCGCTAAGGAAACTTCCTTCAGATTAAATTTTCAAGGCGCAGCGAATATTTGAGCACAATATTCATATTTACTGTTTAATATCACTGTTAAAAGTTTTGAGGTTCGGTATGTGTGCATAGGGATCCACTGAGTTTTAACATTGCTGCTGTCAACAAAAGAGCTGGAGCTACAATGCTACAGCTTTCACTTCCGACTCGTACCTATTTCTTTCGAGTAATTACTCAGAGTGAGCATTACTATCGACGGTTAACTTATGCTTGTTGGTGGCTGAAGTATAGCAAGAAAAACGCATGAAAAAAAAAAAACGCAAGTCGTGTCAGGTTTATATCGTCAGCAACACAGCTAGATCTTTTTGATGAAACTTAATGGAGTAGTTTACGTTTATGCATTTTAGCTATCGCTGCAGAGAATGAGTAGTCGAGCGGAGAACACCTACCAGCGGTTAGTGCATGCATACTTTCGTTCTTCAGTTATTACATGGTCTCTCAGTGTCACAAACGCAGGATGTATGCTCTACACTACAAGTGGCGTCAGGTTCTTTCCACATTTCGCCAATATAATCGCTGATTCTTAATTATGGCGATGTCCAAAGTACCTCTGGTGATGTGCTGCTTAAAGTGTTGTTGCATGCGACTGCCAGGCCTTCGTAATAAAATTTTGTAAAGAGCAAGGCAGTCCGTATTTTTAAATATTCCAAAGGAATCGGCATCAGGACAAGGCCAGTTTTGCAGTCCCCATGTCGCTGGTGAACCTCGCTGCTCAACCTGATTCTCTAATATAGGACTGTCTTCTGCGTTTTACTTCCTATAGCATACATGCACTCCGTTGCACTAACAGTATATGTATACGTAACGTCTGGTATACTTCCAACAGAGCTTTTTGGCGAGATTTTGGGTGCATGAGGTTAAGTGAAAAACAAGGATAGGAACGTGACATGACTTAGGCGCTGAACTAACACCTGTCAGTTGTTAGTTCAGTGCATGTGTAGGCATGTCGCGCCCCTTTCGTTGGCGCTGTTTCCTTCACTCAATTGATATATTTCTTTTCCGGAATATCATCCACTCTTTTTTTTTTCTCAACTCATACTGTATACTCTCTCAGTCTCGTTATGTTGCGGCTTCCTGTAGGCTCGTTTCAAGCTTTGTTAGTTTCACAAGCGAGCAGTCCATCCTTGGAAACTTAACTTCATAACTAGAGAGAGGGAGCGTGCTAATTTAGCGCTGAGAGCGATTCTGGCGACGCTCACGTGTCTGCGCGGCTTTTAGCTGTGCACGCTAGACCAAAGCACAGAACTGCGTGCATTCACTCCACAGCACCGAAGTACCGAAATTGGGCTGTTCTACGTGTAAGGATGATTTCAACAAGTTAATCTTCTCGAAAAAGTGTTGCACAAATGAATTCGGAATCTCCAAGTGCATGAGAACTTACTTCTTCGTTTCTTGAGATGCATTAAATGGCTCATAGGCAACGAAACCCCGCGATGTCGACCAGCAGCAGTGGTCCGAAAACTCCCCAGTGACGTCACCATAGTCTCGCATGACGTCAGCTGTAGACTATAAGATAGTGACGTCTACAGCAAAGAAAAATAAAATTTCGTCCCAAGCTGCGGGGAATTGAATTACAGGGCGAGTATGCAACCCATAGGCTGCAAAACCGCGTCGCTTCTTGGCGAATAAAGGTGAACCTAGTGTACGCGTTTCATTACGACTGTATGATAAAGAATAGATATGTCATTAGAACGGAAAGAATCTCTAATGAACATTGCAACAGAGCTCACTTTGAGACAATGCTTTCGCATTCAAAGCACGTAAGTGCTACCGATTACGTTATCTCTTTCTTGGTATCCGCTCTGACGCTCCTATAGATCGCAGGTTGTCAGTTTTCGCCATCACGTGTCTGGCTCATGTCCACTTGTGCATTTTAACCTCAACTAATATCCTCAGATCCCATTTACTTCTAGAAATATCACGTGTTCCTTTCTGCACCTTAATATTTACTCCTTACATTTTTCTTTTCATCCTTCGTTGCATTGTTCTTAATGCCTCATGTCTTGCCCTTCTACTCGTATCTGCTTCCAAGTTTTGGCGCCGTAGGTGAGTGCCGGCGGGATGCTAGTATTAAATATTTTTCTCTTGATAGATACTCGTACGGTTCTATTCATAATCTTATAGTGCATGCCAAAGGCAATGTAATCAATTCTTGCTTTCCTGGTAAGTATCTTTCCAGCCTCCAATTGGCCTACAGATAGATGTACAGTCGGGGACAAAAGTCTCGCGTTCCTCAAACGAAGCCGATAGCTCTACTATTAGCCGGCGGCTGGAGACCACATTTGTGGAGATGAAAGAACATAATTTTCACTTTTACCTCCAGAAGTGTTTTCTCCAGCTTCTGGCTAATAGCAGAGCTATCGGCTTCGTTTGAGGAAGACGTGGTCCAGAGACTTTTGTCCCCGACTGTACACTCCCTTACAACTGCCAATACTTCACTACCGACGTTTACCGTGTGCTCTGTTCCTCCCGCCCAATTTACTGAGGAGCGGTTGGTGATCTGAGCAGTCAAGTAAGAAGGAGGGTAACAGGTCCCGATGTGGGTAGACTACAGGTAACGGCCTCACTCGGGCTGTAGAAGGCGTAAAAAGAGTTAAAAGAGGTACAAACCGATACAGAGAGATGGTCACGATTGGTAGGGTAAGCGAAACGGTGCGTGAAACATTCATGCGAGACGTTACACCATTCCAACGAGGTCAAATAGCCTTTTATATTTTTATTACGTGAGTCCAGAACCCTAGCCCCAAAATATGGATAAAATTCCCAGTCGAAAATCTACCGGCGCAGTTACTGACGCCTTGCACCGGCTGTTTAATACAGTTCTTCTGAGGTGCGGGTCCAGAGATCTCTCCTTGTCCAAGGGACAGAAGCAAAGGGCCTCGGCTGAAAAATTGCCGGCCAGCCCAATCAAGTGCGCGGACGACGGCGTTGCGAGGAGGTCAAAGACAAACTCGGTACGCGGAGGAAGAGAAGGACGGAGGGCGAAAAACAAACCGACGCCGCAGCGGGCGAGCGAGCCGAGTACGCGAACGCTACTAAAGAAAGGCCTATTGAGCGACAGAGGAGGCACAGAGAAGAGAAGTGGCCTGGCCCTCGTGCGGTGTATATAGGAAGCGACGCAACCGCCAGCATAAGCGGCGAGCACCACCGCCGCCATCACCACCCGTTGTGAAAGCGAACACATAACTCCCCGCAGTTCGCCCACACTCGTCGCGAGCCGCGGGGCCCGATTGGATATATCCGCCGTCTCTTGGCTCGCTCCCCTCCCCTCCCTTGCTTTCTTTGTGCATACTCGCGATGCGAGCAAGCCTTACACGTTCGGCGTGCCTACGCTAGAAGCCCGAGTTGCCCGTCGCGTAGCCGCGACTAGACACGTGCAACGCACACACATATATATATACACACACACACGCGCAAGCACAAGCCGAAAAAGCTCTGGCTGGCCGCATGCCGCGCTGCCCCGCTGCGCCGATTGCTTCTTTCTGGGGCCAAACTGCTCGCGGTCCTTTATTCTTTTCCTCTGGCCGCTGTTTCTTTTCTTCGAGCGCACCCGCGGAAATAAGCCGCCGGAGTACACAATAGCCAATATGGGCAACTGGCCGGCCGACGCGCTGCGAGTCCTTCCCCCTCTCTTCCTGCGCCCACGGACTGAGGAGTGACGACGTCGGGCCGAGGGCTGTGTTGACGCGCCGCCTAGAAGTCCTCTCGAAAGAGAGGGAGTACACCGACGACGCTCGAGCGGCGCGCGCGCGGCGGCGAATCCTCGCACGCATGACGGAATTATCGACACCTGCGTGTTTGATGGCGCAGGTATGTGGAGGTATTCTAACACCGCTGCTCGCGGTCCCATGAAGAAAAAAAAGAAGAAACGAACACAAAGGAAGCTTAAATGCAAAGAGAATCATAAGTGGAAGAGGAGAGGAATAGAGAGAGCGGCGGAGGAAGACGGCGTTTACATGTATAGTGCGACGGAATTGCGTCGGCCGCTCTGGGCGTTTTTCGGGACCCTTTGTGTGCTCAGGCGTGCGAGCACGTTCAATAGCTCCTTCGTTCTGAGAGACAGCAGCGCGCATACATGCACACACGCGCGTCGGACTCGCCGAAAGGTGTCGGGTCGTCGGGTCTGCCGCCGCCGCTGCTGTCATGCGGCCGGCATGCGTCTACAGAGCCGAGGGCGAGGGAAGAGATTGCAACGAGTCCGGCCATTTGGTGCGCGCCGCCGGATCATGTTTGCGGAGCTCCTTCAGGGTCGAAGACGCACGCTCTGCCGCGCGCACCAGAGCCTTGCAGTGCGAGGCCCGTCTTGTGATTCTTCGACTTGCGCGTGCGCGTGCATGCATGCAGATCTCGCAGACGGCCCGAATCCGATGGTCTCCGCTGAGTAAACATTTCTCGTGTCACCGGACGTTGTGTGTTCCACGGCTGACCCAAACGACTCTTTTCTTATTCTTCCTCCCTTGCCTCCTCCGACCCCCCCCCCCCCTCTCCTACATCTCTTTCTCCCCCTGGAGACTGTTTTGTCTGATTGCCTCCTCACCAATAACAAGTTCATTCGACTGCAGGTGTTAGCGCTAACTTCTAGAGCGCGAAGTCCCGGTAGTTTACTTTAGAATTGTCTATACTATTTGTGCCATGTGGCACTGGACCGAGTGAAGGGTTAATCGCGGGAATGAACACAGGTTAATGAAGTTAGGTCAAAAGATGACTCGACAAGTGACCTGTATCGAGTCAGCCATACTTCCTCTGATGCAGACACGGGTGATTGAACCAGGAACTCACACGAGCGTATCTGTACCCGATTATGGTGCTGAGAGTAAACACGACATTCGCACAGGCCAGTATGTGCGGCGCCGGGTAATTCACAAATCCCTGTCTTTGGATCAAGTACACGGGCTCTGTCCTCTTACTTCATTACTGTTTCTTTCTCTGAGAGCCAAGCTCAGAGACAGCCCTAACAAAAATTTCTTTAGACAGTCTATAAATTCTCCGTAGTATATATATAGAGTAGTCCATAGGCAATGCAAATGCTATAGACATTCTATTTTAAATCTATAGATTTATCGCCATACACTTTTAGTAGGCTTTAGACTGAATAGACAAAAGGAAATACCTATAGGAAGGCAATCGAGTCTATAGACCGTATTTATAAGGGCCTGCATTCGCGAAGTGACAGATCGTCAGGCCTCTCGGCCGCACATAACACCTATACAAAGGTGCACGCGTATAGGGCCCGACGCCATGCCGCCTATAACGCACTTGATTTTAAATCTCTTCATTCTGTGCATACAGCGAAACATTCACGCGGCCTGAACACCGGGAACACGGTGCTTGAAGCACCAATTCCTACAGACACAGTACGGTATACGCGTATCATTCTCCGCGACACAGACCGAGACACGAAGCCTTGAAGCGGCAGCGACGCTGCATACCACCGCACAGAGCGCTATACGAAACATTGGGAGGCACCGGAGCGGATGCGTCCGAGACGCGCAGGTGCACTCTGCATCATCGCGTGCATAGTTGGACTCCTGGCAGGGATCCGTCAAGAACGCGTGCTCCCTCCGTCTCCGCCGCAAGCGCGGCGCGTTCCCCGCTGTTTCGTCATTGTTCTTCCCACTCTCCTCCTCCTCCCCGCGCACTAGGGTTCGATGCCATACCTGTCGTCACCTCGGGGAGCGCAAGCCCGCAGCAACAACGGCATTCCGAGCAGCCCCCGGGGACGGACGTCAGAAGGAATTAAAAACAAGGAATGGGAAACGAGGCAAAGCAAACAATAGGCGCTCGCGGGGAGAGGCGCGAGGCGCTGCGATCCAGAGAAGTAGCGAGCGGATGACAGGAAAGACCCATCGACGTCAGCTGTGTATATTCATCACTGCGCGAGCGCGGCCCGGGGAACACTACTGAATTCTCCGCCCGCGGGGGGATATGGATGAACGACAGGTGACACTCGGCTTGCGTGCCATCCGCGTTTGCGGAGAGAGAGGCGATATACGTGCGCGCGGAATGCTGGCGAAATATGAATAACGCTTCTTCAGATTTTCGCTTTTTTCACGTTGCCAACGCGACGTATAACACGTAGCTGCACGAAGCAGCCGTGACAAAGCGCCTGTTTCTATAGGCAGAATGAAGAAAAGCGCATTTTTTCCCTCTTAATACTGGACAAGACGCGCATTTAGATGCTGCTTACATGTATCACTGGCGAGTTTGTTGCCCCTTTACGTAAGACCCACGAAATATTGTTATCTTGCCTATAGCCAGACCATTCAGAAACTCCGGCAAACCCCTTGGACTCAAGGTCGATCCCCAATATCATACCAGCGCACACCAAATGAACTGTTCGGGCATAAGCTGTCATGTAGGGCTTCAAGCAGAATGATGCCGAAATAAAGTGGTTTAGAGCTACGAGCCAGCTGAACACGTGTTTAGTGTCACCTGTGAATACGGAATAGCTGGGCAATTAGAGCTACTGGCAAAACCAAACAAGCAAAAGCCCGTGCGCATAAAAACTGCATGCTGTCAAACCGTCCGTCGTTGCTTCGACTTTAACGCGCAGAGCCACACACTGACCCGGACACTTATCGAGCTTTCCATTGCCTATACGTTCCAGCCAGCAAGCAGCGGCTATATCGAAACGAGCTCTCAGAAAGGTATAGTCTTCTTGGAGCGAACGCCGCGTGCGAGAGAACAAGTTGCGCCGGTGTCATTTCTCACATAAAGAGAGCACGGCGCGCTGAGAACGAAAAAAAAGAAAAGCCAATTACAATTGGTTCTCCTCGGAAGAGCCTCCTCCGAACCGAACGTATAGACATGCGGTCACGCTCTGGCGTAGTGTACGTGGCGCTCCCCATAGTTCCCAATTAAGAAGGAGCCATATTTCTTTACAGAGCGCGCCATAAGGACCGAGTCAGTTCACGCTGCATTCTTTCTCTTGCCTATACACCCCTGGCCGTCTCTCTCGAAGCGGTAACAGAGGTTCTCGATTCCTTCGCTCGCAAAGCAATTACAAACCCGAGCGGCTAGGGTATACATACGTCTCCCGCGGGCGAGTCGCCGGTCCGTGGTACACGCCCCAATACGTGTCCACGGATATATAAGCTCCCACAACAGTCCCTTATATGCAGTCGGTGGTCGCGAACCACTTTCTCTTGTCAATGAGAAACCACATTTCAAAAAGAGTGTGCGCGCTGCTCCCCTCTGTGTGTGTGTACATACGGAGTTTGTGAGTGCGCACTGGGAAGCTGGCGTCGGCGATCCCAGCTTTGTAGGGGGGCGAGAAGGTTACGTGTTCGATTCCCTGCCCGCTGCGGTGGAGACGCTGAAGGCATCGGCGGAAACAGGGCCGCTCAGCTTCGGTGGGGCGAAAATAACGCGCGCCTTTTTTTTTCTGTTTCTTTGTTCGGGGTTAGCTCGAAACCAAACACTTCCTTCGCTCGCGAATAAGCGAGCGAAGGAAGGGGACACAATGATTTTTCCCGGCCGCTTGCTGAGCAATTCAGAGGGCCGGGAAATGAGAGACGAGCTTCCAAGAAAGAGAGAGAGAGAGAGAGAGTGAATGCGAGATTCGTTGAAACCGGACGAGGCCAGCGGGGAAGACGGAGATGAAAAGAAAAATTGAACGCTGTTTCTCTGCGCAACGGAAACCAATACTGCCCCCAGCGGTGCGAGACAAACGGTATGGGACCGCAGAGAGTGCGCGCTAACCAGTATTGGCCTTGAAGACAACGGGGTGGCCGAACATATTTCTTCCTAAGTCAATGGGCGTGAGTATATGGAGGCAAGAGTTGAAGAAAATTGCTCTTTGATGTTTTTCGTGTTTAGTAGCCGGTTATGAGTTATGAGTAGCCGGTTAGCGGAGTACGTACACATAGCTTTCACGCACACCGTTTACGTGTTCCCATTACTTGGGATGACGTGACACAGGTCACTATCCGAACTGTCCGGAGACGAAGACAGACACAAAACACATTGTGCACTCATGTAGTACAGCCATTACATCTCCTTATTTCTTTTCCCCTCCCCCTCCTTCCTGGTATGCTTATGTTGACTCGGGCTCGGCAGATCATCAGCGGCCCTTGGCGAAGCCAGCGCTCTTTTAGCAGGAAAGCACTACTGCACGAGAACTGACCGGATCACCGAGTTTGTGTGAAGCTTGAGCTTGAAGGTGACCTTGGCGAATCAGCAACAGCCCATGCAGAAAAAAAAATAAAAAGTGTTGCGACCGAGTTTCGTACCCGCGGTGGCACGAGCAGATCAGCTTCGCTGGCCACAGCACGAGAGCACCATGCTATTGCCGCAGCCGATCACGCCTCGTGTTAAACTGCAACACACTCTAGCGCTGTGCATTGTACATCGTCGCTTTCATCAACTTCGATCTGCGACGTCAGATCAGCTTAACCGCTATCAGAGCTTAACCGCAGTCTAATATCATCGCCCGACGTGACTACGACCAAGCGAAGCAAAACCACGAGCCAACCAAGCTAAGACATGCTTTAGAACGTCTACTGGGTTCAGCCACGTTAAAACCCCACCACTTTTTTTGCTGGGACGTAGTGCAATGTATCTCCTCCTCCTCCCCCCACCTCCTCCTCTCCCTCTTCCGCCTCCTCCTCCTTCGCATACAAAGCGAATTCTCTTTCAACTGTGCACTTCATCCCTGGCTTATCCGGAGCAATGCATTATTTCTAAGAATCCACGTCCACGGAAACATTCCATGCATCATGCATTGGCACCAACAGAACAATCGTCAGAGAGTCATACGCAGAGAAAAAGAATGCTTAGAAAGTACACCCAGAATAAAAAAAAAAAGCGCGCGCCTGTGACGAGGGGCACTCAATTTGGAAAACTTCGCCCTTTCTCTGTATGGCACTTGGAGCTCGAGCTTTCGTTCCACTCCTTCTGGACCGGCCTGTGTGCGAGGCGCACAATGCCCCAGAGAAGAACGCAGAGACAAGATGGCAGAATGGATGGCTCCGCGGAGCCACTGAGCAAAGGGCGGCAATCTTAAATCATCCACGCTCCCGTACCGTTCCATGAGCCGAGAGCCGGCGAAAGGAGAGCCGACAATCGCTGCATTCCCGCCGGCGCCTTGACAAGCCTCGCGATGAAATACCCGCGCCTGCAGTACCGGCAGTCCCGCAGCCAGCCAGCCGACTAATTCCGAGGCGCCTTTTCGTGGTTTGCAGGGGCGGAGAAGAAGATGGCTGGCGTCGGAGAAATATTCGGAAGAGTGGGGGGAGCGGTGATCGTGTTTGCTTGCCCGCTTTTTGCCTCTTCGCCTGTCGGCGGCGCGCGCGTGGTTGAGGGGCAGCGGCATGGCACAAAGACGGGCCCCGAATCGATAGAAGCCACTTTGCGTCGTGCCGTGTTTGTGCAGGTCCCCGCGCTCTGCGGCGGCGTTTGCGGCACGGCCGACACCTTCTTCCGTCGGAGGTGGTGACCTCATCCTCCTCCTCTGTGGGGTACGCGTGCAAATATGGATGCGGAGGTGACCACCTCGTAGAGGGCGTACTACACCCCCACCACCCTCCTCTTCCTCCCCCTCAATTTCTTCAGTGTGCGCACTCTGCGCCTGCTGCTCGCCGGCTTCGCAGCTCCTAAGCCTGCTGGAGAGGAACTCAAAAGTGGCGGCCGCGCGTTCGGCGAATGTCGATTTGGAGACGTGATGCGGAGAGAGTTGGGAGGATGTCTCGGAAATACCCCGGCGACGATATGGAGGTCTGACCATGACTTGGCACTTTGACGAGACAGGCGGGTCTTTTTCTCTGTCTGCGGTTTGGGTAACTGCATAACCAGATATTCTGGACAGGCGCTGTTTTGCGACAGGAACTAGTTAATGAACGAATTTTTTTCATATAACGAAGATTTCACTGTAAAAATGAATATATCCGCAAATGTTCCCTAGGAAGGCTTGCATTTTTTTTTTGCTATTCACGTTTTTGTTACCGTCATAAACATTCTCCACTGGTTTTCTAAGGAAACCTAGGTACTCGATGCGAGCGATGCACAAAATTTAAAAGAAAGATTTTGCGACGCATCTAAAGAATGGACCATTAACTTCAATAATCCCGTAAGAGTACCGTACACTATTGCAGTATATCATAATTGATCTCCAAGAATGCTGGACTTGGGTGCACGCAGCAGGCTGCGCCAAAAACTGTACCGCTGGACTTGGTGATGAGCTCAGTGTGGAACACAGTGTTCGATCTTTAATCTGTCTGCACCACGGTGATAAGTTGCGAAGATATCAAAAATGCGTTCAGTTACGATTTTTTTTTCTTTCAGCAAAACTATACCATGAAATTTCACCGATGCATTTGCCCAACACAAAAATTTTAGCCATTTTACGCGCTTTTGCGCCCAACGCATTTGCGTACAATATTTACGGGATTAATTTAGGCATTCAATGACTGGAGCATATGCGAATGATTGCTTTAAATGTGATCCGAAGGCAAAGCGCCATTACCGAAATGTCCTCACACGCTTGGCGTAACGCTGTCGACCTCGGACTGTAAGGTGACTGGCGTTACGTGCCCGGATGCACGCCGACCGCTATCACCTGGCAAGTGCGCGTCTTATTGTAAGCACGTAAAGGAAATCCAACTCCGTCGGCACGCGTGCAACTACAGTGCCCGTCTGACACCCGCCGCTCCGTCCGTCCTCTCAGAGAACGATTGTTGTTCTTCGATCCGAAGCTGCGGAGGGAGCACTTGAACGCTTGTTTCCGACGCGAGACAAACGGAGCGTCAGACGTGTTAGAAGTGCGACGGCGAACAGCTCTGATGGGACGAGCTGACTGAGAGCGGGGCTTAGCGTCGGTTCATCGGAGAATGTTCCTCAAGAGGCTGCTCCTCGCAGCCAGCCCCGCAAATCTTCGTGCTCCGGTGAGTCAACAGAGTACTTCAGCTATCCTGCGCGTATATTTTGTATAGACGCTTGCTGTCAAATAACTTTAGGGGGGCTTAGTTCGAAATAACTGCGGTTACGTAGGGCGTACGTGAGCGCAACCTGATGCGATATGCACATCGGCACGTCTGACGCAACCATTATAAAGCGCATTTACATGACAGTCACCCTGGAAAAGAGTCCTCCTGGAAGTATAAGGAAAAGATAAAAACCTCAAACCCGCGTTGTCTAACCATTCCAAGAAGTCGCTTACTTGAGCGACCCGCGGTTCTGCTTAGACGACAAGGGAAACGAGCCCAGAGAAGAAGCTCCGTGTTGCCACTTTATATTTTTAACTTAATTTTCCTGCACGCGTCCCACTTCGTGAAAAAGGAAAACATGACTGTGCACTCAAAGAAAAGATAAGATTCAAGACAAGGATCAACACTAAAACATCAAGCGGCGCCACACCACATCGCATTTTGCACCCATAACTGCGCGTTGGTGTCGACCGCATCATGCTGCCGGAGTGCAGAGCAAAAGTCTCGCATTGCAGCCTCCGGACACTACAGCTACAAACTAGTTCCGATCTGGGATGAACTCGTTATATATCTCACCCAAGCGCGTGACGTACAAGCTCTCAAAGTTGTTCGCGGCTTATCCGGAGCGGCAGTAAAACCTCTCTCCGGGCAAATAATCATTGCACACCTTCGGCGTGCATGCTTGTTGGGCGCGCGGTTTTATGTCCGCGCTTCTGCGCTTCGCAAAGCGTCGCGCCCGGGTATCGAAGTACGCGATCAGAGATGCACCGCCCTCCGCAGTTGCCACTCGTTTCCTTATGGCTTTTCCTCGCGAGTGGACATTTATTTGGGGCGTAACCAGAGCTCCCAATCTCCAAGCTCGTTCTGTGCTGGTCTTGCAACACGGCGCGCAGCAGGCCTTAACAAAGTTTGTTTGCGTTTATTACACGGTACGTAACAGCGAATAAATAAATAAATAAAGAAAGAAAGAAAGAAAGAAAGAAAGAAAGAAAGAAAGAAAGAAAGAAAGAAAGAAAGAAAGAAGAAGATGGCGCGTATGGCGTACACCACAACGTTTGGCGAGTGCGTCGCACTGCGGATGTAAGTTACCCGGGTTCAAGCGGGGGTTGCACGCGCAAAGAACCTCATCCTGCCGCACGCACTTTGCACATTACCGTCCTAATCGCTCCGGCGTCCATCTCGTACCGACAGCACATTAGTTTATTTTGCTTTTTTTTTTCGGTTCGTGAGTCTTCGTAATATCTGCGTTTCACGCGGTCCAACGTATTTTTTTTTCTCATTTTCAGACACTGCGCTATGTGAACATGCATCTTTATCGTGCAGCTTGTGGCCGGGACGCTCAACCGCTTTCTTGAGAAAGCGAAAAGAAAAATGCTGCCCAAATAACCTGGCATCGCGTGCGCAGTATAGACGCGCCTGCGCCCCCGTCTTTCGCGGACACCGTAATTTCTGTACTACTCCGATTCGGACGCCGTGGGCACTCCACCAAAACATGCAGCAGTAAAGACGGCTCTCGCCATGAAAAGTAAAGAACAAAGATGGCCGGAGTAGGGGGTGTGGCACTGGAGTCAACCTAATGCACGCGATGTAGAGAGTAGTGCACCACATCCAGTGACGTTTCCTTTTCCTTTCCTCTTTATTCGCCGCACCCTCGCCAATGTAGGTTTGTCCACACGACGGTGTTAGAGGAGGTTCGTGTGGTGGATGCCCGAGGCGCTAGCAGAAAAAGCCCAGGGACGATTGCATCTCTGCAAGCAGAAGTGGTTCGATACCGGAAAGAGGAATGCCGGCACAACTGTCCTTGCGGGCTAATGTGGCTCATGCGTGTGCGGTAGTTTGCGAACCAGAAGCGCTGCCGACAATCGTTCGACCGCGCCCTTTTAGGCGCGCGGAAATGCCCAAATGTCTGCCGCTAATTGCTCGGCGGTGGACACATTTTCCGAGGAAATAAGGGTGCGACTAGATAGATATATGCGTCTGTATACATTCAAGTACCACGGACACACCTCATGCACAATACATTTTTTTTTACCCTAATCGCTCGAAGCGTGTCTTTGCGGAATCCCCTACGGTTTGACTAGGGCACCAAGAATTTCTCAGAGGCAATTTTTGTTTTATTTTTTAGCAACATGCATGAACAGTAGGTGCATGTTGCGAGATGGCGGAGATTAAATGTAACAAGAACGTATACACACAGGAGTGGCCAGCTTTCCCAGTGACTTCTATTCGAATAATAGACCCGACAGGACAACTTTTATTGCAGATGGGCTCACGGTTCATTCAACAAGTGTATATATATATATATATATATATATATATATATATATATATATATATATATATATATATATATATATATATATATATATATATATATATATATATATATATATATATATATATATATATACCAAAAGTGATTTCTGGCAGCTGATTTGGTCAATATAATATAAAATCACCAAAAATTGAAGAAACATAACTGGATTTAATTCACGACGTTTCGGCTGGAGGACCAGCCCACTCGAAAAAGGCTGGTCTTCCAGCCGAAACGTCGTGAATTAAATCCTGTTATGTTTCTTCAATTTCTGGTGATTATATATATATATATATATATATATATATATATATATATATATATATATATATATATATATATATATATATATTTGGAGCCGAAGTGAGGAAAACGGCTGACTACGCCTGCCCGACCCCGTATATACAGGGTGCGGTGAGTTCTTGATCCACGCGGACGTATGATAACCAGTCGCCACCTACATTTGGCGGATTGAGACGTTACCCGAGAAGCGTGTTATCTTTACGATCGAGCATACACTCGCGGTGGACCAGCTGCCAGAAGATACGCATCCGAGAGAGGTAGAGGCCTCGGAGGCAACAAAACCAAGTCGTCCATAGCGCATGACACGTAAATTACGGGCGTGAGAGAGAGAGAGAAAGAGGGAGGAAACACGAGGCTCGGTCTTCCAATTGCCCATAATGACGCAACGCAATGATTGTATAATTACTCGCTCAGTTTCCCGAGTGCGTCTTTATCGAATGACGTCTCCGCTGGAGAAGTAAACAGGCATGGCCCGAGATGCTTATCTAATCGCCTGACATACCTCCCCGGATTGGATGAAATAGTTCTGACCCCGGTGAAAATATCCACTCAACAGCATTTGTTTGTTATTCGTAGACTCGTGTGACAGAACATATCGTTGAGGAAGCTTACTTGGGCAGGAGTTGCGCCACGAAAACAGTCCACTTCAGCGCCCCTCCCACCGTTCCCCCAGAAAATAAATAAAAAAGAGTTATAGTGTGTACGTGTGTGTTTGGCAGCAGACGCTAAGAGACGTCTAAATGAATATGACTGGGGATGAGGCGCCTCTTGCGTGTTTTGACACAAAAAATCGTCTTATTAGTAACCCAGCAAGACCAACGGTCACAGCAGCGACTAACATCCTTGGAGCATACGCACTAACCGATGGCCAGGATGAAACAAAATATTTATTACTTTGTTTATCTTTAGCTTCAAAACAAATAAAAACACTTGGCTGGCAGCAATGAAGAGGTATCTATTGTATTTAAGATCGCTCATTGGCTCATGTTTGAGTCTTAGGGATTACACTGGAGTTTTAATCCGATCCGTTTAATTATGCGTTTTTCGCTCTGCGTTGTGTGTCATTGTCCCATGTATTGTCTCCGCTGCTGTCTGAACGACTGGGCCAGTCAACTGTCCTTGGGCAGCTTTCTTTCAGCAGCCCTTTCATGTATCTATTTATAGACGGAAACCAGCACTTGATCTGATCTTATTTCATTTTATTAGATTTGATCTCCATCTAGAACCCCGAGCGTTAAATGATGAGGGGGGGGGGGGAGCAGCTCCTCCTGGCCCTTTGTTCTCGGTATAGCCGTGCGCGCTGTTTCACCGAGAAGCGGCCGCGCATAGGTCACGCCTCGTTTCTTCAAGACGGCTCGCCGACAGTGACGTCACACCAGGAGGAGGCAATTACCCACAGGCGTCAAGCGTCGTCCGGTTTATTTCTCCCGGCGCCTTGTTCCCTCCCCCTCTTCCTTCTCCCTCGTCGTCTGGGCGAGATAGACAGTCCAGCGTGCCAAGAACGACTCGAAGGTAGGCTATCCCTAGAAGGAGCGAGAAGAGGCGCTCTACCACTCGCGACAGTTTCTTCGTGAACAGTGAAGATGCAACGGACGTGCTTTGCCGCAACGGCATGGCGTTCACGAAGTGCGAGTGCCTGTATGGCTTGTACTTCAAAATAATGTGCAGGCCTGGGCCGGTTACGCGAGCGCTTGACGCAAACGTTTTCCTGCGAGTCTTCTTTTCATGGCAAGAAACAGCGCACGCAACAATAAAAAATATGACGAAATAATATAATATAACAAAATACATTGTGTACTCAGGGAAAGCGGCAAATGCCTCTACTACTTTACTCTTTGAAAACAATTTCTTGAGTTCAAGACGAAATGGAAGCCGTTATGGTCAAGCAAAAAACGCATCGTGCAGGTTGCTACAGGTGCGGCTGACCATGGCCGCTTGTGACAATCAGGCGGTGACAAACTTCTCCGGCCCACATTACGACTGAGGAGTGGCTTTATTAATTCACTTCTCCGTCGCATACATACAGATGCATTGGAAGAGCAAAGGCGAGGGGACAGTTCATGCACCTTCCCCATCACCCCTCAGGCATTGGCCGTCGCCGCGGCGTCGAGTAACAGAAAACGAGGCGCTGCTCTCCGCGCTGCACGTGTATGTTCCCTTGTCTTTCTTTCTTCGTCTTTCATTCTCCGCTCTGCGCACTCCTCTCCGGACGACCGGTCGCGTATGGAGATGCCGATGACGACCGACCGACGCTTCTCTCACCCTGGTTGGAACGTTAAGTATAGAGGATCCCCCGGTCGCGGTGGCGTCGGGTTGCCGCGATCAAGCAGGCTCGTCAGCGACGCATCCTTCAAGATATCGGCAGGTTTCGACCGCGCGCCAGAGTATATGTATACAGCTTGCACGGCTCAAAGCCGAGCCGCTGAAACGTGATTAACGAATCGGACACCGCCGGCACCCGCTTGCTCGCTCGCTCGCCGGCGTAATGGACCTTTTGTGCGTGTCATTATTATACAGCACCTCCCCCCCCCCCCCCCCCCCTCTCCCCCTGTTCGAGTCTTCGCGTGTTCGCGAGGGGTCTCGAAAGCGCGTGCACACACTCGCACGCTCAGCCGCGCCTATCCGACCTCGCGCGGACGCCTGTGTCCGCAGTTTCGTTCGCGAAGTCTCGTCGTGGAAGTCAGCAGGCTGGAAGAAGAGACGACGCAAGGATTAGCAATTGGTGCGCCTCTCTGTCGAAGGCATCCTTGTGGCGACCGCTCTGGCTTCTGAGGAGTGGATGGCTCCGCTGGTTTTTCTTTAATCCATCTTTTTTTTTTTCGATGAGACCGCCGTATTACCTGTCGTGAGGCGCTTTCCAGTACATCGATAGGACTCGTTTAGAATCGCAGACGGAGCCTTAGTCCCGTTGAGGATGATTAATTGGTGAGCAGCTTTGGTGTACACAGAATACTCCACTGCTAAATGATGTTGACTGGGACCGCACCTTGAACTTCGTGTAGAATCGGCCGGCTAGACTTCCGAAACGTTTCTTCACTTGCCCGCTAGGAGGCGTAGGCATACGTTGTGCCGCGGTGAAAAACAGGCGGGGGAATGGGAAGGGGAGAGCTGAAGCCATCGATGACACTCCTTGCCACCCTTTGGCGTTCCATAGCCGCGATGACGCTTCAGAGCCTTAAAATAAAGGCTAGGCAACACAGAGCTGCCATTGCGGATGCGTGCGCTGCTCGCGCTCGCTCGCATTCCTCGGTGGTTTTAGGGAGTTTCCGCGAAACTGGGAGTGGCGCGAGCGAACGTCGTGCCACAGGAGGCGAGCTGTCGAATAGTTCGCGGAACTGGGCCGAGCCGCTCGCTCGCTCGGGCCCCACAGCGTCTGAGAGAGCACACACACACACATGGGGTGCGTGCATGCCAGAAGCTCATATACACGGCGGCGCCGAATGGCGTCGTATGTACACTGTGAGCATCGTCGCTGCCTCCCCGCAGAGTCTAATCAGCTCGCGGCTTGTCGTTAAATTGCCCCACTTTGCGCTCACGTCGGCTCAATTACTCCGAGAGCCAATTAACGAGTTCACTGGTATGGCCCTGTGTTCTTCGGGTTTTCTCTTTCTTCCGTTTTTTATTGGCTGCTCTACAAGCTGAAATTAGAGCGAAAACGAGCATTTACACAAGCGCTGTGTATACTGCTGGATACACAAAACTTAGGTCATTCAGCCTACGAGGTTACGACGTCGTTTATCTGCTCGGTTAGGCTCATAATTGTCGGCAACGCTGTAATGCAACAACCTCGTTCCCGGTATTAATTTTTAATGACCAATAGTCTCGGGCGACCTGATGGCCTGATCGTATTCGTAAGCGCATTGCGCTCTCCACAGAGAATTTGATGTGCACGACCGACTGCATTCCTGCCGCCGTGTTCGTGTAAACTTTCCTGCTGAACATATGTTTCGTGTTGTCTCTTCGATCCTCCTGCAGTTGGACCAATTAGACATTAAATTTCATGAACTGCCCATGCAGTAAAATTTACGGCTAAAGAAAATAAGACTATCTGGAAAGCATTGAGGTGAGAACGCCGGCGCTCCGTTAATCCTGGTGAAACCAATCCGTACTTCGCTTCTCAATTTGTTAGAGGTGGAAAGGAGAGGAACTCAAGGAGTCGCCTTGGAAAGTGCGAGGTAGAAGCTGAAGAAGCGGTCGTCTCACAAACATAGCTTCACTGCACTGTAAAAAAAAGCGCAGAAAAGCATAATGAACTTGTTGAGCGGCCACTGCTATACGAGACGCAATTAATATAAATGATGCCATGCACGCACACTAGAGCTAACGTCAAGCTTAAAAGAAGCACTAAATGGTAGCCTGAACGAAATAATAGTATACGTAGTCCAGAGCTAATATATTTAGACTTCTGCGCTCTGCGTGACTTGCTTAGCCAGTTGGCAAGCTGTATTCGGGAGTGTTCCTTGCATTCTTCGAAATGGGAAATGTTCAGACACTCAGAAAGGGCGAGGCGGTGCAAGACATCCGATGGTTTGGGTTTCACGCACATATGGCCTGAAAACTTTTCAGAATCGGTGCACCCCCTCCTCCACAATGCACTGGCGCTGGCCATTCTTGCAGGTTTCATCACTGCGCGACAGCTTCTCTGCAGCGCATCCCAATTTCGGCGCAAGCACTCGCGACTTCCCGGTATACCTCGCGTCATATCGTCGTCCACTCTATGCACTCATTTTGTCGGCCCTCTTCTCCTCCATGTCGTTATCCACTCCACCCGCGAGGTCTCGCATCTTATCTGCGCGTGAGTTGGGGGGCAATCGACTGGTGACAACCTCCGCTCAAAAACAGGACACGCGTGGCCGCAGCCCAGGGTAGAGAGGAGGAGGAGGAAGAGTGCGCTATTCGCCCCTTTTACAGCACGCCTACTGTTTGCCCCGTCGTAGCCGAGGTGCCCATGGGGGCCCCCTTATCGCTAATCGCTGCCTAAACCCGGGCGCACGCTTGGCCCGCTCTTCCGAAGCCAATCCACCAGGAGGCTTATGGCCGTGCAAGCCGGAACCATAAAGCCCTCGCGGCGGTGCGCGAGGCTTGGCCCGAAAGTGACATGCCCTTTGCTTGACTCAGTGGAGCAGTGCACGTTCGAGGAAAAGGTGGAACTGCAGGGCACCGACCGGTCAGGAGTGCTAGCGCGTACAGAATTGGAGGCGTGTACCAGGAGTGCTAGCTTGTATCAGGAGCGCTAAAGTTTACCATTTCTACAGCGTGTACCAAGGAGTGCTAGCGTCTTTCTTCTTGCGGCGTACCATCCGTGCCAAAATAACCGTGCAACAGGATTTGGTTCTCAGCCGTATAGCGGAGCCCTTGTGAGATTCCTAAAAGCCAAAAGGTCTTGAAAGGTGAGGACAAGGGTTCTCCTTTCCTTACACAGATTCAGAGCTCATGGGGTGCCGTATGGGGTGAGCCATGGGGTGCTCCGCTGCGCTGCTGGGAAACAAACCTTGTTGCTTGATTAGTTTTGACAAAGACGATAATGATAATTATGGATTTTTATGGGGCAAGGGGATCTATGACCAAAGAGCGCCATGGGACAAGATATTTTCGACTGCACAAGGTGGGGTTAGAGATCCATTTCGCAAACATTTCACCCTAAATAAGCCGAGCACCAGACCAGGGGAAGGCTTGTACCCATTGTATCACCGTCGGCCAGCTGGTGCCACTGGGGATCGAGCCCCGCACCTCCCGCATGCGAGGCGGATGCTCAACCACTTCGCCACCGCTGCGGCCTTTTGGCAAAGACCGTACATACAACAAACCTATGCATTGCTTGCTTTGTGCGTGTTAAAGCGTAAAACATTTCCGCCTACTTGAGCCTCTGTGAGTGACAGGAACTTGCGCTCCGTCATGACAGCCAACAAGGAGGGCACAATATAACAAGAAGCGTGCATCATGCACTACGTGTTTCGTAAACCTCTGCCCGAGATAACCAGGACCACGTGGAGTCCTAGGTTTCACTCAAGCTGAAATTCGCCTATAAAGAATTGAAAAGGAGTAAGCTGTCCACACAGGGAGTACCTAGAGAACAGCTTACTCTGTTTTTACTCCTTCCTGTGGGGTGTTTTGGAGGGGACGAATACGAAGTAAATCTCTGTTCAGACTGGGCACCAAACCTTCAGCAGCGCGCCTCATATCTTAAACGATGCTGCGCCGTTTTTCGAGGAGCAGTGTGTGTGCGCCTACCAAACTTGCCGACGAGGAGGAGGAGGAGGAGGAATGGGCAAAGAAAGGGGCCTCCTTGTCGGTGGCACCCGGAGACCCTAAAACCCGGGTCATCGTGCCTCGCTTGCGCCAGACCGACTGTCCGCGCGGCCGCGGAAGGCAGCGTCGGCGACGACGGCTATGATTTATGGAAAGCGGGCGAGCAAGGCCGCGTGGCGGCTTGCCGCCGGCTCGCTCCGATAATGGCTCTCTTCTTTTTCCTCCTTTCTTCTTTCTCTTTTCATTTGAGCGCTTCGCAGTGCCGGCCTATGTACGCCGAAGGTGAGTCCCATAGCGCCGGCGCCTCCGATGCTGTATACATACAGAAAGCGCGAGGACGCGTCACAGTGCCTTTTGAGTTCATATATATTTCAAATATAGTCCGCTTATATGCTGACCGGATGTCTTGTCTTTCTCGCCAAAGTTATACGGGGCTTACTGCGGCTTTGCTTTCGAGGCCGTGAACGCGGTTTCTTTTTCAGAATCTTTTCCACGGAAAGGCGAGGTCTTTTTTTTTTTTTTCCCCGAAGTCTACTCCGGACCGAGCTCTCGATACCCCTCTGCAGTTGCGTGCGTCGCATCCACGCTGGGAGCAGCAGCAGCTTTCGTTCGGTATACATATCGTGTTCGGAGCCAGGCCTGTTTTGTTCGCAGCGGCCGGCTTCGCGCTTATCCCATCACAGTGATGCGCAGGTCGGGGGAGCCATGGTTTTCCTTTCGCAGGATGTAAATCATCGGGTGACGTGCGGCACCCGGTCTCGCGATCTTTCTTTCTTTTCTTTCTTTCTTTGCGTGACATCCGGTTTTTCGGAAAGGGAGACGTCCTCGGCTCTGCAGAACGGTCACTGCTTGTCAGCGTGACACCATTTGACGCCCTTATGCGCCATTGACGGTGCCTCATTGCCACGGAAAAGAGATCAACAGCCCCGCCCCGCCAACATTTTAGGAAGGGCATTGAGGTTTCCTTTACAAGCATCCCCTATTGCTTCTTTATTCCAGCAGCCTCGTTCTGACCGCTTGGATAGAGAGAGGGAGAGAAAGGAAAAGATAGCCAAAAGTTCACTCCTGCTTTGCCCGCTTGGTTCAGTGACACCACAGGACGCAGCACTTTCATATTTGTTCAATAAACTTAACGCAAAAACGGAATTCGAAATCACTAAAATAATGTTCATAATATTTTACCCCTTTGAGATTCGCAACGCCTAACTGTGTGCGTTGTTTCCTGATGCTATTTAAATCTCTGGAATTCTCCTATCAACACTAACAGTTGCTGGTATTTTCAGTGATTCGTGTGCGCATATGCGCGCATGGACACGAATCACTGAAAATACCAGCAACTGTTAGTGTTGATAGGAGAATTCCAACGGACACGAATCACTGAAAATACCAGCAACTGTTAGTGTTGGTAGGACAATTCCAGAAATTTAAATAGGATCAGGAAACAACGCACACAATTAGGCGTTGCGTGATTGTGAGTGTTTGTTACCTTTCGCCGCCTCCAGGAGTTAGCTATGCAGCGCATAGCTTCGCATTTGTCGCTGGAAAAGAAAGCCCACCGAATGATCTACCAGACATTCACGAGAAAGGACGCTTTTATATTAAAGCACCAGAGAGTCCTTGGAACTTCTCTGACCGCTTGTCACCAAGCTCAGCAGTGCAGGATAATGAAGCCGTGCGGGGAGCGGCGCCGTGGTGTCACTTGGTGACGGGGGTGCGGCGCCCTAACGGCGTCAGAGATATCGCCGGCCGGTGCCGCAGTGTGTGAATCCCAATTAACACACTAGCTTCATAAAGCTTTCTTTCTGCGGTCGTTCGAAACCGAGCGTTCAAGGACGGAGGTCGTCGGGTTGTCAGTCAATCTGTCAGTATCGATACTCGGTGCAATTACACGTCGAAAATTGGATATTTCTTCATTAGCACGCGCTCGTATTCCACGCCGAAATCAACACCTGCCTTTGCGATCAGTTCTTCGTGTTGCGAAAACGTTTTTATTGTAAAGTCGTTCGACTTCTATAGGGTTGCAAGCAGTGCCTGACACCTATGCGGGATACAATGTGAAACAGTCACGATTATCTTGCACAGTGACAGGTGATGTCCTAGCGAAATACCTTGTAAAACAATGAAGGTTATGCTCCTCATTAACACTCGGTAGTTAACGCTCCTTAACGAGTTTCTTTATGTTAAAGAGCACTTTGTAAAATGTGCCGAACGAAGCAACTGCCATGCTCTGAAATTTGCACCACATGTTTTGCTTTTGTTGCTTAATTACTGCACGTATCGAATACAAATGTTAACTAACAGTATCGCGATTAATTCAGATTATTCGGCTAGTCTGTAACAGTTCCTAATGAAAGCCAGCGCAAAAAACAAACATACTAGGCACACAATCGAAGCAACACACGCAGGTGAGCACGACGTTCCCTTTTCATTTGTTTTTTGCTGTTCTGTCGTTTTTATCTTTTTCTTGCATTTTTCATGATCCCCATGATTTTGAGTAATCTGGTTATTGCGGTCACTATGGTAAAGGGAGAAAAACATTCGGCGTACAATGTTCATTATCAAGGGGAAATTGTGGATCAACGAAACTACAGGGAATAAATATGTTTGCTCGGACGTGCAACAAGGTAAAGGTAGCACAACATTCTTTCCATTTCTTATTGCTCTATTTCAAATCAGATTGGCTCATTTGGCATTGACAGGCTTGGAACGACATGCACTTCTTTTCTATTATAGAAGCTGACTGTGACGTTCTGTTTTGGAAAATTTCCCTTGTTAAGAGAATCTGAAGGATAAAGTTTGGGAAAAAGGGCATTTTCGCGGAGTTTGAGAGAATGATCGGAGCAGAAATTGTCTCGCTTTTTCGAAACTTCAGTTTTTTCATCCTGATGCAGGGAAGAAGGGCCTTAAATAGGGATTTTTGGGTCTAATTGAGGAAATTTTCAATTACTGTATGGAACATCAAAGGAGGCTGACCTTGGTCGATAAATCTCCTCCTTGCCAATATACCTGTCATTACGATCGCCGCCAAAAAACACTACGAACTCCTTTAGGAAATGCGAAGTTGTGATCAAATAAGAATGCAACACATTGGGTCCACTGATCTTCTTTATCACAGCATTCAACACACGACACCAACGTCGACCGATCGGATAACGCATGTGCTAGAAAAACGCGAAATCCATTATTATTATTTTTACTCCCTAGATCACGGCGGGGTGCCGCGATTCCCACGCTGCGTCAGGTTCAATTCGTGCCGGTATCCGACGCCATGCAGACTCAACTCGCACACGCACAGCAAAAAAAAAAAAAAAAGACACACACCAAAAATAAAAAAGAGCAAGCTCCAGCAATTCGGTTTTCGCGAACACATCGTAACAGTCATTCGTACAGGCATCACCGCGTCGAGGCGATGCTATAAACTCCCGCTGGCGTTCCACATTGTCGGCGAGCGTGCAGCAAGCATCGCACGCCGCCGCTTAGACGGCTGCGGCGTATACGGCGCGGGTGCACGACGCCAGGGAAGAAGGCCTTCCGTGTGGCGTGCGTGACCGCACTCTTAGTGGCATAAAGTCGATCCCAAAGCGGATAGCGGCGGCCCAATATGGCAGATGATCGGCGCAGACCGATCCCTCACGACTCTCGCATCCACGGCTCCCCTCCAACCCCACCCCTCTCCTTCCGAGCTCCACATTTTCTAGCTCTTTCTTTCGCTTCGCAGAAAAGCCGCGTATGCCTGCGCCGCCGCTCTTTCTTACCTTTCGGTAGCCAAATTTTATTCTGCACGACCTCGGGCCGCGCGGTTCTGCTGCACATGGACCCGTCGGGACCGCGGTGTATATATATATACATACATACAGACGCCGCGGCGCTTAATACGGTCCGACGGGTCGTCTCGGTCCCTTGTGTTCTGTTTGCGCCGCTTTTCGACTGGATCGCCCGTTCGTTCGCGACGGAGCTTCAGTGGGTTCCTGTGCGACCGCTGGGCCAACGTGCGAACAAAGCGCCGCAGAAAGGGTAGTAGAGAGAAAGAGAGAGGAGAGGGTGCGAGACAGCCTGGGCACGAAGCAAGAAGGCGACGCCGAGGCGCCCCGAAAGCGACGCCGCGTGCAGTTCGTGAGCGATATCTTCTTAGGCGCGCGCACGGTAGCTCGCTCGAGACGGCCCGATATTACAATGGACGCCTCCGATGCGAGAAGGCGTGAATCATGCGTCTATCTGAGCGGGCCAGTGCATGCACCGCGATCTGGGCGTCTGGCCGGCCGTCATGGGTATTCGCAAGGGTATCGCAGTTTCCAGACCGCGAGTGTATGTGCTACCGGTCGCTGTTATCTTGCCTGTACGGGCCGAGCTGTCGGTCCCGCATCTAGTTGGCTGGTTAAGGGCTGCACAGGACCGGAGTGATGCCTGCTCGCTTCTTGGGCTGCGCGAAAGGGAAAACCCGCTGGTATAGAGGGAGACGAGGGCGCGTGAAGAATTCTGCCGCCATTGTTCTCTGGGAAGTGGTGCGGCCCCGGCAACCCGATATGGTAGGCAGAGAAAGTGGACACCCCGTCAATGGAGTGTAATGGCTCGGATTGCACGCGGTCATACGCCAGCAATAGAGAGCCCTTGCAGCTTGCATGCCGGATTGGTCGTTTGGCGTCGGTGGCCTTCGAAGGAGCACGCAAAGAATGGGCTCGACAACTGTTTCGATTCCATGCAGACACGTGCTGCAAGTGTATGTATATATGTAGCAGACAAAGACGTGGAGATATATGCCGCGTTACGTAAATACTTATAGCTCTCACGCCATGAGCTATGAAACGAAAGGCCACATCGCTAAAGGTTTGTACGCCCTGAGAAACGCAGTGAAATCCATGAAAGGCACGGGGGCCGAAGTCCTGCGATTGACCTTTAATCTGAAATGTCTTTGTTCTGTTTGCATGGAACACAACGGAGACATTTTGAGTACTACGCCTTAGGCGACCTTCGCAAGGTTCCAGATGCCTGCTTTCTCGACAGTTCAAGGAGGGAATAAAGCTTCGGCTCATCTCGTGCACCATATGTCTCGTAGGTAGTGGGACCTGCGCGAAAGTCTCGTAACCCCCCAAAAACCACCTGAACGCTGGGACACAGTGTCTCATAATGTGTAGGAAACACCTGAATAAGAATGGTATTGTTAATAATAGCTTGTAGTATTTTTGCACAAGGCAGCGATTAGTGTCTAAAAGAGCAATACGTTCTTCTATGCTGCATGCTACACCACCTCTGAGGATCTGAAAACAACTTAAAATAGTTACAAAGCCCTCACCTCAATAGCATTTGATTACCGTTGATGTATTAACAGTTTAGTTTGCTGCGCGTTATCCACGCTTGATATATGTACCGACTACTTGGACTCCATTTAAGTATTTCAGCGCTTAAATACAACCATATGTGTGAAAAAACAAGAGCGGCGGGTTCGAACCCGACCGCGGCGGCGGCGTTTTTATGGAGGAAAAACGCCAAGGCGCCCGTGTGCTGTGTGATGTCAGTGCACGTTAAAGATACCCAGGTGGTCGAAATTATTCCGGAGCCCTCCACTACGGCACCTCTTTCTTCTTTCACTCCCTCCTTTATCCCTTCCCTTACGGCGCGGTTCAGGTGTCCAACGATATACGAGACAGATACTGCGCCATTTCCTTTCCCCCAAAACCAATTATTATTATTATTATTATTATTATTATTATTATTATTATTATTATTATTATTATTATTATTATTATTATTATTATTATTATTATTATTATTATTATTATTATTATTATTAGCTATCACTTAGTTCTCACGAATGTGGTTTCATAAAATGTTGGAATTCTGAATGAGTTTCGCTTAAGCCTAATTCCTCCCTCCTCTTTCTCTGTTCGTGTTTTGCGCAGATCCGGCACCGGTTCGGCTGCTACGACGAGATCCAGCTGGAGAAGTCCAAGCAGGTTCGCCACTGCAACTGGGTGCGCTTCGTTCGCCACTCGCCGCAGTTCAGCGCCGAGGTGAACCTTCTGGGCTCGCTGGTGAAGGGCGAGCCCGTGTACGAGACCATCCGCACGGTGGCCTCCAACACGGAGCTGGTGGTCTTCTACGAGGACTCCGACGAGGACGTCGAGCGGACGCCGCTCACGCTGGTCGTGGCCAGGGACCTCTCCCTGGCGCAGTACCGCAGCGCCATGGGCATGATCCTCGAAGGTGAGCGTCCGTTTCTTTTTTTCTTTTTTTTTTCAGCTCAAGGCCTAAATGATGACACGTTTGGGCTGAGTGCGTTAGAAGGCGCACAGGGCTACCTCCTGCGCTGCATGTAGTTTTTAAGGGGTCCTTGACTCTACAAAGTCGTCATAGGACATTTATCAAACTGCCAAAATATCAGAGGAACTTTTTGATGATTTGCATCACAATCCCAACAGCAGAAAGCTATCGAAGAGCGCTGTTTCAGAAGGAGGTCTTGTTATGAACATCTTTCTCTGCTTAGAATTTTGTGAGACAGCCTGGAGATTCCGACAGCTGCACTTAGACTGGGCTGAGAAACGGGCAAGAAATGGTGCTTCGCGTCTTTAATTAGGGATTTATTTGTTTAATTGCAAGTACTTCAAAGGTCTCATTGAAGAGGTTACATGGGGGGTAGAACACTCAGCAGGTGATTCATTCGATGGATGCTCTGAAGGATGACGAGACGAGTTGATGCACTACGGCGTTTGGCAGATCGTTCCAGTCGCTTGCTGTATGAACAAAAAAAAATGATGACAAATGTGCAGATGTCCGGGCAGGGGGAGGGTAATTGGTCTTCCCGTGGTTTGTGCCGTTCTAGAGGCGATGGGCGGGGCTGATAATTGATTTATGAAATGGATTATAACTAGGTGCACGTTCACCTTTAGGACATTGCAGGTCTGGGTGATGGGTTAGAACTCTCCTTATTCTCAATAGATTCTTAAGGATAGTAACTATGATGTCTCCGCTAAATTTTGGCAATGGAAAAAAAAACAGTCAGTTTGTCGCCTGGCCTCTGCATTCTACAGTCGCAGGCAGTTTCTTTGTACACCCAACCAAGACTCTGTTTTTGTCTGGTTGCTCCACTACTATCTTGAAAATGCGACGGAAAACGTATCGCAAGGACGACACACATAGATGAGATGGACTGACGCCGTCACGAACAGACACTGCCAGGGACAGACGCGATGGACTGATGGTGCGCAGTCCCGAAGAGACGCTGACGGCCCCTGTAAACCTAGCTCACAATATCCCGCTTAATCAGAGGCCCGAATGCATTTAACCTCAACGCTACCTAATTTCGTCGAGCATAAAACACACATAACGGACAGTATGCACGTCGACTCATCAAAACGCAGCATAAACGCGTCCACACTGATGATGGTCCGTCTCGCTCCTCTTATAGCAGCAGCACGGCAAGGGTGCTTGCTTTGTTTCACACGGGACGCGCAAGAGGTGGAGACAAGCAACAGGGGATAGAGAGAGAGAGAGGGGGGTGAGGATAACGGAAGTAAAAGACGTCACACACCACTCGTCTCCGCGCGCGCTCGACTCCACCCACCGTGGCTCAGAGCGGCGGTTCCACGAAGCCAAAAGGCGCTTGGCACCCGGGCGACGCGGACAACCAAAAAGAGAAAGCGCTCGCAGGGATGACGACGCCGTGCTCCCATTGTTAGGGCTGTATAGACTAGCCGCGGTGGTCGGCGGTCCCTCCTTTGACCTCATACACGCGCGCGCGGTGGAGTGATTGATCTTTCTGTTGCTTAGTTTGCTGCTCCTGGAGCCGCCTTTCTATCAGTCGCTGGCGCTGAAACAGCTTTTCAAAAGTGGTTCACCCAATCGGCTTCCGCGGCGTCTTGTCGATACGGCATCCTGCAATAGCCATCGCGGAAGTCCTGAGGGATCTCTGGCTTGCGTGCTGCCCGGACCGGGGCTGTCGAGGCCGTCAGTGGTCCGCTTTGAATGATGACCGTTCGTAATTATTTTGCCGCTCATTGTATTAACAGTCAACGCACCTGAAGACGCGCGCGCACACACTTTGGGCGGCTGTGCGGTTAGGGACTTTTCTTAGCCTGCGTTTCGACCCGTCGACGTGTGTGTGTGGTGTCGGAGAGGAGGCGTAAAAATTAACCGCCGGTCGGGTAAACGCGCATTTGTTTCTCTTTTCTTTTTTTTGGCTAGACAACGCGAAGAGGCGGCACTGGGATAGACAGTGATAGGCGCTGAAACTAGGGGGCAAATTGGCTTCTCGTTTACACTGCCCGAGCAAGGAATGAAAGAAGGACGGGTGTCCTCTTTTTTACGAAACAATTAGAACGTTAGTTTAGTGGCGTTCCCTTCTGTTCTGCCCGCCTAGCTTCCGCTTGACTTGTGCTCCAAGAGGTTCTCAGGATACAGGAGATGTGAATGATGGAAGGGACCACTCGATGTACGCGGACGTAGAGGCAGAGGGCAGGGCTCGGTTGTCGAATGCTCTGAGACCGGTTTGTTTTACTTTTTATTTGCTGACCTCGATTAGCCGAAACTCTGGAGAAAAATAATAGGCGGTGTAACTACATATACGTGATACGGCCCTTTTCGTGCTTTTCTCCGTGCAGGTAAAAACACGTTACGGAGGCTATAACTAAGCGAAGCTAGTTATGTTGGCTCTGAAACAAGCCTTAAACAGATAACGTTGCATTGAGTCGTTGCTAAGAAATTTTGAATCGCTGGCTTTTACTTTGGTTTATGCGTTGCCAGAACGCTGAAACGCCGAAAGCTGAAGTTCTATTGAATCAGTTTGTCTGCTGTCGGAGCATATATGTGCACCAAGATAACTGCTATGTGCACATGTTTCCGAATGTGAGACTGTCTAAAAACACGGCACGATGAAATCTATTGTTCAGTCTAACGCCTCTTTCGGTACAAGCCGAAGTCCAAGCGTGTTTCCCTAGCACTGCCTTCATATAGCACCTCCGGTTCTAGAGATATCCTCAGTATCTAAACCTGCCGTGCACCCACGTCCTCCTTGTTCTCAAAAGCGTTCCCACATTATTATCCCTGCCTTTTTTTATATCTCAGGCCTTTCAGAAATGTGATTATTTCTTAGATGCAAAGATTAAGAACCAGTCAGTCAGTGAATAAATCGACAAACTTGCTTGGCGCCATGAACTAAACGCTACTCCTTGGAGTTGTTCTAACATATCCCTCCGGCACGCCTTCCCACGATGATGACCACCATGGACTTCACTTCCGTAGACAGGGCACGACTTTCGTTCTCTTGCTCGCGCGTCTCCAAAAGTGTTTGTTTGTCGCAGAGAGCCGAATGCTACCCGCTAATACAATAGAAATTAGCTGCAAGTCACTCCGAAAATTCTTTTTTCTTCTAGAGAAACCAACATGCTGGATTCTGGTTCGACACAGTGCAAAAATGAGGTGCTGAAGGAGTTTCTGGCAGACTAACGTGCAGAAGACATCAGGCGAGCTTAGACAGAGTGTCGGGGCGGCACATACAGGTGCAGGGAACAAAGAAAGTGCATGTGGCAACGGGTCTGCAGCATATATATCGTCACGGAGCAGAGGGACGAGGCACCGTTCGCAAGCAGCATTCTAGCAGTGAGAGCGCGTCAATGCTCAACTTGCTTGTCTTTAGGCGCCACCTGGGGTCACCGGGTGACAGTATACACTATGAGACGAGCGAAATGTATGGAAAATTGAATGAGTACGCCTCGGCGTTAGTGTAGTTCGCAAGCTGTCACACAGGCACCATTAGTGATATTTGCTGCACGACGTATTCGCTTTAAATGTGTTCGACGAAATTATTTCATCCAGCCTGAACACCCTTAAAGCGGTCAGCGCCAACACATTTCATTTTAGACTTAATACCGGCGCTTCGGGGATAAAAAGGAAGAGGAACATACGAAACAGAGAACTCTGGTCAGTGAAAAACATGAAACCACATTTTCCCGCGGTTCTTCGGCACTCGTTACGTGCGAGCAACGGTATTCAGCCGTATTGCGTTGGTTTGGTTTCTTGGGGTTTAACGCCCAAAGCTGCTGAAGATACGAGGGACGCCGTAGTGGCGGGCTGCGGGAAATTTCAATTTCAACTGGTTGTCCAGATAGTAGAACGTTCACGTACGTTTCTCTTAACTTACATAGTTTGATTACTTTGTATAGTTAAGGTGTGTAGCATGGTTACATTCGCAGGAAAGCCTGCTAAAGCCATTCAGTTATGAAAACGTAATGTAGCTCAAAAATTCGTGACCGCTGCTAACAATTTCGAGCCATATAGTGTTATCGCTTAAAGTATAGTCATCGAAACCAGTGTGGGATAACACTTTCGCCACGTATCTTCACGGCGCAAAAATGAATCTGCCAACGCATTGAGGAGTTTAAAAAAGCTGATGTACCAAGCGACATGGCCCATATTATAAATATAACACGCCAGATATGCCCGTCTGACCGGGGCATTAAAGATCGTCTCAGTGACGCAGTGTCAGAACATCGCATGCAAGAGCCTAGAAGCAGCGAATCTGAAATTGTATCGTTCACGGGCGGCGGCAGTTCCTTGCAGGATAGGAAAGGAATCCCGAGGCCCGACAAACACTGAAACGCGAGCGATGAAATGACGCCCCCAACAATGCTGCCCCAAGTTTGCATTGTTTTCGTCTTCTTCTGGAAAGACAAAAAGGACAAATATGCAGCGAAGCTCCCGCCATGACGCGAGTGAAATCCTCCTCCGGGACTCAGCGCTGTTCGCTCATCTGAGAATAATGTTACATGCGTCACTCTCCTGGTCTCCGGGGGTTGCTCAACGCACGTGCTTGCTTTCTGCGGAGAGGCCGGGTCACGCGCCTGAAAGGGGAGATTGTAAGACTAAGCTCGACAGTTTTCGTCACGGCTCAAGCTTCGGAGGTTGCACGTGATGTAGCAGATATCACAACGCGAGCACACACATACAATTCGCTGGTGCGTAATTCGTGCATGATGCGTGTTCGCGAAGAGAGCTGCACTGGTGCGATTTCTCGCATACCGAGCCAATGGCACCAGAGTTGGGGACTAAATTTGCCTTCAACGTTTCACATGCAGCTCCAATCACAGCGTCGACGAGTTTAGAAGCAAAACAAGAAATATTCTGCACTGCATAAATAAAATGTCTGCCGAATAAAAGAGTGCGACCATAGGCAAGATGCCTTGTTTGCAGAAGGCATGACGAGGGGGGGGGGGGATTACGGGAAGGACATGCATGTCCTAAAGTGCTTTAGTCACATGTGACTAAAGCACCTTTTTTCCTTGTTTCTAAAAGCGGCGCTAAGTTCTGCCCTAGCGTCTGAATACAGCCCGCTGCAAAATATCCCACCCCTCCCTTCATCCCCACAGTTTTCCTACAGAAAAAAAAATTCTTCCGCCAGAAATTATTTTCAGTGTCTAACAGCGCAGCTCTCGCATGCGGCCGCACTAGGCGAACCCTCACCTTTTACTTTTTTCACGTGTTGGCTGTCGTGCTGAACGCGCACTCAGCCGAAGCACCTTATTTTCCGTCCTTCATTTCTTCAGCACCTTTAGTCTTGCTCTTGTTAGGACGCCACCTTGAGTGGCACGCGCACAAGTCATCGTGTATGCAGTGGGCGTGCACAGAACAGAATATGTAGCGAACGATGAAATGTTGTTGCCCCCCCAACCGGCCTTTGGAAACGAACAGAAGTCATTAGGCGCACACGTTCGAGCAATGCGGCAGCCATCGAGAGCCTCTAATCATTCATACGAAAAAGCGGCCTACCGCCAGCTTTGCATGAAGGCCTCTTGGTCCACTTAAAACGGGGGCATTGGTAATGAGACACCTACCGTTTTCTACCGGGCCTTTATCATGCGAAAGAAGCAACAACAAGAACCCTTCGAACGGTCTCTACAGCGTCAGCCAGGCATACCCGCTAAGCAGCCGTCCGTCCGATAAAATAAAACCAGCGAGAGAGAGCAAGCCCTCATTTCCACACGACAGCATGCGCATTTGCCCACGTGATGTCTTGGGCCTCATCGCTTTGTTCGTGTTTACGCCCCAGAGGAAAAAGGTGAAGGTAGAAGGAAAAAAAAAGGGGGGGGGGGGGGGGGGGGCATTTTGCGCTGGTGCTCCCGATACCGTTAATTATAAACCCGGTCATCATTTCGCGAGGCAGGCGATACCGAAAGGCAAGCTGACATGTTGATTACACCGGGCAGACGTGTCAACGTCTGGAATGCATCGAGTCCTTGCAAACGTCAACGCCACGCCGCGGCCGCCCGGAGGAGCTTTTCGAAAGCGCAGCGTTACGCAAAGGCAGCGGCAGCAACGAAAGTTCGCGCACTGCAGCTCCCTCTTCCAGGAGGCATTCAGTCAAGGTCCGCAGATCTTATCTCCGGCTTCCTGACGGAGACGCAGAACTCCCGTTCTTTCTTGTACGGCTTGGAACTGACGACCGAGTGCGCAGCTGCGGCTATAGTGCTCATTCGCCGCGCGTTCGCGCTGGGCGTCGGAACAAAGGTGCAGATGATTTAATACCGGTACAGATTGAACTTCGCCGCATACTTCAAAGAAAAAAAAGAATTATAAATAATGGAAGGATAGATACCCTTGCTTGAAGAGCAGCAGCAGGCCCGGCGCCATTGTAAGGCTCGCCACGTAGGAAGTCGCTGGTACGGTCGCCGCGGCTGTGGAAAAAGAAAAGTAAATTGTGCACGAGAGGCGCCTCTTTGTGTGCTAGACTGTGCTATTGTCGCAAGAGATGAAGTGCCGTTGAAATTGGCATAATTTCCAGAGGCGGCCGCGGAGGAAGCTATGGCCAGGATTGATGGCCTGTCCGCCTCAAGGCGAAATGCCGCTCGCATTCCGCCCGGCGTCAAGTGCGGACAAAGCTCCTCGAATTCAAGGTCCGAGAGACTTTGACAAAGATTGTCGCCGTCCGCTGACGGCCGAAGAAATTTTCTTCGACTCCCTCGCAACCATAATGGTCTTGCGCCCATGAAGGCGACAAAGAGGCCGCAAATTGTATACAGGTTTGTAGTACACATAAGAGGTACACAAAGGTTGAGCAGTGGCTGGTTACTGTTCTGGTTGTGAACTTTCTTCTGGATAGTTTACGTGCAACAGACCTCGTTTGTTGTTTGGGATGCCGCTAATTTAATGTATTCCGGGTCGTTGCTTCTTTCTTAGCCAGCAGCGATGTGGCATACATTCATTTTCTTAATTTGTTTGCTTAACCGTCTCGACCATTTCTGCTAAGTTCTGAAAGGAGTAAAACGCTTCCTTGTAGAGCAAGAATGCTTCACAAAAATTCTCATAGATTAAGCCCTCACCGTGCGCAATAGTTTCGTTAAGCAGTTTTATAAATTGTAAACTGTTGGGCTTAATGTCCCCAAGCGACACGTGGGCTTTAAGGGACGCCGTAGAGTAGTGGGCTCTGGATTAATTTAGACCGCCTGGAGTTGTTGAACGTGCGCTGACATCGCACAGCACGAAGGAGCTTTTGAGTTTCTCTTCCATAAAACTACGGCCGCCGAAGCCGGGATTGTATGCCGCCACATTGGTATCACTAGCCGAACGCCCAAGAAGCTGATCCACCGCGGCTGGTCAAGTCGCTTTGCTGGTATACCAGTCATGAGAACTGAAAAAAAGAAAAAAAAACCTTCGCATTTGCCAGCTATCTTCTGCTCCAAAAACAATCTATAATATCGGGAAAGAATATTTACAGTTGAGCGCTGTCTTCCCTGACTTTTTGACAACCGAGCGCGTCTCGCCTTCTTCTATTTGCAGACACGCCTCTGGACCTGTCGCAGTCCTTACTAGCGCCGCCAGTGTCGCCCTCATCACCCATCACCCCTCAACTTCCCCGCGTCCTCATGACGCCGCCTTCCGAACCCGAGGAGAGGCGGTCGGTGTCCAGCGAAGGAACGGCGACGGAAGAGGTACGCCACGCCTTGTTACTTTCGGGGGTGCCTGTGACATGAATGGAATAATATAACATTCTTCCATAGCAATGAAAATAAACAAATGTCTCATTCATAATAGTCCCATTAAGCTGCCGCATATTCCCACGATATAAGATGTCGTGCATTCGTTCAGACTTCAGCTTTCCGCTAATTTAACTGACTCCAAAAACCTCAGTATTCATATTTGTGGCTGCCAGTTATACCAGTCAAGAGATGCATGATAACGTGTGTCTGTGTCTCCTCGAGACATGTTGCTGCAGTGGACTGTGCTAAAAATGACAAAAAGTCACGACGGTCCAAGCTTCACGGCACTTTCTTTCAAGGCGTCTCTCAACAACTATTGCATCATGCAATAAGCTTTAGTACTTTTCCCTTAGCACCGAGCACTATAGCACGTTCGCTTTATATGCGCGGAAAAGCCGTTGATAGCGTTGCGTCTGTTTTTTTTTTTTGTGTCTGTCTGTGTCCGCAGTCATCGAGCGTGCCAATGGAGACTCCCAGGCATATGATGGTCAAGAAAGGTCGGGAACGCACTCTTCTTCCCTGCGAAGTGTGCGGGAAAGCGTTCGACCGGCCGTCCCTCTTACGCAGGCACATGCGCACGCATACAGGTACGTACGCATCTCTCCGTTGCAGTCTTGCGCGATCGCGCGAGTATTGCGCGCTGTGTGTTTTCCATTCTCGCGGTTCCCCCCCCCCCCCCCCTGTCTGCGCATATGTGTTCACGCTACCGCCACGTGGTGGTAAATCTGAATTAATGGTTCCACGTGGTGCTGCCCGTGCGTGTAGAATCTGCGTACGCGAATCTTTTCGTACTCCCAGTGCAGCCTCGCGCGTTTAAGAGGAAGTTTTTTTTTTGTTTCTTCTACAACCTCAACATTGGATGTCTGGCCACGCGGGAATGTGCTTATCACTTTTATCGGCATCCACTGCACGTATATGCACGAAGGGAATCGCCGGCGTTTAAAGGAATGTGGTGAAACTGCGATGATGGATGATTTTTTAATTCAGGTTGTACCAAAGATCAAAAAGAAAAAGCTTCTGAAAGCTTCGAAGCGTTGAAGCACCTACACTCTAATCAAGAATACGCCTGTTTGGGACTTAAAAAGGAGTAACCTGCCTACTAGAGCACTCCATTTTAGCAAAGGAAGGCGCTAGTGGATGGCTTACTCCCTTTCTTTACTCCTTTCTGTTTACACAGTAAAAGGCTGTGCGTCTGCGCATGAAGAGAAAGTGGTGAAATTTTAAGCACAGATGCTTATGTCAGGTTTAAGGGAAGACGAGAAATATTTCATCTATGAATTTTGCTGTTTATTAAAGGAACTTACACTCTAAACACGACAGGGGTTAAAAGGGGGTGCGCGCTATCCTCTAGAGCACTGCCATTAAGGGCCAGGATAGGCTGTTGAAGCCATGAGATAGATTTTCATCACTGAAAATACGGAATACTGAAAGCCGGCGACGAAAACAAATTCCCCCGTCAAAACATGCCAAGTCCTAGCATGCAGTTGCGAAGATTTTAACCGAGGTTGCAATCTCCTCTATTTGCTAGCCTCAGGACCCCCGGCGCCGCGTTTAAACGCCTCCTCTCAATACTAACTGCATCACGTTACTATGCTAAGCGGTGGAAATATACCTCCGTGATCGAAATCTATTCCGGAACTTGGGCAGCATACCCTGGCCCTTGAAAGGGTGTGGGCTAGGAGACAGTTTGCCTCCGTTTTACTCCCGTATAGTGTCATTTGTGTTTAGAGTGCAGCATTACTTTCTACTCTAAAATAAATCGGCAGCAAAGAGCAGTTACAAAGGTTAAGATTAAGGGAATATCATCAGGATGTATAGCATACAGAGGGGAATATCGCTGTTAGAGATCCTCATAACACTGCATATAGTAAATATCTGTATGTAATGCCTTTTGGGTATTTAAGGCTGAAATAAATAATGATTCAGGTCATGATGATGATCATGAGGTTATGTTTCGAACAAATATACGGCCGCTGCAAGCAAAAGGAAGACTCTCTCCCATCTTCTCGGATGTCGTTAAGACGGTATGGGATAAAATTGCCAAATGATGCCAAGGAACCACACACTTTTCATATTGTCTTCATTACACTATCAGTCATACGTTAGTGTATACAGTGAAGCTTACAGTGCAGTGCCGCAGTAAACGACCCCCACGACTTGATAGCGGGAAGTATTGCTTAGTAAGGGTCAATTTCATTTACTTCGCTCTTCAGTAAGACTTCTCAGTCCTAGTCTATCAGTCAGACTTACCAGTTATTAAGACTTTATCAGACTTAATGAAGTTTAAATTGAGTTCTTATCATAGGTGTGGCGACCGAGAAAGAGTGGCTATATCTCTCACTGATTCTCTCCAACTTTACCGAACGTTGCTCGAAAAGAGAGAACGCTATGTATTGACGAGCATATTTGACAGCGCTCGCTCGATTTAAGATCTTAATTGTGCACGGGAACGCTGGGTCAGTTGATGTGTTGTCCGTACAGAGCCCAGTTTCTTTGAAACCGGCCTTTGTCTGTTACAGATTCAGGATTATTTCTTTGTTCCCTTTTACGTTAGTCTGCTGAGCAAACCGCACTCAGAAAGCGTTGGAGCATGTGCATGAACTTCGAAGGCTACAGGGCGCTAATTTTTGCAAGTTGATTTCGACGCATAATTACAAGTATAGTCGGATACAATTCAAGAACGAAGCCACTCTTCCCGTGCAAAGAGCTCTCTTCCAGACAAAGGCGCCGACCGATTCTCATTAGCCTGCTAGCGTAACAATGCAGGGAGCGGCGTGACAGTTCAGACAGGGAACTTCCCCTTTTCATCTGCCACTCCCTGCATTGCCACGCTAGCAGGCTCATGAGAATCGGTCGGCGCCTTTGTCTGGAAGAGGGCTCTTTGCACGGGAAGAGTGGCTTCGATCTTGAGTTGTATCCGACTATACAAGCACGCACTGGCAGACCCGCACTCGTTAGATACGGTGATTTGACCATTTTTAACTATGTGATATTCAAAGCGCTCGCAAAGCACTTGTATATAGGTTCGCCAGTCACTTGAGAAAAGTTTCGCTCGCGTGATTAGTCCTTGATGAGCTTGGCCATTTCTTAGTCTCGTTTTAATTAACTGCTTTAGATCATCCGATCGAACCAGTAGTGGTCAATAAACAGTAGTAGTTTATTGACCGCCACTCTATTGGTCTAGCGGGTGTTCGTAAAGCATAGTAAGTGCTCGGAATGTGGAATTCTTTAACGTATCTGGTGGTGTCTGCAGTACGTTAAAGAAAGCCAAGTACATGCGTACCCAATTTAGCAAAAAGAGAGTCGTTTTTGGCTATGATCTCATATGCGTTTCTGGTACACTGTAGTACACTGGAAGTTGTGCTCGAAGGGATAAATTTTGTCGCCCAGGAAGAAAAAGAATAATTATAGTACACCCAACTTGGTCTATGAGCATATGCGTTCGCGTTACCTTTGGGCTACTTTTCGTGGCAACCTTTCCCGTTTCGGTTGGCGACTAAATTTTTCTCGCTGGCTGCCACGAGCGCGAGGCAAGATTGCAGACACCAAAACCAGCATCCTGCTCTTATCCTTAGCACTAATTAAAACAGACAAATTTCAGGAGCAGCATGGGCCATCTGAAGCGGAAACGCTACGAGAGTTGCCTTGTGTTTCCGTCCCGCTGAAATTGGTTCTCGTCGTCAAGTTTTCAGTTCTATATTCCGGCGTTGCCACCAGGCTAAGTCTGCGCGCAGCACTTACGCACACACATATACATACACACACATACACACAGGCACAGCCACTGCTACACCAGCGTGCCTGTAGTTCCCAGATGTGTGCGTGTATACGGCTGCCGCGAGATCTCACTCAGACATCTTTACAGAGGTAAAGCATGTCCTGCATGCAACGTGAGAAAGCCCATATGCTAATCAAGCGCGCGCGGACGACGAGTGCTTCATCATAGTAATCTATGCCGAGCCAAGGAAGGTCGACGCAAATGAGTGGGACTCTGAAGCGGCGGCGGCGCAGAAAGCATTATCGCGCCGCGGGACGATTCGGTTAAAAGCATTTTGCTGCTTCACTGATCAGAATGGCGAGACGCTTCCGTGGTCGCTGCTGTATTGCAGCTGCCTGCGGGCATTAATATTTCTTTTCCTCTCTCTTTTTATCTTTTTTTCTCCTTTTCGTATACCAGGAATTTGCATCTCCGCACACAGTTCGACAACAACCCGTACAAAACTTCACTGCGCGTAAAATAGTGAGTAAAAAACCTTCAAGGGATGCTATCTCGCTGTATACGAAACTACGGGGAAGCACTTCGGCATCTTTTGACGCAACGGTATACTAGATAGGGCCGTTCTCCGGCGCTGCCGAAACCAAATTGGTTTTATTCCTCACAATCGCGCGTCTAACTTTATTACTCTTTTTTTATATAGGAGCTCTGCTTCTGGGAAAAAGTCTATAGGGCGTCCACAATAGAAGTACTCGAAGCTGGCATAAACACAGGTGTGAGGAAAGGACTGCTAGTTGTGCGACATGTCGACTTACGGGATGCCGCGTAGATGCGCTCTTGGAGAGCGGTGGAAAGTATTTCATATACTAACAGCTACCGTGTCTAAGTGCAGTTGCGTTCAAAGTAAACTGCAACGCGTGAGCAGTATCTTCACTACGCCTTGCAGCAGCTTTGCAGAGAACCGTGCTTTCTCGAGTGGCGCCTAAATATTTGGCTTTCCCGTTCCGCCGGTCCTATACTGCATTATGAAGTGAGCTCGGATAACATTTCATGTTTCAAGTGTTGCTGAACGCAATAGCACCTGAAGTACGGACACTAATTCATTAAAATATTGTGCCTTTCCGTTCACTAACATGCACCTCCAGCACTTGAAATGTTAAGTACAACAGCTCCAAAACGTCTTCGACTACGTGAAAACTGCTTGCGCCGTGTAGACAATGTTCCCAAACAAAATCAGTACTGGCCTCTTAAACGGTATTTGAATAAGCTTACAATAACTTCTACAATAAGTGTAGAGTCTTCAAGAACGTCGTTAGTACGTAACAGAATGCGATGTCGCACATTTTGTGGCGTGATGCGATGCGTTGTGCCACGCCTGGCTATGATCTACGTTCATCTTTATGTCCGACTGCTCGATACATTTCGGGTAACCTAATTCTGGACAAAATATAGCTTGAAGCGTGACTCACCATCTTGCTTCAAGTGCTATTCGAGTACAGCAGCAGGGTAATACTTCTGCAGCAGCGTTACCCGCCGCGGCGGCTCAGTGCTTAGGGCGCTCGGCTACTGAGCCGGAGTGCCCGGGTTCGGAACCAGACCGCGGCGGCCGAGTTTCGATGGAGGCGAAACGCAAAAGGCGCCCGTGTGCTGTGCAATGTCAGTGCACGTGAAAGATCCCCAGGTGGTCGAAATTATTCTTGAGATTTCCATTACAGTGCCTCTTTCTTCCTTTCTCCACTCAATCCCTTCTTTATCCCGTCCCTTACGGCGCGGTTCCGGTGTCCGCCAAGATATGTGAGACAGTTACTGCGTCACTTCCTTTCCTCAAAACTAATTTCTTTTTTTTTTCAAACTGAGATGGTGCAGATTTTAGCGCTAACGCGTGCTCATAGACACGAGTTAAAGAATACAGGAGAGGTGTGCCTGGTTGTAAACCTGGCAAGCTACTCCAGACTCAGAGGCGTGTGATCATTACGTGGTCAATGCAATTAAAGCTTTTGACTGCAACCTTTCGGTTTTTCTCTCTTTTTTTTTATCGCGAAACAGGGGAAAAACCTCACGTGTGTGACGTCTGCGGAAAAGGCTTCAGCACATCCAGCTCCCTCAACACCCATCGGCGAATTCACTCGGGAGAAAAACCCCACCAGTGCCACGTGTGCGGAAAGCGGTTCACAGCATCCTCCAATCTCTACTATCATCGCATGACACATTCCAAGGTGAGAGTCGCTCGTATATGACGCAATCACCCTCACACGCGGTCGCATATGCCTGAGAGGAGATAATTCGCGTGATTAGCGGGCTCAATTATTCGTAGACAGCTTTACTAGCGCTAATGCGTTCCTCTACATAACATTAAAGGCCGGTAATTACGTGATATTTATCGCGATTCACGCGTCGTCAACTTTCGACCCGAGAAAAAAAATGCGCGAAGCAAGCCGTCCTCCTGAGTACGTTGCGTAAACGATTCTAACGCACTGCCGTTATAAAATGGTCTATACATTGTCTATAGAGTTCTTATAGACTCTATTGCATTCCAATACATATTTCATTTTGTCTATTAATAGTCAATAGACTGTCTATATATATAAGTCTACGAAAAGTGTATAGTCATAAATCTATAGATTGTCTATAGACTGTCTATAGGATTTGTGTTGCCTTATAGGCTAGTCTATAAAATTTGTATGTAGAACGTCTATAGACGTTATCGACATGAGTCTATAGATTGTCTATAGACTGTCTATAGGATTTCTATTGCCTATAGACAAGTCTATAAAATTTATGTGTAGAACGTCTATAGACTTTAAAGACAAGGGTCTATGGACAGTCTATGGGCAGTCTAAAGAAATTTTTGTAAGGGTTGTTTCCAGGCACCCAGTGCGAGGTCTTTGCCGCGATGTCTCGATGCTAAATGCCGTTAAGAGAAAGACTAGTGTTACGGGTAAATTAAGTGTGTGCCAGCCATCTTGTGCGCGCAGAGATGTATAAAAAATAATATTTCCTGCGGTTTGGGAGCCACTGACAGTCCACCCGAACGCCATCTGGCGTCTTAGTCGACGCTTACGCAAGGGAAGAGTACGGAGGTTACTTCGGACCGACGTCCGGTTTTCTATCCAATATTATGAGAACATGAAACACCTTGGATGGATAGCAGGCGCTGCCTTAACCTGGGCAGTTCAGAAGGGAGTTTTTTGTGAGAGCTTGGAACTCCTGCAAGGAGTGCAATTCAAAGTAGCGCGCTTTCTAGCTTTTTAATACTAAGGCATCGAACACGATGTAGTCGTAATTTTCTATGAAAGCCAACGCTCACTGCCCCGGAATAAGCTTTAATCGTATAACACTGAATGCGCGCGTGCCATCCTTCCACGTACTACATTGTGGACCATCCTTGATAGACGCTTTCTTTCAATGACACATTTTCAGTCTTATATATATATATATATATATATATATATATATATATATATATATATATATATATATATATATATATATATATATATATATATATATATATATATATATATATATATATATACTCGATATCCGATTGAGCACGCAAGAGGTTGTTCGCATCAATAGAGAACGTGCTATAGTTCAGCAAGCGCATTATAGACGTTTTCGAAAGATAACCTGCGTATTAATACGCAGCCTGCTTCAGGTCAAGCAGATCCTATATCACCTTTGCTTCGAGGGCAATGCGCACGCGCTTTATTGCCTTAGCGGGGAGGTCGGAACGATTTCTGAGGACTAAGAAGCTGTTGCTGTCATTATGCGATTGTTCGGTCGGCATTGGTCGATGCCAGTGGCTGCATCCTGCGTACCCTAATGTGGTCCAATTAATGGTCCTAAAACTTAAAATATCAGTCTTCGTGTTCCAGTGGCCGTGTGGTTGCCAAATCACGTGCTTGGAAGCAGTGAAAAAAAGGGCAAAATGATAAATCATTTTTCTGCGAAGAGTTTTGCACGCACTGGGAGCTCGAAATTTCACAGCAGCTTATTGGTCATCTTCCACACCGTCAAGGCTACGCTCCGGCACGATGCCTATGCGGACAGAGGCGGCCTCTCCACGCGACAGAATATCGCCTAAGAGGATCTGTTCCCAAGCAGCGGCTGCTGCAAAGTAGCCCGGCGAAACCAAGTGACAGCTGGAAAGCATGGAGTGTGGCGCAATCGTAAAGCGCTACGCTTGGCGCTGAATGTACGCGCTATTACTCTCTTATTGTCTTCTTTTTTTTTGCAATCCTTTTCTGACTGGAGCGCTGGCAGTGGCAAAGAGGGGACTTAATTGCCTACTGGCCCGTCTGCCATGGCCGGGAAAAGCGGCCACTCAGCCTCACGCCTTCTCCCCCTCACTCTTCCCTTTTAATCCCTCTTCGAGCGGCGGTCCTTTATAGAGCTCGCCGTCCCATCAGAGAGCTATATAGCTCAAATTGGTGAGGCGCCAGGCCCCGACCCGGCGGCGGTGCCGGCGGTCACCGGTGGCAGACAGACAACGTCGCTGCTGTTTGGTACCGCCTACCACCTCCCCCCCCCCCTCCAACCGCACAGCCCCCTCAGGATTCGCGGCGCCAGTGCCAGGCGTGCATATAAGGAGGGATGTGCAGCGCGAAGAGGTTTGGAGGGGGGGAGTTGAGAGTACGGGAAGACAGCGGCACCGTCGACGTCATCATCATCAAAATCGTGATCGAAGCGCGGTGCCCCGGGACGCACGCGTGATCGATATTACATGCCGACGCGGCGTACGCGCGGACGGCAGCCCGAGCAGATCGAAAGTGGTTCGCACGACATTCCTGGGGTGAGTGGTCGCCTGATAAAGTACGCACGCGTGAGAATAGCAGGACCGAGAAGAAAAGAAAAATAAGAAAGCAGAGAAGAAAGGGGGGGGTAGGCTGGCGTGTGGAGCGACGGCTGGCTTCTCTCGCGCTGGCTGGCACCCGTTTCCAGGAAGGACTCGAGGGAGGCGGAGCGATTGAAAACGTGCGCTTTCCCGCTGGGAGCGAGCGGCTGTGCCGGCGTCGCGGGCCGCCAAGAAGGGGGCGGCGCGCGGGCGAGCGCAGTTTTCTCTGATCCCTGACATACAATTAGTAGTTTCTTATCTATCTCCCTCTTCGCGGTCGCGGCCGGCTGGGCAGCACCAAGAGCAAGAAGAGATGGGAGGTGGACGGCGCCAAACCACATAACTATGAGAAGCGCGCGCACTATATAGCGGTACGACGTCCGTATAGTAGTAGCAGGAGCACGCCCCGGTCGGAATGCTTTTCTTGCGCGCTGTCCGAAGACGCGGAGGACGGCGACGCGCTTGGCCGTTGACCGCAGCGACTGTTAACCGCTAATGTCAGCCGGTCTCGGCGCCCGCCTCCGTTGACGCTGGCGCTTCGCTCCACCCGACGCGCCCGAAGCGTGCGCTTGTGGGCGCCGGCGAGCGGCGTTGATCGATGCTATACGCCGCGTTGCTTTGCTGGAACTAGTGTGCGTGCGTGCGCGCGGACGACGCTTTGGCTGGCTTCGCGCCCAATGAGCCGCGCGGTGACGAAGATGAAGAGTCTAAGTACACGGCTTGGAAAGTGTTTGCGTTCTCTTTTTTTTTTCTTTAGCCAGCCCGTAATTTCTCTGTTATACGCGGAGATCCTCCGTGGGACACTGGAGACGCGGAAGAGGCAATAATCGTAATGAGCCTCGGGTGGTGGGAGTCGCATCAGGACGGCGATCGAGGAAGTCCTGCGACGGGACGTAATGAGTTAGCCGTTCACTCGTTTGCTCGTCGCCTAGTTTCGCGCTATTTGCGAGCGTACAGGCAGTTAACGAGGCACCGAGGAGACTAGAGTAAGCACGAAGCTGTGAGAATGGGCGATAACAAAAGATGATCGCACGGGAATCCTTTTTTTTTATCCTTACAATGTTTCCGCTGCAAAATTTCGTATATGAGCTCCCGGCTCATGCTCTTGTAACCTCGTTAGCAATTAATCAGTGATATTTAGCCGTTATCTAGCTCTAATGCTATACTTTCTTTTACATTTTACCCTTAAAGATGCGTGTTAATGCACCACAGTCGTCCCGCTTCTTAATAAGCACGAATTGGACTCGTGGCCTTTCAGTCTCCTCGAGGCAAAATCGAACAGATTGCAGCGCAGCTCCACTAAATCATTTCCACTATATCCGCTCGCCTTGGCATAGCTGTCATAACGTGAATTAACGCCTGATTCAAGACACGTGACCAGCGCCTCGACGTCACCCGAGCGAGCACTCCACGTGACTGAGCCGGCCACGTGACCCTACGCCGTGACGTCAACACAAACGAAGCCATCTCGCGTCATGGCCCTCCCCGCCACCCAGTGACCACCGCGCCATGACATCACCAAGAACATTCCTCGAAAAGAAGACGAGAAGCGATCCCAAATTCATAAATGGCAAAACCACAAAACAGCTGCGCTGGATAAACGCATTAATGATGCGTATAATCATCCGGGGATTAATTTTTTTCCATTACGCAGTAGTAACACCAGCGTAATACCACGATCACGAAAGAAGAGAGCCACACATCCCAACTATTTCCTGTTATGAATCCTAAAACTGAATGACCCTAGTTCATGAGCATAAGTACGTATTTGTGAGAAGACGTTTGAACGCATCTGTCGTTCGGAAAGACGCATTTTTTTTCAACATAATATGTAGAAACTGTATGTACAACTGTTTAGGGGCTACAGCGAACTCTGCTGCTGAGCGCGTGGACGCAGATCGTATCTTAGAGGTGTCTCCTCGGCCGCATTAGCGCGACTGTGACGCAGTTCGTTTTTCATTTTTCTCATACGCAATTCTTGATATGGAATTCTTTGCCTCAAGACCTTGTTGATTACACATCGACCACCGCAGTCTTAACTATCCTTTCTAGGCTTGTATTTCAAGCATAAACTTTAGCCATCCTGAAATAGGGCTATAAAGACTTTCGGCACAACTTAATGCATTCTTTTCGGTTTGTCAAAGTGCTATTGTTGTTTCCTGATTCTTGTGAACAGGCATTTTTCTAGTGCAGATATTTATGTACTCCAAATTTGTCACAACCCTTTCTAACAAGTACCTGCACATAAATAAATAAAAATAAAACAAATATGCTAGTGAGTGTCTATGGTGAACTGATTCAAGCGTGTCCTGCCTGCAAATGTTTTACCGCAGCACTATGTAAATACGCAAGCATATAAGTACTACATTTGACAACTGTATGAATGAACTGGCCAGTGGTTAGATCATAATAAGCCCGATGCATGTCACAGCGGGTGGTGGTAAATGAAGCACGACAGTGTCTAATGCGCCACCATGGTACAAAGGTGCAATCAACCGATCACATTTTGCTCTCTTTGAGTCCGTATTAGGCTAAGAACGACGTAGCCGGCGCCTATACTCACTGAGAACGTCTCCCGTCCTTCACTGTGCGCCCGTCGACATGCCCAGCTTACATCTTTTCGTTCCCGAACGCAAGCTGACATCAACAAGCCTCTTCGCCTTTTGTCTCGCGTGTGTACAGGAGAAGCCTCACAAGTGCACCCTGTGCTCCAAGTCATTCCCGACGCCCGGCGACCTGAAGAGCCACATGTACGTGCACAGCGGCTCGTGGCCCTTCAAGTGTCACATCTGCAACCGGGGCTTCAGCAAGCAGACAAACCTCAAGAACCACCTGTTCCTACACACGGGTGAGTGGCCGACTTTTATGCCTGCTTTCCCTCTCTCTCTATTTCTCTCTCTCTCCTCCTTTATTCCTCTTCGAGTGGCACGAGTCAGCCTGTGCCCACGACAAGACGTGCGCACGGCAGTGTAGGCGAAGTATCAGGCGAGGATTAGGCCGTTAAAACTGCGGGGTGGCAAGAATGAATAGCAGCACAAAACTTGTCTACAAGCCATGCTTCTCTTGCAGTGATGGGAAAAATCTGCGCGCGCGTCGCTCGCTACGACAAAGCATGACAAATTTTCTGTTTGTTTTAGTTGTTGGTCAGGTGCTTCCTAAATATCTTATTTTGCTTGCGCGGCTTCTTTTAAATTCTGACACAGGCGAGCGCTAATTCCTCGAGGGAACTAATTTCGACTAACGTCCTAATCCGTCACACTTAAAACCTTGGAGCATTATGCGGCACGTATACTGTCCAGTTTAATCTATTACCTTCGAGACACTCGAGAGGAGAGCGACTTGATTAAGGACACTTCATGCAGTGCATGGAGGGCAATTCCAGGACCGTCGACTCGCGCGTGTACATAAGAGCTAACCTTCACATAATACCGCTTCCTCCTTTACCCCGAGCGCGCTTCGTTATTAAAGGAAGCAAAAAAAAAAAACACTGAAGGAGAGAAAATGAGAAACCCGAGGGGACAGTACAACATAGCTTCAGGCCAGGAGCGCAAGTACAGAAGAAAGCAGGGGAAGTGAAGGAGGCCCACTCTCGCGAAGCGTGCTTTACGGGGAAGAAGATGGGTAATTACTCTCTTAAACAACTGGTGGCGGTGCGCTATACGGAGAAGGTTCCCGGCTCTTCGCTCGCTCTCCCCCTCACTCCTCCTCCTCCCCTTGGCCCCCGCTGCCCATACTTCGCTGTCTGTCCGGTGAGCGCTGACCGAGAGCGTTGCGGAGCAGGCGCGCACTCAAGCGTGCAGCCGTGTAGCCTCCGCAAGGGCGGACAGGTGTTGTCTTCGAGCTTTCCCATTTTGCGTTTCCGCCGTCGCTGAGGGAGCGCCATATGGGGCCCTGCGTGTTGCTTGGACCTGCGGAAAGCCCGGCTCGCTGGCTGCGGCAATGGGTGCGGCGTGATTTTTCAAAGCAGTGTCGCCGTCGCGCCTCGCCCGCCCGGGTCACCTCCGGGCTTGCTCACGCCGTGCCATATGCGGGCCGTATATAGCCATGTGTAGTTGCCTGCCGAGGAAGGCGGCGGAAATGGCCGCGCCTCGGTCTCGTAGAGGTTGAAACGTGCGAGCTAAACGCGGACCGTGAATTGGCTTCGCGCAAATGAGGCCCCTTTTCGGTGGCGTTTAAGCACTTAAGGCTCGGCGCATTTAAACCTGGTATTAAAGCTTGGCTCGACTTCTAACGAGGTGCCTGTGAGTGCGTGTAAATGAGAAGCTAGAAGGCCAAGTGACGTTACAGGGGAACCTTTTCGGAAAACTGCTGCGTGATATTAGCAGCGCGGTTATGTGCTTTTATTTCTTTTATTTTTATTCCGGGTACGTTGGAAAGAAAAATTGGGGTTGTACTGCCAAGATATTAAAAAAATAGTTTACGCGGGCTCCTATTTCATAATCACGTACACTTTGCAGACAGCATTTGCTATGGCGCAGTGATTATTTTGCAGGCGTGGGACGCGCGGAATGTTTTCCTCCTAAATCCCGAACTCGCTGCGCTCTTTGCGCTTTCAAAGAACCGTTTCTATATCGACGCAGCTTCCAGTGTATGAACTGCAAGCAGAATCAGAAGTGTTCACACCGAGGGAGTGTCAGCCATTAATACTGCGCCACGGTGTTCGCCGCAAGAGTTGTGATTGCATGGACTCTGCGGTAACGTTTACAGTAGAAATTAAAATGGGCGTGACATTAGGCCGTACCGATTAGCTCAAAAATAAAAGAAAAGCTGTCTAAATGTTAGGTGACACAAATGTTGGACAAGACAACATTTCCTCTCGGTATATACGCAGTGTCGTTATCGAATTTCACGTTAGTAGGAATTCATCTTCTCAGCGTAGGCAAACGAATGGGGCGGCAGATTGTCCCAATGAGACTTTACTATATCCTCGCTACTCCTCGTACTTCGCAAAAAGAAGTGTAGAACTGTATACCACACCGTACGAGTTGAATAAAATTTTTCGCAGTATTCTCTCGTCACAGCAGCATTCGTGCAACCGCATTTGTTCAAAATCTCTGCAGATGCATCTTTTTAGCAAGTATAAAGGGCCCCCAAATTTACGGAAACTTCACTTACAAATCCTTGTCATAAAGCGCTGTTATATAGTTGGCCATTCTTATGCATAAGTCCATGGAAACAACATTAAATCATATATATCTAAGTGGTATGTCACAAAAGCGGGACTCTATTCCCAGGTGGCACAATTCGTAGACATGAGCGGTTTAGAATGCGCTACAGTCAAGTACAACTCAAGAACGGAACGGCAGATGCTTGTGGAAGGAAACCCTCCACTCCAGTCAATGGTGTCGACTGACTTTCATGGCACCGCGTTTAATTCGATTAAGCTGTGGTTAATATCCGTTATTCTGGAACTCCCTGCGCTGCCACACTGGCATATCCAACCACGACTTCATGAGAACTGGTCGACGCCATTGAGTTGAGTTAGCTACTGGTGGGGTAAGGCTTGCAGCTATGCTGCCGGGGAATTTCTCCACCGTAGCGACACTTGGCTGGGGGGGCCTCTTCGAGTTTTGGAAGGCCTTCGCTTCGTTCTTGAGTTGTACCCGCCCATAGCGAAGGAGTTGTGTTGCAGGAAGTAATCAGAACGCAAGTTTTAGTCACAGGTTCTAAACCAAGAGCAGTTTGTCGCATTCAAAAGGCGTCAACAGGATTTCAATAATCTGAAGAAGCTGGCTGCGATCAGCCCTGCATTCAGTAAGACGTTTCACTCCTCTGGCGCTGCTAAAGAATCAGGTATATGCAAGTGGCGCAATGGAAGCCTTGGACGACAATGTAAAGGGAAAAACGAAAAGCTACTCACGCGACTGTTAAAAACACCAAGAAGAAATGGCAAAATGCAAAACACGCAAGAAACGCGGTCGCCTGGAACCGTTATATTTAGACTGGTGAGGTAAAAATACTGGCGCAAGCAGCAGTCATTCAGCATATCTGAATCCACGCTCGCGCGCACCGTGTCGGAAAATTGGTCCGTTCGAGGCTCCGCGCTATCGCAGTGACCGACTAAATGCTCTCCGCCGCGATATGGTTTCGAATTAGTCAAAGGACACCACGCCGCCGCCGCCACGCTGCTGCTGCTGCCGCGAGTCGCGTGTCTTGTAAATCGCGGCGCGACTTTCTTTTCTCTACCTGCTCATCCTACACAGCCCGAAGGAGGCTACTGCGCTCAATTATCGCCTTTCCTCGGGGCGCTTTCCTTCACAAAAAGCACGGCTAATCAGAACACGCGAAAGCGTTTGCTCAGGCGAGAAGCGAGAAAAGAAGAAAAAGGAGAAGAAAGATGCAGAAAGAGAGAAGGAGAGAGTGAAAGAAAGACCCAAAGTAGAGCTACAGGGAGGGGCGCGGCAAATATCTCCCACTCTGGCATATAGAAGGAGGTGCTCGTTTGCGTGCGACTTGTTTTGTTCGGGGAAATGACAAGGCGGAGAAAACACAAAACAAAAGAGGCGGCCTGTATACTGGTGAGTTGAAGGAACTTTGATGGAGCTCGCCCATACGGGGCACGTAAGTGCACGGCAGGTATATAGCAGCACTCTAGAGAAGCCGCCTATCACTGGTCTACTTCTCTGCAGGAAATTCAGATTCCAGGAAGAAAGGCTCGCATCTCACGCACGAATACGACGAGGAATCGGGAGATACTCTTGTACGGGCGAGGAATTGTGTGGAGAAAGCTAAATAAAGATGCTGAAGGCTAGATAATAATGCGTCCAGATTCATCGAAGATAGCTTCGCTCGCGCTGTTAGGAATGCGACATCGCTCGCGATAACTACACGCGATGCTTCATAGGCAAGATTTCCCCAGGCGCAAAAAAAAAAAATTAGGAGATTTCAGGAGAGGAGTAGTCAAATTGAAGATATTAAATGTGTTGAAATGCACGTCTTAAACTTGAATGCGGCGGCACGTCGGGAATAATAACTTAACCCAGTACAACTGACGTCAGATGTTGTCTGTCGTGCACACGGTAAAGAGTATTAATTCGAGCCAGGACTTCGTCAAAACATCGCCGCCATGAGCATAAACAGCCAGTGTTTAAATAACCGTATGTTATACAGTAGCGGCCCGTCCAAAACTGAGCGTGAGAGACCCTGCTCTTGGTGATATATTCCATAAAAAGAATTGGTGATAAACACACGCACAAGTGGCTGCATGCCACTATACTGCAGAATTGCATTGCTACCGATTACCCATAGAAGGCCATGTATTCTTTCGTGGCTTTCTTCTTCGTGAACTGCTTGTTCGTTTCCTTCCGAGTTCATGTGGATACTGTAGATAAGGTGCTGTCCTACCTATGCGCGCTGTAAGCAGTGTACACTATATATGCCCATATATATGACCATATATCACCATGGCCATACATAATCATGTTTGTGAAAGACATGATTTTTTTTTGTTGTTAACCAGACGAGCTCTACACTTGCCGCCTGGAAAGTGTTGCCGCAAAGTGCGCACGAAAAATCGGGTCCTTGAAAATCTTGCAGGCAATCCATTAAAAATCTGCAGTGTAGAGCAGCTGAAATGTCTGTATAGCTTACTCCGGAGGTCCCACCGTTGCGCAGCGCGTGGATGGTGTTCATTGCTTCAATCTGGCCTCGAATATGTCTTTTGCTCACCTGTGTTGCGGTGAAGCACGTTTCGCTCGCCTTTGCCTTCAGTTTATCGGCGATACCTACAACTATGGGTTCGCGTCAACGAACAGCACGCTTAGCGGTGCTGGTGGGACATTTAGTAGAGAACTCCGTGTCGCCGAAGCGCGCCGCGCATAGTGTCAGCTAGAGATATAAACTAATGAGAAGCCACATAATCTCTAAAGACGACAGCTTATAGTTCATACACAGTAAAAAAAAAAATCCTGCTTAAGTGCCTCAGTGCGACCTGAAGTCGTCGGTGCTCTCGGCTTCAGCGTATAGCTTCAGCAGCGTCAGGCTGTGCCTATCCTGCGGAGCCATAGACCGCCTCTTGTCTGCCGTCGTTCTCCGTATATATACACTGCTGCACCGCTGAAAAAGAGAGCCTTAGCTCGTCGCTGCCCTCGATGAGGAGGCTCAGAGGCGCCACTCGGCACGCCTGAGGCGCCCGTGTGGTACCGCATCAAGCGCTGAGGCAGAGGCGGCGGCTCCGGGCCGCATCGCGTCGGCGGCGGCTTCAGGGCCCTCGCGTGCGGGCCCGACCCGGCGCGAATCGCTGCGGTCATTATGGCAGACGGCGGCTCTGGCGGCGGGCGCGGCGACGTTTCGGCGATACCTATGGGATGTAGGCACGCGATGCTCTCGGGCTAGTCCGCAGGATTGCCCTCTTCTTCGCGCTATGATGCGCGCCCGTGCGCGCACACACACACGCACACACAAAAGAACCACGGCTGGGTTGGGGCGCGGAAAAGGAGGGGAATGCGCAGTGCGGCGGTGCCGCGGAGGAGAGGGAGGGGGGGGGGGGGGTGCGCTTTGCCTCCCCGCGTCCTCCCGCTTACTGGCGTCTCAAGAAACACGTCAGCTTGCAGCTCGTCTCCACAACACGGACACCAGGCGGACGCGGGCGCAGACACACACATAAGGTGCGCTAAGGGCGTTGCGTTTTCTCCGAGGCGCGCTCTTCGCATTGAGAGGTGCACGTGAATTATGCCCCTCGGCCGGCGCTGCCGCACCTCCGCGCGTGTGTTGGTGCGTGTGTCCGGTGTGAGCGGCACGCCTTGTCTCCCCTGCACACACACACGTAACCTTGCCTTTTGTGTCGACGGCATTTCATCGCTGGTGTGGGTACTCGCGCGGCTGCGTGCTCGGTGTGTGTCTGTGTGCGCGCGCCGCTCTCGGCGGCTGTCTGTCAGCGGATTAATACCGCGGGGTGTACCGGGAATACATGGCGAGCCTTCTTCTTGGTCGCCGCGCGCTCAGAGATGCGGGCTTGTACCCCCCGGTCATTTCACACGCAGTCGGCTTCGCGCCGCCGCTCGAGAGTCACGCGATGTTTCTTTGCGCCTGACCGGTGAGAGCGCTTTTTGGAGCCTATGCCCCCTCTTCTTTGTCTGCGTGTGTGTATACAAGGAGCCCCGGCGCCGAAATTTGTTCTCAGTGCGACGTCTTTGTGTTAATGCGCCTTTAAACGGCCGTTTTTGTGCAGCAATATGTAAGTAGTGGATCGCTGATAAGGGCACGCCATTACAGCGGTGCGTGCGCGGATACCTCGAAACGCAAGCTATAGATAACGCTTGCGAGCGAACACGAGCAACCCCTTTGACTTCAATGTTTCGAGCCGTCATTGGAGCAGTTGATATGAATATATACATCTCATGCACAGGGTTCCCCTATATATTCGAAGGCCCCTATGCTTGAAGCGTACGTTTATCTGATGTTACGATGTCATTTCGTGGCAGCTGCATTGTATTTTCTCTTTAAAATGTCTCATTACTCAGAAGTCCTTTACCAAGTGCAAATAGCATTGGTGTTCTGCCTATTTTAGTGCGTCTTTTTACCTGAAAGAAAAACAGATGCAGCGAATGACTAAGCTGGAGTGAGTGAGTGAGTGAGTGAGTGAGTGAGTGAGTGAGTGAGTGAGTGAGTGAGTGAGTGAGTGAGTGAGTGAGTGAGTGAGTGAGTGAGTGAGTGAGTGAGTGAGTGAGTGAGTGAGTGAGTGAGTGAGTGAGTGAGTGAGTGAGTGAGTTTTAAAGCTCTGTAGCATGTCATTCCATCAAACATGCACTAATTGCTTAAACGGACACTGAGGCAAACGTTATAAGCTTTTTTTTTTTTGCAAAATCCGCTAGTTCGTCATTTTGTGGTTTCGTTGTTGCTTCTCCTGCGGCGGAAGATGCATTTATTGCTAAGAGGTTTGGACTCGTAGTTCAAAAACTTCTCCTGCCGCTTTGATTCCAACTTGGGACGCTCCGATGACGAAATAGCTGAAAAGTCACGCGGACTCCGTGATTACTGGCGCGAGCGGTGCAGCCTAGCAGCAGCCGAAATGAAAACTACTGCCGGCCGGACGTCGACGGCCCCTATCAGCCGCCGCTACCGTCGCTTCGTTTGCGTTTGCACCAGCGTTATGACGGATCCCGTTCCCGATCCCGACAACGAACTCGATCGCAAAGAACTGTGGCCTGCACTTCAGCGACCGCAACCCCACACAGCGTCGGATTTTTCTGAGTGCGGAGGCAGCGGGTCTGGAAGGATAATTATGTGTAGAGACTGGTACGTAGGGAGATATTTAAATTCGGTTATAATAGTCCTGGTAGCGCTGGTTACGCAGCCCAGCTTCTTGTTACGTTGACGAAGTGAACGCGCCGAGCGGAGAGTTTGCTAACGTAGAGGCTCGTGCAACATTGGCTAGCCACAAGTGTTTTCCTCGTCTCAGGTGAGTGCCGCGGCACGAACACCGTCCGAGGAGCACTTTGAGGGGAGCTTGGAGTTCCTCTGCTGCTTCGCACTGGTAGATCGAGGTGCGTCAAAAACGAAACGACACGGGAACGCAAAGCGCATTGCCGGGAAGCACCAAAACATACAGGAACTCAGCTGTCCGCCTGCTGCGCCGCCAAGTGTGGGTTTCATTTGGCTTCCGACATTCAGGTTGCCATTTTACCGTCTTCCTCATGTAATAAAAGTGCATTAGCGGTTGTAAAAGAAAAACTCACACACTTCAATATCTAAAACGTGCAACCTTAATGCCCGTTTGTCAGCCTCAGAGATCCATGCGGGTTTTCGGTTATTTCGTCATAGCACTGTTGTACTTGTGGGATTGGCCTGTGGCGCCGAAACCTGTAGGTATTTCACTTATTGCTCTTTTCTACTTTACTAGAGCTTTGTTTTCAGTAAGAGTTGTCTTTAGTCGTTAGGTGCTCGTATTCTATCGAGACAAGCCAACTTCAATTTCTCCTCACCATCCCTTTAAGTAAATTCTATTTTGGTTCCGAAATCGTGCATAAAAATGCATCACGAATAAGATGCATCTCAACAAACAATTGCAGCAACAGCAGCATTAGCTGCACTGTATAGTGCAACGCTTGGAGTTCCCTGAGCTAGCTTGAATTCTTTATGAAAGCGGTAAAAAAAAACAAAAGAAACACGCCGCTGTTACGAAGAGGCCAAACAGTCGTTGAGGCAACGTCGGTACCACCGCGATCAGTTCTGTTTCTGAAATGCACGTTAGCCAGAACAGTAGCCATGCGCACCATGTAATAGAAATTCCACGGCTTCAGAAGAAAGGAAGCGAAGGGACGCCCAAATTCATTAGCGAAATAACAGGTCCGGCACCCAAACTGCGTCCCCCCGCGGTGGAAAGGGAACCGAGAGCGCTCGGCGCCAGGTAAGGGAGGCCGGAACTGCTTACCGGGAGGAGCGCAGGTTTCCGCAGCTCGCATCGCATTGCAGTTTCCTTCGGGCTGTACGGACCGCATGTTTCGCCTCTGACTCTGAAACAGCCTCGCTACTGTGCAGCGGCCACTTAGCGAGAAGCCAATTAACTTTGTTCCGAATGAGAATTTTAGGAATGCCATCAAAGCATTATCTTCGTCTTCCTTGATGTTTTTTTTTAATTTGATTGGATACTGATTTGCTGCAGTTTTTTTTTTCATTAAATTAAACCTCCTTGCTTTCTTTTACGCAGTAACGTGAAGTATAATTTTGTTTGCGAGATTTATCGGTGATTTTCCTTACACCTGCCTGTTACAGATAATGCGGTAATTCTTACAGCCGACTTCGAGGGAAATGCAGGAAAATAACCGAGCATCAGTACTTCACCGTGAAGCGCAATTAATTTTTTTTTTGGGGGGGGGGGGGGGGATACCTCAGTGTGAAGTAGATTTGCGTCAAGGCAGTAATTACTCATTAGCATGCACCGAAGCGCACTCATACGGCTTCATGCGGCCCACCGTGTAGTTCGTCGGCGTAATGGTGTAGGAACAATATATACCTGAAACACCGTACGCTCACTGTCTTCCTGTGCCATCTTGACACCTACCGGCGTTAGAGCAAACCCCGCAGTACATTGCCGTGCACGGAGCTAAGCCGTTACGTGGGCGAAACGGTGTCAAGACAAGCCTTTCACTCGAGCCACGTCGAGTGCACAGTAGCCCGGCAGTTGGAGCAAATTTTCTCGAGCGCGTCGGCGGCGATCTCCACAAAAAAACGACAACTCAGGTACAAACCCGCAGAAACGAGAAAGGGCGCGGAAAAGGACGGGGAAAAGAAGGGACTACCGCTCTCCCCCCCTCTCTCTCTTTCCCCTCTCACTCTCGGCGCTGAAGCCGCGAGAAACAAAAGAAGCAGGCGGCGGTGCGGCAGGAGCGTGCATAGTCAGCAGAGCGGCGTGTAGTACAAGGAGCGGTTTCGCCCCTTCAAAGTTGACCCCGACGGCCCTTGCGAAGGTGAGCGACGGGAGCCGTGGCCGGACCGCAGCGGCGGCGGCGGCAGAGTTGCCGAGGAGCCAAATTGCCCCGCGATCGCCCCGGGAGGATCGTGCGCGGGCCATCGGACGCCCTCCCCCTCTTCCCCCACCCTCCGGGGCCCAGAGAGAGATCGCCACACCTCCCGTCTATTATCCGCGCGCCGACGCCACGCCGGCGCCCCTGCGAGCGCCGTGGACACGCAAACACAACCAGGGCAAAACTAAAATTGAGACTGGCCCGCCGCGCTCCTCCAGACTCCATCTTCTCTTTCTTCCCCCTGGCGGAGGAAGCTCGTTCTCCGGCAGTCACCACTGCGCCAAGCAGCTCGGCCGCGCCGCAGATTCCGCGCGGCAGAAACCTTTCCATTTGGACGTCGCCCGGGGCTGCTGCTGCTGCTCCTCAGCTGGCCGATGCCTGCACGACGCAGCCGGTTCGCTCAACTAGGGGCCGCGCGAGCGGGCATGACCGGTAGCTGATCGAGGCGGACAGTTTTGCGTTACAGGAATGAGAGGGAGAGAGAGGCTGCTGCTGGACGACCCTCGAGGGTCAGAGGTGGACCGGGCTCCATAGGGCCGCCTCGCGCGCTAATCGCTCCGCGCCACCGGTCACTCGCCCAAGCCGCCGACGGCGCCGGGTCTGGGTCTGTGTGTCGCCGAGAGTCGCAGGGCCGCGACGACGCGGAAACGCTTGGCTGCCCTTTGCTGCCCCCGCCGCTATAATCCTTGCCCGGGCGCGACGCGACACACGGTTGGGTCGGGCGGCAGCGCGTGTCCGCGAGACGGTGACGCGAGCGCACCCTTGTGCCGTGCGCATGCAACGGGTCTCTGGGCTGGTCAGCACCTGTAAGAAAGAGCGTCTTCAGTCGTGCGACCCTTGCCAAATGAAAATGCAAGAAAAGACAAAACGGGTTTCTCTGCTCGGCGTATGTGGAAGGAGATAGTGTTTGAACGTGTTCGCTCTTTTTGCATATAATTTAAATTCATTCTCCTTTTAGACGCTCGGTAGCATTTGAAGAATTGCAAAGCTGTACTGCTGACTTCATCACGGCAGGGGATTGCAAAGCTGTACTGCTGACTTCATCACGGCAGGGAAACGCACCCGCAGCGCAAACTGTTAGGTAGCCAGAACTTAAGCAGTGCAACAAAACCAAAAACAAGAAGACCGAATGTCCGGATTATATGCGGCGTTCTTGATATTTTGGTTTGCTCACGCTGGCTAAGTTTTCGTTAACTTCATTTCAGTCTGGCGTTACTTGTAGGAGGCAACTATTAATCTCAAAGCTGGTGGGTTCCGGTCGACATTGCGTCCGGGAATAAGTTTGGATTACTACAGAGGCGGCCAGTCGAAGATGGTGGCGAGTTTTTCTGCGCACAGCTGACATCATTATTTTGCTCAGAACTATATTCACGGATGTTAACACCATGAGAGAGACAGCTCCCTTTAGAGAAGAAACGACTGATAATAAAATTAGTTGAGGTGGATGGGCGGAGCCCCTCACAACTCAGCTGGTCACCTCGCTGAATGGCCTGTGCTCCTCGGGGACCCAGCCAGCCTATTGGACGAGGGAGCCTCGGCTCCGAGCTTCGCACCGGGGTCTCCCACTGCTCCTCAGTAGTGACCAGGGAGAAGAGTCGGGTTGATAGGTCGGGCCCACATGCTGTGGAATAGGGAAGCGTGAGCGCGGAATCTGCAGCTGTGAGTGTGGACGATGCATGGGTACTCACTGTGGTTACGGCGCTCGGCTGCCGGCCCGAAAGACGCGGCGTTCGAACCCGGCCGCGGCGGTCGAATTTCGATGGAGGCGAAATTGTAGAGGCCCGTGTGCTGTGCGATGTCAGTGCACGTTAAAGAACCCCAGGTGGTCGAAATTTCCGGAGCCCTTCACTACGGAGTCCCTCATAGCCTGAGTCGCTTTGGGACGTCAAACCCCCATAAACCATAAAACCATATATGGAGGAGAACTGCGTGATTTGGGAAGGTGTGCGTTTGGAGAAGGCCGCGAGGGGCAGGGAGTGTAACACCAGATGTTCAGTTTCGCGGGTCGCACATCTTTTCTGAGATGTCGATTGTTGTTTTTCTGCAGATATATTCGCGAGACCTACGCTCTGCGATGACATGCATGCATCAAAGGACATGCGCTTCAAACAATGCCCTGCATCCTATCGTCCTAGTTCCCAGTTAGCTCGACTGACTTTTCATTGCGATATCTCAATGAAAATATCTTTGAAAAAGTGAGGCGGTTGCCTTATTATAAGTATCATGCTTCATTCTTAGACTTTCTTCAGAAGCATGATGCAACAGACTCGGTTGAACTGTTCGTAAGACACACTGTTGAAGTGTCGTTATACATGCATATGCACTGCTCTCAGCAGTTTTTCGCCGCAACAAAGTGGGTTGATCTGTTCGCAAGACACATTGCTGAAGTGACGTCATACACGCATATGCACTGCTCTCAGCATTTCTCCGCCGATAGTCTCCGCCCTGCAACTCCACGCATTGGCGATCCCGCGATATAGCGAGGGGTGGCGTTTGTGTATACAAAGACCGACGCGCTCCGGGCCCATATCGAAACCCGTATTACACGAATGCCCGCTACCGGCGTACGCGCATTGCGGTGACTGCCGCCGCTGCGATCAATTTACGTTGCGATACCCTCTCCGAGAAGATTGAACGACTGGTCGTCAATATTTCCCGACGCCTGCACGGACGCAGTCGCCTTCGCCACAATCCTTTTAAGTCAAGCGAAGTCCGCATCTACGCCGGCGTACGTGATCGCGCAATATCTCATTGCTGCATGGCCGTCGTGTATGGTCTTAGACCACAGCACATACACGGCTCGATGTGTATGTGCTTCCTCGCCACGCGCTTCGACTTCGGTACGCGTCTATAGGCGCGCCTGTGGTGGATTGCGAAGGGCAGCCTTGGGGAGACGCGATAATATGCCACACCTGGCGTCCGCGCTTATTGCGCCCTCGCTTCCATATGTCATGCGGCTGGACATTCTCCAATAGTGTCGCGTAAATTTGACGCGAACGTGGGCTTTCGTTCGAGGTTGGCTGTTTTGCAACCGCGCGGCCGCCCTTATATATATATATATATATATATATATATATATATATATATATATATATATATATATATATATATATATATATATATATATATATATATATATATATATATATATATATATATATATATATATATATATATATATATACGTTCTTCGGCAAAAACTAATTACTCGGCCAGATCCGAGGAGCTGTGTACCGTGTTTGTACGGATATGTGCCGCAGGTGTGCGGCTGAAGCCGCGATTTCTCCGAGCTGACAGGTGGTGGGAGCATCGTTGGGAGGATGTGTTGGTGATCAGAAAGATGCTAGAACGCTTAAGAGTTCCTGAAAATTCGCTTTTCTTTGTCTGTGGGCCAGTCTGGTTTCACTATAGTCGCCAATTATTACTATTATCCGCATAACGAATAGGCTGAGGAAATCTTGCGCATTAAAACCTAAAAACCCCGCGATCGAAAGTAGAGCGTTTGCAAACACTGACGAAAGTGTCGTGCAGTGATAAGTGTAGAAAATGTGGACACGTATAAACCTGGCCGAACATGAAGGAAGGCGCGTTGCGTGAGCGGAGGCTGTCCCCATATAAGACTGCATATACGGCAGCGCAGGCCTAATAAGTGCTTCTGTGTATGTGCATATATGCCTGCGTGTATTATGCGCATATGAGCGTGCGTGCGAGATGGCAGTTGTGCTGAAAAACGCATGCGTGCCGCACGCCACGTTTTCCACAAGAATTAGCAACGCCTCACTTTTGAAAAAAAGACAAGTAAGCAATAAACAACACGGAGCCTCGCTTTCACAGCCTTCTTCAGTTTCTTTTCGTCCCCCCCCCCCCCCCTCCCCGTTTTCTTTCTTTTTTTTTTTGATACGCGCAGCAGCCACCTGCTCCGTTTTTGGCTGGCGCGTCCACCGGATCACTGCCTTTTATGACGTGTGGGTTGCGTGGAACGTGGCAGGGAAAATGACGATGCAGCCGCCGCTGTACGTAGTATATCTATAGAGCGCTTTTCCTGAAGCGAGCTTGATTTGTTTCAGTTTGCCTGCGCTGTGTCATTTCCTTTGTTACGCTATTTTGCGAATGCTCGCTCGAGAGACAAGCTTGCGAGTCGGGGTATGCGAAGATGCGTGACATCACGCGAGCGTGCTCCAAAAGCGGCCCCTTTAACGTGTACCTGCGTGCTCGGACACGCGCTATGGAACGGAGCGCAAATGTATTTCCATGACTCTAATAGCCGGGGTTGCCCTCACGATTACGATACATTGTTCGAAGCTATACTTTATCAGGCTTGCGAGGTTCGGACCCGAGAAACAAAGCCAGTGGACAGAGTTCCTATAATGTGGCAAGCGTAGTTCTCCGCAAACTCAGTTCCCTCATTTTTATTTTACTCCTTGCGTGAACAGCACGTCGGGTTTTGTGGCTAATGACTCGGAAATGAGACGTCTCATCGGGTAGGGAAGTGTGATCCAGTGCTGATTACGCAATGCGAACGCACTGTTCCTACGGGGACCATTCATTGGCGCGCGAGTAAAGAATAATCGCAATCAGAACGCTGTAGTACATTGCGTGCAAATAACAAACGCACGCACGCGCGCAGATATAAAAGAACCGTAGCTGTGACTGCTATTTCTTTCCTTTCCATTGCCGAGCTGTGTGTCTCTCCAGAATGGGGCGTCACCAATCTTCCTATACGGTGCATTTCCAGTAGCCGTGCGCTCGTTTGCTCGCCGAGGACGTGTTCTGATGGAGCAGCTCCCAGGGAGAGGCAGCGGCAGCAGTATATAAACGAGGTGGTCGCAAGGACAAACAAGTAAAAAGAAAAAAAAGAGCAGCAACAGAGAAAAGGGAGAAGGCATGGAAGCAGCTTGAGTCGAAAGAGGAGGCACATGCAGCGGCGCGGAGGGCCCGATGAAGAACGGCGCGGCATTTTTTTTTTTTTCTCGATGACCAAGTGCCTTATCCAGCTGCGGCCGGTGTGGGGCCTCCGCTGTTTCGAACCGCTACCTGCCTTACGCGGTAGCTGGCCGCCTTAATAACGACACACCTTTGCTGCGGCGGTGCGGTCGCGTCGAGATCGGCTTGGGGCCTCGCCCTATTAGCATTCTAGTGCTCCGCGCTGCTGTTGCTGCCGTCCGAAACCACACCTCTGACTGCTCGGCTGGGCAGCGGCGGACACACGCGGCTGCGGATAAACCCATCTCTCTCGCTGCGTGTGTGCGTGCGAGCGGGCACTTACTTGGTCGCCCGTCGCGGCGGCGTGGTCGCGCGCCGTTTTCGGGAGCGCTCCGTCGGAAAACGACTCGTGACAATTGTTCAAAAACGCGTGCAACCTGCGCGAATGATATGGACCGTGTACGGTTCTCCGTCATACGCAGTCGGCTGCGGCACTGAAACGCGAAGATCAATTAGTGAAGAAGCATCGCCACGAGGACACTTTAAATGGAGGGAGTGGGGATAGTAAGGAAGGAACGGGAACGGGGGCATCTTAAGCGACGGCGCCTCCTTGCAGGATCGTGCTGGTTGTTGTTTTGTTTTGCTTTCGCAGCTGTAAGCTTTGTGCCGTCTTTTTTTGTCGGTAAGCAATCCACCTCATGTCTTATTCCCTGCAATGAATAAAAAAATGCGACCCTTACAAAAACTTCTTTAGACAGCCTATTAGACTGTCCATATACTTCTGTCTATAAAGTCCATAGACTCTCTATAGACGAACCCTAGAGAACAGTCTATAGGCAATACAAATCCCATACACAGTCTATAGGCAATACAAATCCTATACACAGTCTATAGACATACAGATTCATGGCCACACACTTTTAGTAGACTTTTGTCTACAGACAGTCTATATACTATGAGTAGAAAAACAAAAGAAACACCTATAGGAAGGCAACAGAGCTTACAAGAAGTTCATAGACTGCCCATAAACCATTTTTATAAGGGGACACTCATTCCGGCGCAGTTTCTTATGTTCAAATACGCTGTCTGCGTTTTTCGTGACAGTTTTCGGTTCATCAACAGCGGTTTCGAAGAACGGCTGCAGTGACGGGATTTTAAATGTCGTGTTCCGCCATCTTGCATACTCTTCGACAAAGAGCCTTTTAAAATAGTTTCAATCAAGTAATTAAAGCAATTCTCCCAGTCTATAGCCACTGTCAGCTGCGTGACCTGCATTCGAGGAGGGCAGAGAATATAGTTCGCGGACTTTTCGCTTCCTCTTCTGTAGGAGTGACAACGACACGGCAGATGTAACGCAGCAGTGTCCTCTCTCACCACCCTTTTCATTGGAACATAATAATAATAATAATAATAATAATAATAATAATAATAATAATAATAATAATAATAATAATAATAATAATAATAATAATAATAATTGGTTTTTGGGGAAAGGAAATGGCGCAGTATCTGTCTCATATATCGTTGGACACCTGAACCGCGCCGTATGGGAAGAGGATAAGGGAGGGAGTGAAAGAAGAAAGGAAGAAACGGGTGCCGTAGTGGAGGGCTCCGGAATAATTTCGACCACCTGGGGATCTTTAACGTGCACTGACATCGCACAGCACACGGGCGCCTTAGCGTTTTTCCTCCATAAAAACGCAGCCGCCGCGGTCGGGTTCGAACCCGGGAACTCCGGATCAGTAGTCGAGCGCCCTAACCACTGAGCCACCGCGGCGGGTTTTCATTGGAACATTCGATGGCATTGAAACATTGGCCACCCCCAGCTGAATCATATGGCCAGAGAGTGAAGCATTCTGTACATAACGCTTCCTTCCCCCTCTCTCTTCTCTGCCAATCAACATCGCATTCTCAGTGGTCGACAGGAAAACGCCGTAGATTATGGTTTATGCGGGTTTAACGTCCCAAAGCAACTCAAGCTATGAGGGATGCCGTAGTGAAGGGCTGCGGGAATTTCCTCCACCGGGGGTTCTTTAAAGTGCGCTGACATCGCAGAGTACACGGGCCTCTAGAACTTCGCCTCTATCGAAATTCGACCGCCGCGGCCGAGATCGAACCCGCGTCTTTCGGGACAGCAGCCGAGCGCCATAACCACTGAGCCACCGCGGCGGCCGCCGTGGTTTAATGTCAGCATATCCCACGCCGATGTGGATAGGTTAGCACATACCACGCCAACTGTAAGCACCTGGAAAGCTTCCTCGTACAAGTAACGCTGTACATTTTGATACCTGAACCTTGCAGCATGCTGCACAAAGCTTCAATGCACACGACGCGAAACGAGGGACGCACTTTTCACTAAGTAAGGGACACTGCCCTTTCCCCTCAAACACTGGCGTACCGTCATTAACTATAAAAGTAAAGCATAAGCAACGCTTCCCTCAGCAGTCAGAAGCAAACAAACCGCAGAGGGCGCTTGCAGGTGCGGAAGCGATTCCTCAGCATCGCAGCTCGGCCTCGGTGAAGAAGTCGACAAGGCCTATACAGTTCTTCCCCACGGTCCGTCCGAAGGGAAAACAGTGGTTAAGATGCAGGGGGGCGAGGAGCAGCGAGAGATAATAGCTGGTTTACCGGACGTACCTTTCACCTGCTCCGTGAGACTGAGACAGACGAGGCGGCTGTGTCGTATCTGCTTCGAAACTCGCCGTGGGAACGCCTTCCACGTTGTGGACAGCCAGCTTCCACCGACAGCCTAATACGAGCTGGCGTGGGCTCTCAAGTGCCACCGACAGGATCTCTCGAAGCGCGCGTTTCGCATGCGCGTACGCGGTCTTTAGAAACTGCGTTGACTGCACTGAAACCTTCCAGAAGATGTTGGCATTTTTTTTCGTGTGTGCGTTGTGCACGCTAAGCATATTCCACAGTCATTTGATTTATAAATGTAGGCAACTTGTTTTGCATGTATTTGTCTTTTCTACTCGAGCTCCTTTCTGTTCTGTTTTTCCTTGTGATACGGCGCGTCTTGTGATAATAGCCAAGGTTTACTATGCAGTTACGTCAGGGGTGATGTCTCGCAAAAGCCTTACCCGATTTGCGCGTCGTGACAAAAGTTGCTACTCGCGGTAACTGCGACCTAACACGTAAGGGGATGGAAAGCGTGAAGTGGAGCCAACGTCTTGAGAACTGCTTAAACAAAAAGCATTTAACTTTAGTTTTCGCTGCGCGGTAACTACTCGTCTGACGCTCTCGTGGCGCAACATACTGAGCCGTAACAAGCGACCAACAGGCCGTTGTTGGCCGCGCATTCTAACAGCCCACGCAAGCCGCAGCAATTCTCGAAAGCCGCTAATTTGCGTCCAGTTAGCGAGACGCAGCGCTATCCTCACCGCGTCGCACTATACAGCCCCCTAAAAGCTGCTGACGCTGCCGGCGCGACGGAGCTGTCGTGCCAGACGGCCGGGGAAGCTCGGCGCTCCCAGCTCAGCACTTGGGCCGTGCGGTCCCCGAGTGTCGCGTCTCGTTAATCCCGGCTCGTAAAGCATGTATAAAGGAAGGCCCCCCGAGGTGGAGAAAGAAACAGCCCGGGAACCGAGAGCGACGCTGTACGGACTGTAAACTAGAGTGTGCGGATTGTTCGGCGATAACGGCGGCCGCGGCTATCCGAGCCATCGTGTAATTGTCTTCTTTCGCTGCGCGGCTTAAAAGCTTCTCTGCCGTCGCCGCGTTGCCTCGGGCACGGGTGGCTCTCCGGCCGTATCAGCAGGAACGCGCGTCTGCAAAGTGCGGCAGTTTACCGTTCCAAACACTCAAATATAGTACAGGGGCCCATTGGCAGCAATTAGACGCAATCTGAAGATAGGCTCCTGCTGCTGCCGCGACCGCCAGCTACTCCCCCCACCCTCTTGTTTCTCCCTCTCCTATCCATACTAGTCCCCCCCCCCCCCCCCCCCCCCTTCAGCAGAGGCCTCTTCCTGTTTGCGAACCTCCTCCTCGCCACCATTCGTCGTCGTGTACAGCTTATTCAGGACTGTCGAGGTCCCGTTGGAGGTCTGTCCGGCCAGCTCCGGGTCCGTCACTCGCGGGCACTAATAAAAGGGATTTAGCGAATTGCCGCGTCGTCCGTCGCTTGACCTGGCACGCTCGCCATTTGCTGATCGGGACGTCGGGCTTAGGCGCCGCTGGAACGTCGGCAAATCGTGGCAGGGCCGGCGTCCACCGACTGCCACGAGGGGGCTTCGTGCGAGCGCGCGTGTTTTCCAAGAGTAGCGCGCACGCTACAGACGGGAGGAGGGGGTGGTGGTGGATCCTTATCTGCCGACCGCGACGCGAGTGCTCGTGCGCGGGCGCGCATTGCGAGCCGCTGCATGGAGGCGACGATGCGTTACACCGCGCGTGAAACGCCCGCCGTTGAGGAGAAGAAAAGCGGGCAATTCCCCGCGGCACTAATTGCTTTATGCCTGCCGCCACCGCCAACAGCACGGTGGCGTGTTTTTTCTTTTTATTTTTTTACTCGCGAACTGAAGGCGGTTGCTGGTGCTCGTTGTCGTCTCGTCGTCGGCGGGTGGGCGGCCCTTTTCCCTTAGATTTTGACACGAAAGGGGCTGAGTCGCTACGCCGCGTGCCGACTGAGCTGCGTGGGCGACACGTGCGGTCGCAATTATTTACCTTTTTTGTTTCTTGCTCGCACACGCGCACTTCGCGGCCGGATTCGCTGGGTCGCAAGGTGCTATGGCTGTACGCACAGAACGGAATTCGCGCGAAACAGACCGCTGGTTCTGATAAAGACTCTCGCACGTGGTTGGCTGCGTGCTGCTGCTGCCGTGATAGGAATCTTAATGCCGGAGAAGTAGTGAGCACGGCGGACTCGGGTAGCGTTCGCAATTCAGATGCGGAGTGATATATCCATTTCTTCCAATTTAGACCACGTGTTAATTGTGTGGCGTAATGCCAGAACGTAGATGACGAGAAGCGGGGCGCGGTGAAATGCGATTCGCATCTTGTTTTGGCCCGTACTTTGGAAATATTCACTGAGGCGCGCGGATGGAATGCAACGCGCATTTGCCTTTCAGCTGTAATGTTTTTCCTTTACCGTGCCCTATTTGCAATGTTCAATAATCGAGACATGCGAGAGAATTCATTCCAAAGCACCTACTATACCGATGCAGAAAACACTGACAAAAATCACAGCGCATATACGTCGACCGTGGAGTGCGTTTGTTTAACGTCCCAAAGCGACTCAGGCTATGGAGACACCGTAGTGGAGGGCTCCGCAATTTCGACCACCTGGGGTTCTTTAACGTGCACTGACATCGCACAGTACACGGGCCTCTAGAATTTCGCCTCCATTGAAATTCGACCGCCATGGCCGTGATCGAACCCGCGTCTTTCGGGCCAGCACCCGAGCGTCATAGCCACTCAGCCACCGCGGCTGCTAGTACTTCCGTTTGGCTTACGCTTTAATTGCCTTCACGCTAAACGTCGCAAGCAGATCCGCAAGAAGGCTTTCCCACATAACACGTAGCACTTTGTATTCCCGCCAATACGATGGCGCTGCTGTTGCTGCCAACGCTGCAAGTACGCGCATAGGACTATGTGCACGTGCACAGCGGCTTTTCCTGCTCCCACACTCGCGCGAGCCCACATTTGGATGTTTCTGAGGGCGCAAACTCCCAATTGCTCCCAAACATTCTGCCAAACCATGCGGAGAAGCCCGCTTGCGGGTGGCGATACCGTGATGGTGCGTTGTTGGTGACAATGTCAAGGCAGAAAGACTGCATAATTGGTCGCTGCCGCAGATGAAAATCTTGTCAGCGCTTCCAGAAACAAGGTTCAGTGCTAAGGGCAACAGAAACCGTACACAAAGAACGCGCACTTCCCAACGTTCGCCTCCGATTTTGACAGCCATGTTCGATAAAGGCGTTTAGGTGGCAGCAAGGTTTGCCCGTAAGATGTGCGAGATTCCCGGGCTTCTGTCGTGGGGCAGATTTAATAATCCGGTTGCGCTGGTGGTGGTGGAGCTATTTAGGCTGCGTTAAGAGGCAGGTTGTGCTGCATACGTTTCACTTCGGAGCGCGTACTAAACCTCTGCACACAGTTTTCATAAAACCTAGCATGGAAGCATGTTCATAGCTGCTAACCCAGGACGGCGAATGATTAGCAACCACGGAGGCTTAGCGTGCACTTTTTCTCCGTATCAGACATTCCAAAGCGACGAGTAAGCACTTAAGGAGTGCAGTAACGCCTCACCTGAGGACGTCACAAATGCCGCAGTAGAGCAGTACATTTAGGTTACCTTCAAACGCCGGGACTGCTATCTTGTATTCCAAGGTTTGCGCAAGCCGCCACTCTACGCAGTAAGCAAATTTTTGGGTTACTTCTCCCACAGCAAGCCTGCAGCTGGAATCCATCGATGCCCGAGCGCGGCTGAGATAGCGGTCGCCGGCGATACAGCGGCCGCTGAAATTCAAACAGGGTCGAGCTCTGACTTTCCCCGCAGCGTAGCTTTGAACTGGAGTGAAATGAAAGGCCTTTGCGTCGTCGAAACACTACGTAATCCCTCTTTCCTTAGAGCCGTCTGTCTTGAGCAGCCGAGTGAAGAAATGCAACCCGTACAAACGCACACAAGACAGCACCGCAGCGCCAAAGCTGTACAGGAGCGAGTCGCCGCCGTTTTCAAACGGAACAACAGCGCGCTATCGCGCATGCGCTACTGAACGCAGCTGCTGGCGTCGGAACGCCGTAATGCTAGTCCCGTCTGGAAACGCATTATTCCGAGGGGTGACAAGTTAAGTGCGTATACATAACACCGCGTGCTGGAGACACTCGCAATTACCTGCGACTGCCTTACAAGGACTCGCACCCGCTTCTTCTTCCTGTTGCGCCCTTACGAATACGTGCGTGTCTCATTGGGTCAGAGAGTGCTTTGTGCGCCCACCGTCGGCAGAGAGGGGGCGCTGCCGGCGCTTGAAGAGACGGAACCTGTTGTGGAGCAGCACTCGGGCGCAATTCGGCGTGAATAGCATTACACGCGCCGCTGCGGCATCAAGCGAGCGAGGCACGTTCTCTGTCTTGATTTGCTTGTTCTTTTTTTTCTTTTCCTGATGTACGGCAATTTTGCTCGCGCTCTCCAGTATACGCCGTCGCACGTGCGCTCGCTCGCGCGTGGATGCACTTCAACCTTTCGCTTTCGCTTTGCGCGTTTCTTGCCCTTTATATTATTCCTCCTTCCTTTTTTTTTCTTATTGTCCCCTTCGCTTTGAAGAAGTGGGAGTCCTCGGCGGCGGCGGCGCGGTAGTGCGTACATTGTTTCGTTCGGAGGAACCGTGCCTTGTTGCGAAATGCCCCTGGACCGGCCCTATGTGTGTGCGAATGTTGGGAGCGGGGTAATGGAGGCAGATGAGGTTGCGCCGAAAGCTTGTCTCTCTCGCTGCTCCATTCTTTATCATCGTGAGCTGCGCTTGGTGGACGCTAATTGGACAGCTCTCACTGGCTGCATCTCGTCGAGCAGTGAGCGCTGTCTCATATGCCTTAGAGCCGTTAATTCCGTGGGGCGTGTAGCTAGTTAGTCGGATGCCCTTCGCACTAACGAGTCACCACACAGACTCGTTGGTGTCTTGGAAGCAGTTCCGACCTGCTTTGAAGTCGTGCCCTGTTTTTTTAATGCGTGTATATTTTGCTAGATGCCACACTTAAGTAGTGCCTAACTCTCCCTTATGTCTCCGCATAGACTGTCCTATAGTACAACGTGGCAGTCTCTAATACAAAGTCTTCTCTACTCAGCTATTTCGGTTTCATGGAAACGTGGATTTCCGACATTCAGATTACAACATGCAGCCCGCCTATCCAATAAGGAACCGAGAAAATAAGCACGTTTATAGACAAAGCGAAGACAATGCCTGGAGGAATCTAATGCGTATACCTTTATACAGAAAGCAAGGCAACAGAAGCAGGCCTATACAGATGGGAGATTGTGGATACAGGGAGTCGCACGAATACAGCTAACCGCCGCCTTCTGCCAGCCGGGTACAAGAGAGAAAGAAAGGAAAAAATGACATTGAACAATAAGAATAGAACACATCCATAGTTGCTACCTCTCCAACGCAGCACTCTTGGGGGCGGATGTGTTGTCCCCCTTTGAATAGGTGTTACATGAAGGCAACGAAACCACGGCGTTTCACATTCAACTGGCAGGTAGCAATGCGCGGACAGAGAGAGGGGACAGCGTTCGAGGACGGATGAGAAAAGAAGAAAATAAAGAAAGGGAAATTTATAGATAACACGCTAGATCTTTTCAAGCGCGACCAAAAACGGGTGCCCGATCGTCCAGCGCGAGGCCAAGTGGGCGTCTCGCGCCCTGCGCGCACAACGCGTCGCCAGCTACTGCAGCGCAGGTGATGCCGTGGAGAGGCCTTCGTTGTCGACTTCGTCGTCAACACTTGGCGCTGCGCGCCCTGGCGGCGTGTAGAGTAAGTCCGAGCGTGCGGGGCTCGCGGCGGCCGCGGGGCAGGCAGGGTCCAAATTGCAGGGTCCGCACTTTGTCGAAGCTTGGGTATCACCGCAAGGAGGCCCCCCCTCCCTTCGCAAGAGAACGCAGCTTGGGCGCTGCAGAATGTCCTCGCTATACGTGGCTCGCAAATGCGCAGGTGGTTTCTTCTCTTCCCTGGTCCGTGCAGGTGGTGTAGGACTATGCGCGAAGAAGGGGGAACCCTATGCGCTGAGACTGCGGCAGCCGGCGCCGTTCGCGGAGCAGGCATGCCGCCAGTGTTCTTCATAACCTGGTATTAGAGCGACCTTCTTGCCTTGTTTCGACGTCGACGTTTTTTTTTTTTTTTTTTGCGGCCGTTGTGGTTGCGGTTAGCCCCTCGTTTTATTCGACAGTACCAGCGTATACAGGACCGGCGGCACACCGTCTCCGGTCATCGAAATGTCCCGTGCGAGTATTCCACGCCGATTCGATCAGATACGAGTGTTCAGCTGTAGAAGACGGTTCTCTATGGTGCAAGTTTGAAGTTCTTGTTGCGGGTTAGTGTAATCAGTTGAAGGTATCCATGAATGTCCCCCTCTGTATCTCCCTTTCTGTCGTCATTTTGGAAACGCAAGCATTGCAATGGTATGGCGTTTGAATCAACTGCATTACTAATGATCCGGGGTCCAATGGTGCGGCCAGAGCCGGATTCAGTAGAAATTAGAGTTATTTAGCACGACTCGGGAAGGAGGAGAATGAACTCCATGGCAGGATATCGGGAACGTCTTAGTCCGTAATGAGTGGATTAAAGGTCACAACTCACTTAGTGTGCTTAAATACAAAATGAGGACCACCCTTTACGGAGTTTTGGGCAACATGCCCCTCAATCTTCTCCGCTCCCCTCTTTCAATCAGTTATCTTGCTACATTCTCGGGCATGCATGTTGACTATATAACATGACAGCGATATACCCGTTTTAGAGGGCGACCTTGGGGCTTTTCAATATCTTGAGTTGATATAGGCCCATCACATTCCTTAGAGCCCCTTCTCTCCACGACAATAAGCCTTTTCTCAAAATACAACGTAGAACCATTTTAAAACAGCGAAAAGAGCAAACCGAATCCTAAGTAGGTCCGTGGCCAGAGACAATGCTTTGAGGCAGCAATGACGTCACAAATACTACGGGAAAAACATTCGTAAGCGCGCTGAATGACCGAAGTTGCGACTGAAAACAATGTGTCCTTCAGCAAAACCCGTGCGACGACCTACAAGGCTCGAAATTTCATTACTCAAGCGGGGAGCCGGTATTAACGTGCGGGGAATATTTTCGGCGTCGGAAAGTGGGTGTTGCCCGTAGAAACCGCTCTGAACTGAGGCCACGGAAATGGTGGAATTCAAAATCGATTCGCGCCGAATTGCAATGCCGCATCGCTGCCATATTTGGTGGAAGTAATCGGGAACGCGTGAAAAACCTGCGGTCTAAGTTTCATTAATGCGGTAGCCTCGAAAAACCACCGGAGGTGCCTGTTCACTTACTGGTCACGAATTAATAACATAAACATCATTGTGTTCTAGCTCGGAAGCAACGCGTTATTTTATTCAGATTGTTCGGAATAGGAACCGTTTTATTCACGTCCTGATGAAGCCTATAATCGAGCAGCCTTGTTCCAGAATCAATACATCGCACTCACGTTAAAACCCATACCACACCGCCGAGACCGGTCCTGCGTGTCAGCCTTGTTCTCGTGACCAAACTTAAAATTACAAGTGATTTACAGCCGCCGATTTACGGTTCCTCTCCCTTCATAGCCCGTTCAACGCAAGCCTTTATGCACGTTAACACCGCTGTTCCTCACCGTTGAACGTGCCTTATCTCCACCGCACCGGCGCAAGCCGGACACACACGCGGGGGTCTCCACCCTCCCTTCATCTCCCTTCCCTTCTGCCTCCCCTCTCAAGAGGCGCACGCGTCGGCGCCAGTCGGGCCCGCGAACTCTGGGCGTCACCGTGGCGGGTCGCGCTCCTGCCTTGCCTCTACGAGGGGCCACGAAAATTGAGCCGCCGAAGACCCCTCTGGACACTGGCGCGCGCGTAAGCGCACGCCGCACCCGGAGAGAGCGCAAGCTAGACTCCCTCTCCCCCTCCCTCTCTCCGTAGCGCATCCCTGATGAGGGGGCGCGGCCGCCGCGACATAACCATAGAGCCCCGGCCAAATGTGTCCCCTCACCTCGCCGTCCCACCCCTGCCTCGGGCTCTGTCCTCGACTCTGTCCTCTTCTCGTTCTTGTTGCTCTTGCTGCTCTCCTCCGGTTAATTGCCGCGGCTCCCAAAAGAGCCGCGAGCGACGCGCTCCAGCAGCAAGAGCAAGGAGCTCGGGGATGCGACACCGACGACTCCGGTCAGGAGAGGGACGACGACGCCGCCGTGTCTCGGGGCTTGGCCGTCGCGACGCTTCTGTGCGCGCCTCCTGCTCCTCGATGATGATCGACGGCGATTTCGGGACCAGACTTAAGGGGGGAGGGAGGGCACGGTCGTCGCCGAGATGTCGCCTCGATAGCGGCGGCCGCCACACAGAGACGCACCAGCAGCCGCGTACTACTACTAGTACTCGAGGCGGTCCGAATTTCCACCGGCGCGTCGCCTGGCCTGCCGCAACCCACCCCTCCCCTCCTATGGCTGTGTGCGTGCGTGTGCACGCGTTTGTGTAACACGGGTGGCTCCGGCGTGTCGCTCTCTGGCGCGCTTGTTCTCGCCGCGAGGCTCTCGCTGCCGGGGCAATTTTTCCTCCTCCCTCCCTTCTTTCTCGGCCTCCCAAGGTACAGGCGCCTACACCACGGCGGCGACTACTGCCATACCTCTCGGCGCTTCCCCCCGATTACAATAAATGAGGCTCTCGCGTGCTCCACCGTTTGCAGCTACTGCCCACGGCGGCCGATGCAGAGCGGGTTTCTGTCCTCGGGCGCGCTCTCTCGGAACGTCCGAGGAGGCGCCGTTTCGCTCCAACGGTTGTGGGGCATGCGCCGCCGTCGGACGGCGCTCGCTCTCCGGCGCATCAGCGGTGCTGGACGTGGACGCTGGGTAGCGGAGACATGCGGGCCTATATGGGCGGCTACGGTATGGTTATCGGTTCTTCGCGCGTCATTACAGCGCGTGGTTAGTACTGGTCAGTGTCACTGCCGGCACCGCAGGCACGGAGGGGCCCCGTATGGCTGACGCTGAACTCCGGGCATTGAAAACGGATTGCGCCTGGTTTTACACGTGCAGAACGAAACGAGGTGGCTGTAGCTAATCATAAAAAGAACTTGAGAACTAATGGCAGCTGTGACAGGAACCAGTCGCTGTACGATTATAATGCACCTCATTTCCTTGGCCAATTGTAGCTGCGTTTAGCTTCTTTTTTTTTTGCTGTTTTGTCTGTGATATGCTTAACCGAAGGAGGAAGAGTGGAACGAAGACGGTCATCCGTGCGCTCGCAAAATGCTTACTGTGAATTAGGAGCAGCATAATACGTTTATTCCGCGAATACTCAGTATTAAGAAGCAGGAGGAGCTGTATCTTTACCACAAAGTCTCAGTGATGCCTACAAGCACACCCACGCGTCTCGAGCCACGGCATGCGTAGGGGAAGAAGAGTCATTGTCCAGTAGACATAACCCTGGTGGTACCCTGGTACCCAGCCTGTGTGGTGACACTTGGGCATTATGGTGGTACCCATGGATGTACTGTTGCTTGCAATGGACTCAATCCAATTTTGAATATTTCACTTTTTTTTTGGAATTTCGAGATACTGCTTTTTCGACGACTATTTTCAGAAAAACTGCGCACAGTCTTTCAATCGCTTTCTCATTCACTCATTCGCATGGATTCAGTAGGCAAGATCATGCGAAGATTTGGGATAAACAAAATCCGGACAATACATTGAAAAGTCCTAAAACTCGCTTCGCGTCAGCAGCACGGCAGCTTTCACCGATAAAAAAAAAAAAGCCAGCTACGCGGTGGCACGGCAGCCCCTCTACCATCGATGTTCTGCAGGAACGCTGCACATACCTGCTCCCCTGTGTGTACACCTCCTTGCGCAAAAGCACACGCGTCGCCTCGGCGCAAGCGTGCCACGCACGCGCTCCCGAGGTCGCTCGGCTGCGCAGCCCAGCCCCGGAAGTGGAGCGCGCGCGCCTCGCATCAACCTCAAGCAGCGCGTCCTCGTCACGGGTTAAATCGCCCATCTGCCGTCCCCGCTCAGTTTCCTCGGGAGCAGCCCGGCTTTGTTTCAGTGGACGGCGCGTCATTCGTGGCGTTCCACACTCGCACGGGGGCGACGTTCCCCGCTCTTTTGAGTCGTGGAAGGATAGGAGTAGTCAGAGCCCCCACCCCGCCCCCCGTGGCTTTCTTGCACCATCACTGAGAGGCCATCAGAACACCCTCTGACTGCTGCTGCCCTCTCCCGCCTCTCTCATCGTGTCCGGAGGAGCGGCTGCGCCAGTGCTACCCGAAAGTGACGCAGCCACGCAAAGAGGGCGCGAGGGTCGTCGCGGGGACCTCTCGTGCGTTTGTGCGTGACGCGCGGCCTCTTCCTTTTCCTCCCACGCGCGGTTGTGGCACGCGCCGTTCGTTTGCGCAGGTCGGCGCGCGCAGCGCTTTGGGCGAATCGAGGCTACGTTTATTCTTCTTCTTGTCAACGGAAGCGTGCGCGCTGTCGGCGCGCAATGTTCCACAACTACTGAAGTAGTTATAACCGGTCCGGTTACCGTAGCGCAGCGTTTCGCCCCTCCTTTCCCGTCACTTTACTGCTCTGTTTCTGATTATGCGGGTGCATGTTCTGCTCGTTCTTTTTTTTTTTCTCTCATAAGCGTGCATATACTGCGCCGTGTGCATTACAATCGAAACCTCATTATACTGTGCGCTGTTAAGACTTTGCACGTTGGCGCTCGTAGGCCGGGTTAGCTACGCGAAGTGACGCCTGACGCATTTTACATGTCGGCCGCAAAAGCATATAAGAACATACAAGCAGCATTGAAATGTTTTCTTCTTTCATCTGCGATGTAAAATTTTAATACCGAATACAAATATGCAAATTAATATGGTAGTAGTACTTGTTCCCGGCCACGCTTAACGTTTTTCAGCTCCATTGACTTTTGCAGCGATGTTATCTTTGGATCAATCGAGCTCAGTCAAAGGAGCCCTCACATTATGGTCACTTTCGTGACTGAAATATACGTTCCTGCTAGATGCATGCTCGGGTTCATGATGTGCGCAGACAATAAGTCGTGGGCAGGGCCCTTGATAAAGCGAAAACAAACAGTTTTGTTTTGGGCGGTCGAGCCGTGTGATGGCCGCTGATGTGGTGGTGACACTGTGGTATTATTTGTAAGTATCTATAAAGAAGGCCCAAGGCGTTTATCCTTAATGTAAAAAGGTGAATGAAAAGGCTCTCAGCGCAGCTGTAAGTAACAAGCTGCAGTCTACTAAAGTTACCATTTGCAATTTCGTTCCAAACATAGTCATGTATTCCTTCTCAGAATTTAGTACATAAATCGTTTTATACCCGCAGAAATTGCTGGCGTACGCATACGCAATAGCTCGTTATCAGTTAAGCGCTTCCTGAGCTGGGTTCGCCCTCCTGATTAAACCTTATTTCCTCCTCCTTTCTCTCTTCTGACGCAGGGGATAAGCCCCACATATGCGAGTACTGCCAAAAGAGGTTCGCCTTGGCCTGTAATCTGCGAGCGCACCTGAAAACCCACGAAGGTAAGGAATAACGCTCCCGCCCGGGACCACGCGTCTGTCACGCCCGCATCACACGGGTGTCACAGGTCCGTGATGAACGGCTGGCATCTCATCTCCAGTGGGTAGATGAAACGTATTCTCTGGCACGTAGGCTGCTACCACTACTACATCGGCCGCCGCCTGATTACTCGTTTCTTTTTAGTGCGGATTTTTTGATATGCTCATTAGAGACTCGTGCGTGGCAAGACATTGCTTTCTTTCTTCTGTGCTTCGGTTTACGGATATGAGCAGCGGCTGCTTTTCTAAAACTCTCGAAAGTGAGCAGCGCATAAGAGCGCGTGAAAAGATAGAAAGGAGAGAATGCTAGCGTATTTGTTAATAGCGGAGGTGCTTTTAAACGATCGCGCCACCAAATGCTTCTATGTTGGGAAAGTTCGGATTACGCGGAACACTGCCTCACTACTCTCGGGAGGTATAAAAGCTGACCCCTGGAAAGGGCAACGCTAATGAACCCATTGAGTGCCATGCTGGATGACTGGCTTTTCGAGTGTATACGAGTTTAAATAAACTGTTATTTTTGGAATTGAATTCGAGCAAAGCAGCGAAACGAAAAGAAAAACGTTTTCATAACAGAAACTCTTAAAACGCACACCAATATATGCTCACAGCTTACTTACTGTTCACCGTTCACGTCTAGTGCCTAAGAAGGTTCCTAAACTAATTGCAGTCACTCGGAAAAGATATGTATAACGCGAAAAAGCACGCGGCTTACGTTCGCTTTCTATCACGCGATTACAGTACAGTTTCGCTAGAGTCTTGCCTTCTAACAGTTTAGAAATACGGTGCGGTTCAGCAAGGAAGAAGTATGTATGGGTGCGTCTGAGCACTCCTTCGCTTTTCCGGTACAAGCCAGTTTCGATCCTCGATGCGGACGGCCAAGGTCAAGGATCCGCAATTGAGAAGACAGCAACTTGGAAAAAAAAAACGAGAAAAAAGAAAAGAAATATAAAGTCGCTCCATGATCCCAGCCGTTTCCGAAGGCGCCCTGTTTTCACGCTTCAACGGCTTCCCATGCAGCACTGCCGAGGAGCGAGCGAAAGTTGTCTTTTCCATCTTTTTTTTTTTTCTGGCTCTGAAGCCTGTCTTGGTATCCGAGCGGTCAGTCGAGGCTCGAGACAACGACCCTTCCACGACTCGGGAAGGTAGTTCACCTGACGTTTTCACCCAGGTTTACGAGCGCAAAGCAAAGGTCGGGCGAACCGAAAAATCAATACAAAGACGCTGAGAAGGGCGCCTATAGTGTACGCAGTCTATCGGAACCGAAAAGAAGGAGGACCCGCGGCGTCGGTGGCGCCATCGAGGCAAAAGCAAAAGACATAGCACGCCGAGAATGCTTCTGCCCCTTGCCTCGCATTGCCATGCGGTCGCTCCGGAGACCTACCGCTGACATTTACGGCGGCCCGCCGAGAACTCGGCTTAAAGGGGCCGAGAGCATGCATACATGCTCTGAAGTTACAACGCCTTCGCTTTTGCTTTCTACCTTCTGGAGGGTCGTCATGAAACGGAGACGAGAAAGTGTAGCGAGGATGTTCCGGGTGTTAAGAGCGTTTTTATTATGCCGCCTTGCTTGCCATTATCGTGGAGGTGCGTTTCTTAAGAGGCCTGACATTCACGGGTCGCCCACATCGTACAGCGTGTGGGTTGGCCCTGTGGGCTTTCCTGCGACGTCAGACATCGAGCAGGGATGGCATACCTGCAGTGTGGGCTATAGCCTCTGCCCTTCCGGACGCTTGTTTAGCGGAAGCTTGTTGTACATAGATTTTCGGTGCTCTTCGAAAGACGCTTCTCGCGAAAATAATTTTTTTGCCCCGCCAATTGGCATGCTCACGTTACTGTGTTCGTCTTAGTGCCTGCCTCAAAGATTTCATTTATCTGCGTCGATTCGCTTGTCACCGTTTAAAACCCGTATCAGTTCATGAAATAGCGTCATGGAATAGACAATCAGCAAGTCATTGACATTCCCACGCGTTCGTGGAAGAACGCCACCCTTATTAGGTCTTCGCTAAACGCATTCATTAATTTGCTGTCGCGATACTGACACCCTACTGTCGTTCATTTCCTGTTGGCGTAATACTCCCGTTCTGACTCCTGCTATAACATCCTTGCATTTAACCCGACCGCTTTCCTCCATCCACATTCGCGTCCCGAACGGACGGCATGCTTTGCCACTAGACACCACGACGGCCGAGCGACGACACAGTTCTCTCAATCGTCTTCGCAGAATCGCGTCGCCCTGGGCAGGACCGACTTGCGGAGAACAGGCACCCGAAATATACAAGGCGCAGTGTCCGCAGGCTTTGAAGGGGTTCGATTGAGGGGGGACGGTGGGGGGAGATAGTGTCTTGAAAGCGGACATTAATAAACAGCGTCCTGCACTGCCAACCTCATATGCAGCAGCAGCGCGTCGTCGTCCTCACCTATATAGCGCGCGTACACGCCCCTGTCCCATGCCGAAAGAGCGCGTGTGCGCGTCCTCATACGAATATACGCGCGCGTATGTGCGTACACGCGTATCAGCCCCTGGAGCGACAGACACCGTGCAACCACCGCCACTTCGCGAACCGCTCGGTTTCCAGCGCGGTCAGAGGCGCGACAGGGCCGTTCCCACCATCGCGCGCTCGCGCAGTGCAAAGCGGTAGTATACAGACCCCAGCTACCGTGCGTCCGTCCGTGCCTCGGAGCGACGCAGAGGCTGCAGCAAAGCGCTCGGCCACGCGACCCGTATCTCGGTTGCTCCCGCCGCCGCCACCGGCCGGCCTACATCCCGATGGACGCGGGCTAAAAGCAAGGGTGGGGCACACACACTGGCAGCGCCTTGTCGGACTGCTCGCAGCTGCCTGCCTGCTCGCTCTCCTGCGAGCACCAGATTGCCACCCGATCGGCGTCGCTGAGCCGACGCCAGTTAGCCTCACTTTGGGGCGCATTTCGTCGTTTTTCCTGTCAGTCCCCGAGCGATCGACGCGCTGGCGCCTGCGTGCAGCGGCCGTTTCCTGCAACCGCGGCGGTGCAGTTTTCTCTCCTGTTCTTTTTATCTCGTTCCTTTCTTCTCGCTAGCGCTTCCATTATTCCCGCCTGTTTCTCCGTCAAATCCGTTTCTCCTTAGCCTTCTCCTGTCTTCTGTTTCTCTCTCTCTCTCAGTGTTGCTATCCGGCCGGAGCTAATAACGCAGGTGGACGTGCAAGGCGGTATCTCGTTAAATTAGCCGCGCGATCCGCTTTCCGTGAACTGCGTCGCTTGTTTCTGGCGCGCATATATATAAACGGCGGTAAAGAAGCGAGTTTCCGCTTGGGCGGATTTCACGGGTTCGAAGAAACGCGTCGACAAGGCGGTGCGATAGTTAAGCCAGGCGTACAGGATGTATATGCAATGTAATTTGGTGGTGCTGGCAAGATTTCTTGTGCGGAATGATTAAAAAAAAAAAAGCCCTCTCAGCACTCGTCATCAAGTGCTGATCACTAACGAACTGATCTTTCCTATCCCCGCTCTTTGCAAAAATAAATCAAAGCTTCGATTGCAATCATTATTAACCAGCATTGCTCGCTGCCTTCTTAATGCACCGGCTTCCTCATATTGGCAGCCCTAATTATAACGGTTGAAAAGGGCAGTAAAGAACATGAAAGAAGGAAAATGACAGGTTTGGTTCCACTAATTTCCTGAGGAAAAATTACCTCCCGAGATGTTTCAACGGATTAGTGTGATCACGCCTTGTTCCTTGCTTCTCGTCGGTCATAATGTCCCCGTTTACCTGCGCGTTCTGTCACATGCATGTCGCTGAGCGCAAGGCGTAAGTAATCAATATCATTACATGAACATGAACATCAGTCGCTACCACGAGTTTTGCGGTACGTCCGAGGAAAATATCTCGTGTCGCCACGAGGCTACAGCTTGGTGGTCGTAACCTCGAAGAAGATAAGGCCGAACGATTCACGCCTTTTTCGCTTTGGCAACGCCTAATATTCTCCGCTGCGCCCAGCGGAATAAAATTGAGATTCTCGTCCACCGCAAAAGCTCGTTTTCTCCGGAAGCAAGCCATTGCGACTTGGATTCGCTCCAATGGAACTAATTGCTCCAATGTTCGTTTCTCGATTCGCTCCCTCTCTTGCATGAGTGAAAACGGAGAGAACACAGATAAGGAGAGAGGTGGAAAGGATTCTCAAGGATGCGTAGTTATGGGCACCGCATGCTTTTTATCCGTTGTACGTACAGCCAAACTCGCCGATTCTTTGAGCGGTTGTATGGATGTCGGCGCGAAATTCACGTGCCCATCACAGGCACAACTACTCCATTGATTGCGTTCGTGAGCCTGCGTAAAATGTGCACAGCATTGAGACTCGAAAACTGTCTCGCCTAATGAACTTGCTTCGGATGGCTACGTTTCAGGCATGTTACCACAAGCAAAGTCCAGCTGATCAGGCCGCAGACCATTTTCCTGCGCTTTAAAGTTCGTTTAGGGTTCCAGTGTACCCATTCGACTCGACTACGCCGCTACTTCCTCCCAACACTGCTTTCTAGAACTCCTTTAGTGCCGGCCAACGGATAGACATCGCGCAACCGTTAGCATATTTCAACCTAACTCAAAGTCCAAAGCGGAAACCTTGAAAAGGCGTAGCACTTACGCAAATCAGTAGACTCAGCTCGGCCATTCAAGCCCGGAGCTTTCACTGCGGGCAAGGAAATTCGCTACCTGCGTTTTCGCCACTCAGGACGCGTGACTCGAGACAGGCAGCACAGCAGTGCCACATTCATTTGTTTTAAGCCGCGTTGCAACAACCGCGCGTACGCGCCTTGGCCACTCCATCGAGTCCAAGCTTCCCAACCGAGTGTTTACTAAAGCACCAGCAGCGCTGGATTCGAGCCAACAGCTTGGCGCGTGTGTTTCTTCACCAGAGAGCACGCGGGAATATACTACTCGGGGTGTACATACAGTGACCAGCCGCTGTACACAGTTCCCTCGTCCGATCGTTCGCTGGCTATATAGCTCCCGGGCATGGTCGTGATGGCTGGTGTTTGCACATCTATATAGGCAAGCCCGCTCGCCGCGTGGAAACCCAGTCGTACTGAGTGCGTGAGCGAAGTTGTGTGCGTATGTGTGTCTCCTTCTATCTCGCTCCTCCATCGCTGCCGTATAGATGCGGCGCTCAATTACTGGCGAGGGAACGGACGCGACCGCAGTTGTGCGCGCTCAAGCGCGAAAAGAACGGGGGGGGGGGGGGGTGCTGACCATACCGTATAACGCGTCCAAATAGCTGTTCCCCCTCTCTCTCTCACTCACTCTCTCCCTCTTTCCGCGCTGTACGACTGCTGCGCGAAGCAACTTCGCAGGTATGGCGTGAGGGACGCCGTCGAGGCAGTCGAGCAGCAGTCCTCGCCAGCGTCGCCTTGGGAAAGCGCCGATAAGATCGGGGACCCAACCCACGCGAGTGTCTTGCGCGCATAGTAGGGACACCCCGAGAGGATTCCCGGGCGAACTGCGCGCGGCAGCGACAGCGAGCGCGGCGATCGGACGGGCGCGGCGCGACGCAATATATGTCTGAGTGGCTGAGTCCCGAGGAGGAAGCGCGCGCGAGGCGAGAGACGAGCGCGAGTGGCTTGTGTGTGCTGTCCGCGTATCGTGTCTAATGAAGGCCTTGAATCGGCGATGAGAAGTCGATGATAAAAATGACCAGCGGGCTGGCCGACGACAGCCCTGGAAGATTTTTTGAGGCGTCGCAATTCTCCTTTATTTCTTGCTGTTTTTCTGTTCGACGTGTCGTCGCGGCCAATTTGGAATGTCCTCAGCCAGGGAATGAGAAGAATCATATGCGCGGCCATAAACGCAATGCGTGTTCGCTGCAGCTGCCACCGCAGCTGTAACGCCCGCGGTGAGGACCCTCCCAAGGGCGTTTTGCGTCATGGGCACATACTTTACTTCACCCCGGCATGGCGCGAGTTTTTATCTCTCTTGGCCACACCTGGGAGCACAGCGCCACGACTCATGGGGGTGCTGTTAAGGTGACGTCCGTCCTGGAGTATAGCGCGTCGCAAATTGTCCTCCCAGGAATCCGGCCTGCTTCTTGGGGCTTTCTGCTGCCTGGGGGCTATCTGTCTGCCGGGCATTTAGCAGGATGACACTTCTGTAATTCCATAGCATTACATACCTCTCCTGCTCTTTCTTTTTTTTTCAGTTACACTCACTGTCAGACACATTCCGAGAAAAGCAAGTGGAACAGCATATAGCGTCGGTGATATGCCGCTAATTTGTGGTTATCTTTATTGGCTCTGAGCACACGAAACTCGGACACAGAAGGAACAGCTTACTTACACTTACTGCCACTGGGAGCGGCAGTCTACGCGTGCGTCTTCGCAAAATCGAGGTCGGGGGTAGATCACGCACAATACGCTCCATAACGTTCATAATAGAAATGTAGGGGAAGTTAACGCAGAAAAAATGCGTAACTGAAGATGTTGGGGATCAGTCATCACCCCCCGAACGCGCACATTTCTTTGTTCATAGACGTACGATAGCAGATGTTGGCGCTCGCATGCACAGAAGGCGGAGGCTGCTCTTCTGCTGATTCGTTGGTCAGCGCATTCTCCCGAAGCATGCGTTATTGCTTGAAGTAAGAGCCAGGTGCGAAGTTTACTGCAAGAAGCAAATGCTTCAGGGATGAACCTGTACTCTCGCAAGCATCAAATAACACAGCCTCTAGTTTCCCGCGTGAAACCGTACTTTTTCCATCGAAATTAACGACACTGAACGCATTCCAGGGGACAAGATCTGCTGCTTTGAAAATGCACGGACTCAGAGCTTCGTTGCAACCGCTAATCTCCGAACCTGCCGTGTGCAGTTAAGGGGAAAACTGAGGAGTAAGCAAGTTTGTCCTCAGGTCTTGTAAGGTCGCCCTTAAACCATCATTACCTGTCTAGCTATAAAGCAAGCAAACGCTTACAGAGCCCATTGGCGATGTTCGCGCGAAGACCTCTCGGAGAATGAAGACGTCCAAGGACCGCAAAGACAGATTTGCGTACTCTTCGCGTATCCGTGTTCGGGGCAGTTATTACGCGAGAGGGCTTCGCACTTTGCTCCTTCTGGCGAATCGGCTCGTATCGTACGCTCCATTTTCCTCGCTCGTCCGCAACAAAGCTATTAGCGGCGCTGTCATCGACAGCGATGCTCGCAGTCGTCGGCGCCCGCTGCCTATAATCACAGAATGCAAACCCTAGCTGCCAGAGCTCGTCGCGCCAATCGGCGACAACGAACATCGCGACACTGTATAATTCAGTCACGAAGCAGCAGCAGCAGCCTTTCGTGTTTGCCAGTCATTAGGCTCGCCGTTCTGAGCGAAACACTGCAAAAAGCGAATGGCCGCAGGCCGCAGGCGTAAGGCCACAATACCTGCGAACCCTGTTCGCTGAGAACCCTATAGCTAATATAGCCTACAATACCGCGACGCCTTACGGAGCCCGCGGGTACTACGCATACATGCGCATTCTCTGGTCGCCGGTGAGACTCGGAGCGATTCTGTGGCTCGCATTAGAGTGGCGCTCGACTTCCTCGTGATGCGGGAAGCTGTGTGGTGCGTTCGAGACGACGGCAGCGCTCCCGCGTGCGCGAGAGGGGACAGTGGGCGGCTAACGGCGTATGCCCAGTGCGCGGGAAGGTGCGCGGTTTTCCTTCGGGTACTATTATCGCGTTTCATTAGCGCCAAGTGTTAATTGCGAGCGCGGCGGCGATGTGTCCTCTATTAGGCGCGGCGTCTTCTTTGCACGCCGAGTGGTCGTGCTTTATAGGGTGGCAGTAAAAAAAAAAAAAACTCAATTACAACTCGATTGGGGACGCGATAAATGCCTGCATAGAAGCCGGGCTATAACGTATTCGCCGTTACAGCAAAGCTGGGACAGGCACCTTTAGTTGTGATTGCGCGCGTGTGTGCAGCTGTATTTGATATACGTCTTGCCTTGGCGAAGTATGCGGCGTCGCTTCAATGGGTGTTTCTCTAACAGTGCGCTCAGGGGTTAGAAAACAGGTTGGAGAAAAATGGCAGGTTTCAGCGGAACTGACCGCTGGTATTGACAAAACGCGCGAAATTTAAAGGCTGCATGTCCACATTGCACGTGCACGTTATACCAGGAAGCTTACTGCTGAACGAACGAGCCTTTAAAATGAGGGCTTGTCCTGTAGGAAAGTAGAATTTTGTAGTGAGCCTGTTGGTGTGCAGTTTATACAGGCACGAAAGAAGACGAACCAGTGGAGAGAGCAGTAGTCTGAAGTGAAGAGAGAGAGAGGGTTTATTGACGGGAAAGTCAGAGAGGTTAATTTGCCTGAAAATAATATCTGGCCTGCTACTCTGCAGGCCATGATATTTAAGTGAATGATTACTACAAGCTGTAAGAGTTCTTGCGTGAGCGTGAGAGAGTAAGAAAATCCAGCTCAGCACGAAATGTTTGCAAAGCAGTAATTTTAGTAAACCTGCAGTGAGCTATTTCAGTATACTGATATATTGAACAATGGCGCAATCGCACAAGCAACGCACTGGAATACGTTTTCGCACTGATACTTCTCTATGGGACATTATATATAGAAGGTCAAGACTGCCTGCTCACGCGGATGTAGGTCTAACATGCAAAAGGTGGGCCACGAAGATTGTTTCGCGGAAGGTCGCGTACGCCGGTGGTCATTAGTTATGTAGGCCAGTTGCTCCTTCATCCTGGCCTGCATTCCACGACGCCGGATGCATGCGCGCTGCCCGCAATGGCCGCGTCTCGCGCATCCGGTGCTGGAGGCGCAATACTTCCGGCGAGCGCGGCGACCAATTGGTGGTAACGCCGGTCCGTTCTCCTTTGCAAGAATCAAAAGGTCGACCCCGTATAACGCACCTTGCTTCTTGACTGCGCTCTTATAAATGGTGACATCGAGGGTGCAACGGGCCTACGTTAGTATAGACGAACCTCGATATAACGAAACTGTCTATAACTAAATGTTATAATAAATGTCTATAATAAATGAGCGACGATTCCCCCTGGAAGCTCAGTCAACACGGGCTATAACGAAGCTTCGTCTATAACGAAGTAATCGCTGGACACCTTCAACCTCGTTATAACGAGGTTCAACTGTATACACATTAATATTTCAATTTCAGTTTTAAATCAATTTACTCAACATCTTGACTATGTTGGGTGCGTCGAAAAAAAGCCAGGAAAAGGCTTGACAGGAGTCGACGCACCCTACAATGACTTGACAGCAGCATCAGAATGGCATACAGCGTGTCACATACATTCATAATAGGATCACTACGTGAATATGGAAATAAAATAAAATAAAACGGCATCTAAGCACACAGAAAAAAATACAAATAATAAGTACAAATCTCACGATATACTGGACAACAACTACTGCTTTGAGCACGCAGTTGTGGATGTGGTGGACTGTATCTAAAAATAAAATAATAAAAGAGAGTTCGGAACAAAGTTTGTCTTGTTACCTTAAAGTGGTTTGCAGAGTATATGATGGGATATGTGGAAAATAGAGGCAAACGACATGACTTACGTGGTCAGAATAGCAAACAAGACAGACCGCAATGCGCTTGGTTAGCGTGCGCAGTTGCGTGTAGGTATGTGGGTGTGCGCGAGACCAATGGGCAAGCAACACTTGTTTACGTCGAACCCTGTTGCAATCGGCAACCGCAAGTCCACAACAAAAAAAAAAAAAATAAATAAAAAACGCCCGGAGGCACCCGCAGCTAAAATCGCCCCATGCAGCTGTGTGTATTAACATAATTGCTTTTGCTTATTTACGTCAGCTCGAACATGAAGCTTGGTGCGTAAACTCGCTCCATAGCTGACAAAAAACGCCTTCGGTATATTTATTCCTTCCTTATTACTCCCGCTGTCATAATTACTTGGATTCTGGCGGTTCCGATAGTCTCAATTTATTTTGCAACCAGGACGGATTTTACGTTGCGCCAGTGCCAACCCCTTTAACACGCGAAGACTGGACTCTACTCGCTGCCTCAGAAGTTTATCGTGTGGAGAAGCTCATTAAGTGCGTCGCAATCGGTAGCAATCGAGGCCGTGCAACTGGAATTGACGCCCTCCGTTCCTTAACCAACGAACCTTGCGAGCCTGCTATGCGGTGCAGCGCCAGTGACGAAACAAGCACGCAAGACGTCACACAATCCACAACCCGAAATAATGCGTTGTCGCATCAATCCTTCGCATTATTTGCGTTTTCTTTATTTTGTGTACGAGCTGTTTTTTTTTTTCGTTTGACAAGGTGAATGCTTTGAACTCGCTGTGGTGACTCAGTGGCTATGGTGATCTGCATGCAGCTGGACACGAGATAGATGATTGAATCCAATTCATGGCTGTCCTATTTCAGTAGAAACAATGCAAAGATGGCCGTTTGCTGTGCGATACAAATGTATGTTATACAATTCGAGATATAGTCGAAATTAAACCGCAGCCTTCCGCTACGGCGACAGTTTTCCCCACCACCTTCCTTCACTGTGCGGTTCGGGTGTTAACCCTTAGTGAGGCAGTTCCTCAACCTGACCTTTCCTCGTAAATATTAATGCGAAAGCATTGATCGTCCCATTACGAGAAAAGCCGGCGGTGGACGCGTGTATACGCGGGTGGTACAGAAAACCCGAGCGATGGCCAGAAAAAGAAAAATCCAATGACGTCATCAAGCGGCCGTACGATGCGCACAAAAAGTCGCGCATCGCCACTTGAGACAATACTACACATGTCGTTCGTCTATATATACCCCGTCCTCCATGTGGCGCCAGTTTTTCCGACATTCATGCCAAAATTGTGGTAGTAGTAGTAGTAGTAGTAGTAGTAGTAGTAGTAGTAGTAGTAGTAGTAGTAGTAGTAGTAGTAGTAGTAAGGTGGTCTTTATGAAAATAATAATAAAAAGGAAGGAAAAGATTTTTTCTAGCTCCGGCATCTGCCATCGATAGTGGAGCATCCGCACTGGGGCAGCGGAAATAAAGGATAGCAGGCAGAATGGAGAAATGAAATGAAAGAGGTGAGGGTACGGAACCGTTTCTCGTACAGTCAAGTGGTGCCATACGATTTCTCGTTGCATATAGCTTACATGTGCTAGTTAAGCTGGGATCTAGCATTCGACAGTGATTCGTGCCGGTGAGAGATGCACCTTCAATTGCATGCCTTCCCAGACTTTTGCATGTACGAAGTATGCATATTCATGCCTCATGGTCACTGTGCAGCGTAGCATGACTCAACGCTTTAATGCTTTCCCATTCTCACAAGTAAGCTCTCTGAAGTGTCTCTGTACCATCGCCGATTCTACGTCCTGTTTTAGTAATTCATACAACTTTATCTCACTTCAACTGCTTCTAGCCACCTCCCACCTCCTTGCCGAGCAACTGGAGACAATGGCGACCAACCGAAGCGAGCGCGAACACGAACGGCCGTCGTCCCCATCGGAACCGGCGCGGTCGCACGAAGACCGGCCCGAGACCGTAACCCCACCCGTTTCCAGCAGCTATAAAAAGCGGGACAGGATGTCTCTCTCGCGGGCGACGACGATTGATAAGAGGCACGCAAAAAGGAGGGGAAGCAGCGAGCAGAAGCTGGTTGCCACGGTCCGTGCGAGGAACCGTGCATAGATAGGCCCGAAAGTAGGCCATAAATACGTCCTCCGCGGCACACGTCTTCGGCCCGCGCCGGTCAGTTCACGCACCAGGAGCTCCGCGCTGCCGTCATCCCGCGGGCGACCGCGTCCGCGCGGACACGCCCATCTTAGGTATAGGCCGAGTGCCACCGCCGCTTGCGCGCTCGGCCTCTCGCCACAGCGTTCCAGCAGGGGAACAGTCACTACTTCGTGCGCGGTCCGTGAGCTTGGGGAGTATATGTAGGAGTGAGGCCAGCAGTCTCGGGGAGAGGGAAATGGAGATGGAAAGAGAGAGATGCCGGTGATCGATCACATTTCGTAAGAAAGACTCTATCAGAGCTTCTGCGCGCTGCGCTGCTCACCTCCGAATCTCAGCGTGCTTGCTGGCTCGCGTTCACCGATTCCCCCGCGCGCATAGTATACCTACCGGCGACTTCTTAATGCCGAGCTCCCGCAGAGCTTCACGAAAATGACTCTCGAGCGACGTGGTACTCTCCGGTCCGCACGCGGCCGCACGATTGCTCCGCCGCCATCGCTATGCAGCATGCAGTTGCGGAGTTGGTGTAGTGCTCTTCCCGGAGAGTATAGCTAGACCAGGGCTCTTTTCGTCTGCGTAGGAAATGGGAAGCGATGATCCTTCACGGCCGAGTCTCGCCTGGTGTGCGAGGTAATCGTTTTCTCGCCGAGCGGTCTTTTCGGGATCCGCCCTCCCCCGTCTTTCTCACTGTCCACAACCTTCCGTGGGGGCTTTGTTTTAAAGCGATGGCTCGTGGAAATAACCAGTTAGCGCGTTTCGGCCGTCTCCCGCTTTGCCTGTTTGTGAACAGGAGTAGCGATTTAGTCTTCAGCGAGTAGCCGTTTCGAGGGTCTATTTTTGAGAGCGCTGCGAAGTTTCTGTTATGAACTCACGCCTTCGGCAATATTTAAATGGGGCTAGGGAAGGGTTCGAGGATCATGCTCCCGGCTTCCTTTGAAGCTGCAGGAACATTATTCCTCACGCTGCAGCTGCTGCGAGAAACATGTTAGGAAGAAAGCACATATCTTCCCAGCGTCCCACACAAGACTTTACGTGAATCACATAAAGTCGTGCTTGGGAAGCTCGATAATGCGAGGTAAGTACCAAGCGTCTTACACCGGAATACTAAGATAGCTTTGAAAAAGGCAAATGTGAATGAGCAAGCGGCCTTGACCGTGAAGGCAACAGGGTCAGTCACAGGCTCGGTTCCTTCAGAGCCCCGCCAAAGCGCATCGCACCGCAAATCTGTCCAACCTCCCCATAGCGCGCTCTCACAAAGGGCCGACTTCACCGCCGCCGCTACAGCGGACGAAGACACCACTGCGAAGAGCAAAAACCGAGATAGAAACAAACTCGTCCTCCCCTCCTGGGCAGGAAACACAGGAAAGCGCTTTTGCTCGCCGCCCGGCTAATTGCCGCGCGGAGCGATCGACAACCCGTTCGGCCTGGCCGTCATTTGTTTCCCGCTCACACACACACACGAAGCGCCCAAGGCGGCGCCGCGAGTTCAAGACTCCATTCGCGGTTCTCTCCCGCGTTGTGCCTGCGAAGAAGAGCAGCCCTTTTAGTGCCGGCCCCACCGAAGAAAGCGGCGAGCGGCTAAGGGCCCGTTTGTGCTACGCCACTAAAAACCGCACCGTCGGCGTCCACCGCGACACAGAGCTCGACTTCGATCCTGCCTCGAGACAAGCGCTTGCTCCTTCCAGCACGGGGCTAGTGGCCACTTCTTTTTCCGTCTCGCGACTGAATCTGCCGCACTGGTAAGACACCGTCATTTCGGAAACGAAGCGAGCCATTTGTATTCCGTGTGTTGGGGGGAAGGGGGCGCCACTCACCATCCCTGCTGAGACGGTGCTATACACCTCTGTCTCTCTCTCTCTCTCCATACGCGCATATATAGTGCGTACTGCAACCCTCCGCCCAGTATATACAGGCGCGTACACTTTGTGAACTGCGGTCGCACCGGCTTCGAACGCGATAACGAGGGGCAGACGGAGGATGTGGGAAAGGGAAGGAAGCTTGCGCTTACTCCCCGCTGACCGCTGTTGGCATCGGCTTTCGTACAGCGAAATTTGCATCTGCGCCGCGCGCCTCTTTGTCTTCTGGTTTTTCCGGCCCGACTGCATGCGAAGCTTGTCGGCGCGTCGTCCCACTCGAGCAGCCGGCCTGCAGCGAGCTCTTACGACACGCAACCCGAGCGGCCATCACAGCCCTAACGGTAGACAAATGCCATTCGTTATGGCGGTGGCCGACTCGGCTGTCTTCGTTCGCCGGAGCTCGGATTGCACCTGAACGGCCCTAGATATGCGGCGTTCGTTGACGATATTACTGCCCCCTATTTCGTCATTCTGTCGCTGCTGCTGTTGTCCTTGGTAGCAGTGCGGTGGTCACTATGGGGTTCGAAGTTGATACGAAGAAGAAAAAAAAAACTTCCAGGCGCAACTGGTTGGTCCTGGGTTGATTGTACTAATGGATCGGTGTTGAACAAGCCTCCCGGAAGGCCATTACTTCTCGAGTTTTAGAACCACAGAGCAGCAGTGAGATTAGGAGGCAGAAATTAAATCGGCGGACTCGAGAGTAACTTCATCATCAAAGATTAGGATGAATACGAAACCAGAGGGCAATTTATAATTCTTCCGCACTCATTTCTCGATATCTACAGGAACCCACCAGCACATCTGATTATTTATTGCAGGTCCTCAGATCTATGGTCCGTTCCTTTCATGCAGTGCAATATTTTAGCAAGGCCAGTGCCTTCGGAGCCTGTCTTGATAGGCTGAGCCCGTTTGCAAGCCCTCGCCAAGCGACTCTGGTCTCATAGTACGTATCGCTCATGCTGAATATTATATAATAAGGCGCAAGGTGCAGCCTTTTTACTAATAATTTGCAAACTATGCAGACGCTTACATATAATAAGCAGCAGCAGTCTGCCTTTGTTTGCTATACTCCCTTCTTCACGATTTCGAAGTACAAGTACAGTCGTGAGCAATATTAGAGGGAACAAAGTATACGTATTCATTTATTGATTGCTCCGTAATTACGTGTGACAAGCACAGTTTAATACGATAGGATTGGAGTTGTCGTCATGTAACAAATAACATTTCATAAAAGGCAAAGACATATTTTCAGTAACAGCTTTCAAATACACGAACACGACTGTTTCGCTTAGCCGGTACTAAACGCTAGAAGGCTCGCTTTTCGGCGCTGTCTTACCTTTGGACTCGTCTGTACGGGGTATTTTTTGCGTTTGTTTTATCCTGCTGGCTGCAGGTCGTTAATTGTGCAGGAACGGATACACTGTGGCAACGAAGCGCGACGGAAAAATCGCCCTGCACAACAACTTCTACTGTCGCCGTACCTCTCCACGATCGCATGCGTCGTGCCTGCACGTAACTTACGGGTTCTACATCGCCCTTATCTTCTAAATTTACGATTAACGCCTCATCGGGGCCCTTAAAGCTCACCTCATCCGCTATCTCTCCTCATCCTCCTCCCCCTCGAAGATAGAGTCGTCTCCACGCTGAGAACGGGAAGAAGAAGAGAAGAATCGAGAGAGACACACACAGCCACGTTCACCATTTCGCGCTTGTCTCCGCATCGCATCGCCGGTGAATCCATGCACGTTTCCTCCGCGTGAGCGCGCGACTGCAAATCGCTGCAGACGACGGCGTATAGGAAGGGCGCATACGAACGCCTTACTAAGCGATAAGGCACGCAGCCTGGCCGGCGGGCCGCGCAAGGCGGGCGCGCGCGCGCGGATTACAAATTGAGAGGGCGTGCGTGTACTGCAGCTCGTCTAGAGAGAGCGCGAACGACACACGCGACCGACGATGGGGAGGGGAAGGGATCGCGCGTCGTGAACTACAGCGGGACACAAAAGGGCGCACTGCCAAAGGCTGTGCGTGCGGGCACGCGTCCGTATATACAGTGGTGGCACTCGGGGCCTCGAACGATGCAGCGGCGGCGGCCGCCTCAGCTAGCAACAGGACGGCGGAATGCCTCTCCTCTTGTATTTTTTTTTGCTTTCCTCCCATTCCCTCTCTATCCTCAAGTCTCTCCGTCTTTTGTTCGCATGTTTATTTTTTCGAGCCATTTTCTCGTCTTGCCCCGCCATTTGGCCGTGGGTGTAACCGTCGCCGCAACCGCTGTAGAGAAGCGTGCCGTACCGTGGTCGAGCGAGCGAGAACGCACGCGCCCGACTCGGCGGCGCGCGACACTCCCTAGCACGCCCTGTCAGAAAGCGCGCGCGCTCTCGCGAGGATTGAGAAAAACGCGAACGCGAGACGCACGCGCCCCGTCGGGCTGCGCTTGCGCGCGCGCGCCGCCGGTACCGCGCCTTTCCTCCCCCCCCCCCCCCCCCCCCGGCCGTGTTGTGCACCACACTGCGTACATTATTCCCCGCTGTTGCTGCTCTCCTTGCAGTGGGTCTTTGTTTCGTTCTCTTTGTTAATCTTGTGCTTCCTTTGGGATGACTCGACCCTCCTCATCATCTTTTTCTGCCCCGAGTGACTCCCTCCCCCTCACTGGATGAGGCTGAGCTCATCAGGGGTCGTGCAATGCTCCTGCGGGACAGACGAGGCGCAAGAGGCACGTTTGTTCGCTTTCAGCGACGCCCTCTGTGACACACCAAAGAAACCACGCGGGAGAGGTCGCCCTCGCGAGCTGCACCTAGGCGGATTTAAATGCCAAGAAGATCGTGCATGTTTACGTTCTTTTGCTCCCACTCGGGTCAGCTTTTGTTTTTATGTCGTAATTTGACTCTGCTTATCCTCCAATGTACGTGGTAATCCGACGGCACAACTGCAATGTGGAATGGGCGACCGCCTACTGTGTCGAGTTTCCCGGATAACTATTTCAATGTAGTGCTGAATTAAAAATTTTCAGGCATGCACTTTGTTAAGGCAGAATATGAGAGAAGAGCTGAGGGGGCTATTCACGTGACTTCCCGGGCGCCATTTTGTTGTACAGCGCATAGCTCCAGCGGTGCAGGCCTTAGGAGGTGAAAATTAGAAATGCTGCCTCGGAACACGCTTCATGTACAACAATATGGTGGCCACTGTGACGTCCGTAAATACTCCCTATTGCATACCATGTGATACGCCAAATATGCGACGAAATATCCGGACGAGGGCAGCATTGATCTATACCAGCGCACAGATGCGCATAAAACCTTGAAACCCGAGTAATCTTGTTGTGTGTTTACGATTACTGCGTCCACCCGTGCTTCGGGAATTTAGCATCGAGTTATGCGCCAAATATGTTCTCGAAGACCATGCGCGGAATCAGTAGTCTGATAGGTTATGACCCTTATCTCAAGAGCACGCCCACCGACAGGCGCCCCTTAAACTCCGGCAAAGGCGGCTGGCACGCAAGTTTCCGGTTCCGTCATTTCCATTCGCCTTGCGCAGCGAGTTGAATCCTGCACGTTTTAACTACTTTCTCTTTACGACTTTCCGCGTGCACACGCTTTATTTTTACTCCCCCTCTTTCTATCCACGGCGAAGTCACGCTGGTTTGCTCCGAGTGTCTGCGAAGAAAGCTCCGGGGGCGGTCGATTGCACACGTGGAAAATGCGTGGGTGTTGGTCGCCGTCCGTCGCCGCAGATGCGCTGCTGCATCGCATCCCAGGGCGCTTCCTACTCTGCGCTCTTTGAGTCGTTGCTCTTGTTCGAGACATCTTTGTGCGCTAAGCGCGGTTGTGGGGGGGGGGAGGGCGGTGTGGAGGGGGGGGGGGTGTTGCGCGTGGCTGCGGCGTGGTTAATGGTTGGGCTTCTGCGCTGTAACGCACGAGCATACGCCCAAGCCGTCGTCGCGGTCCTGTCCTTACGGTGTATGCGCTGTGGCTTTCTCTTTTATCTTCGCTGCGTGTGTGTGTGTGTGTGTGTGTGTGTGTGTGTGTGTGTGTGTGTGTGTGTGTGTGTGTGTGTGTGTGTGTGTGTGTGTGTGTGTGTGTGTGTGTGTGTGTGTGTGTGTGTGTGTGTGTGTGTGTACTGTGTGTGAGCGCGCAGCGAAGAAACGTGATTTCGAAACAGCGCAAACGCCCCTGCGTTCTTGTAAAAGAGGGCGCGCGCGCGCTCATCTTCACTGCCGCCACGCTCTCGTCTTGCGGGGTGTATACCGTAAACGTATACACAGAGCTGGTTCTTCGTTCTCGTTTTGTTTCAGTTCTCTTGCCATATACCGAGAACTACTTCGAACGCTCGCTTTGAACCAATCTCAGATGTTTGAGAGAATCGCGTCTTTGTTACGTATTATGACTATGCAAATATGATGCTTGCGGATAATGTCACTATACGTATTTACGATATTGAATTGATAGACTGAGAAGGCTCCTATAAACCGCACTATACGCTTTTGAGTCTTCAAGCGCATTCCACTCGTTACATTGCCCTACGTCTCTCTAAGCTTAAGTTTTGGAATATATACGTAACAGTGAACAGGGGTCTTTAATTTAAAGTCCACAAGTGAAATAGAACTGTAAAAAGGGAGCAATTACTCAATGGCATCCACTGGAGCGCGGCCATAGAACTGTTGAAAAATGACTGCGGAAGCCGCAGAGGAAATTGCGCTATGTGAACGAAACAGCGCGCAGGTGGACGCGAAATATATAGCTTATGATCCTCGCACTGAAAGAAGAGAGCGGTAGTTTAATGGCTAGGCCCTGCGCAAAGGAGATTTCTGATCCGCCGCGGTGTTAACGGGTATGAATGAACCCAGCGAGCGATAGTTGAGAAGATTCGCCTAACTCACGACTCCTACTAACGCGCAGGAAGTATCAAGCGCTAACTGGAACCTACGGCTACTACTGTACTAGTGAGAAACAAAAAATGCGCACGCCGGTACAGCTTTATCGCATCAGAAGCTCCTCGCCGAGCGGCAATTAATTTTCATAATAAAGCTTAATTATCATATTCGTGCCTTCGGCGCGTATCTCCCTGAGTGGCACAGTTAACTGCGTTTGACGGAGCCCCGCCGGTAATGGTGCTGTTGCAAGATGACCAGTTAGCAGCCATTAGACGGCGCATACTGGTTCCTGTGGGAAACGAATGGGCACCTGGGAAGCTATTCACGCGGTTACCTTGACCGATGGTTACTTTAGTTACGGCCGCCTCTCGTAGATTGCAGATTTCACGATGTTATCGCCACTGGCCTGGTTCGACGTCATTCATTGTCTGTGGCACGTTCACATGCGCCTGTCTTTTAGTTTGGCCCTTTAGAAACTCGGAAAGTTTTGCTTTGGTTTTCGTGTGACGTTGACCGAAGACTTAGCGCTTAATGCGCACTCAGTACGAACGCAACAAAGGTGTTAAGCGACTCAGCAGGCTGAAAAAAAAAAAAAAGCTGAACTGATAAGAAGTACGTTGCAGCTGCCGTGCTTTCAATCCCATTTTCGGGTCTGGGCAACCGCTGAAGGAACTGTGTATTGCTCGCCTTTTGAAAAATACTTTGCCTGCGGCTAAAGAGGCGTTTCATCATTCTTACGCGTTTTCACACGTTCCAAGTTCCCGAAAAAACTACCTGCGCTGAAGAAATTCACTTTGTTCGTTTATATCATGAACCTTTGGTTCAATGAGTCTTTTGAAATAGATACCTTGTGACTTTCTATATTGATAATTTTGTGCACATTAAAAAGTTCGGAGTCGTAGAAGGCAATATACAGACCTTCAGTACGAGGTGCATATAACACCCTCAGTGTTGCTATTGCACATGAAAATTAATTAAAAATTATCTAACAATTAAGTGTGCCATTTTGTCGCATTTGCATCACTGTACGTAGCAATAGCCCCTCACTCTTGCAGCGTAAAGAAAAAGGGGCGCATATTTATTTCGCGTTTAGATGTGTTTATTTGTACATAAAATCCTTGCAAACAAGTGAATGATCTGGAGTGTTTTCCAGACGCGCGTTTACAGCATGCTCGCATATATAAAAACAAACATCAAGTGAGTTGCACGATCGCATCGAGTCTGTTTGTTCCTACCTCAAAAGAATATCATTCACATTCCTGCTTGTTAATAAATCTGGCGTTCCTGTAATCACAATGCCGCAACGCTCTTTGTGTCTCGAGAGCGTGCTGTGCATGTCCGCCAAGAAACCACTTAAACTTTCTGTTCTAGCCAACTTCGTTGAGATGCCCGAAAGCGGAGCACAACTTTGCGTAGCTAGAACTCCCTGTTTATTACAGATCACTGCCGCCCCGATCGCTGACATTACCAGCCCATATTCAAAGAATCTGTAGTTAAATGATGTCGTCTTTCTTTTCTTGCTTTCCTCCTTCAGGCGAGCACCAGGAGAAGTGCGCGGGTTGCGGCAAGTCCTACTCGACCAGTGGCGGGCGCCTGCTGAGCCGCGGCTACTGTCCGGCCTGCCTGGGGACGCTCGCAGGCAACGGGCTGTCTTCCAAGACGGGCCACTACGAGTCGGAGCCGCCCAAGTCTCCGACGCTCGACTCCAACGAGGACAGCAAGGGCAGTTCGCGTTCCAACCCGGACCTGGCCGTGTCGCCGACCACGCCCCCTCCGCGGCTTCTCTTCGGCGTCCTGGACCAGATGATGATGCGCTACCGGCAGTCGGCGCAGGCCTTCCTGCCGCCTTCCCTGTCGACCATGAAGTTTCTGGAGGGCGCCTCCATGCTCACGCCCTGACGACACGCCTCGGACCCGGCGGTGCGGACCCGACACGTGGGGGACTCTTGTGTGCGCGTGCCTTGAAAGTCTGCTCGGCTGCGGTTGGTCCTCGAAGGCTGAGGAGAGGATGCAAGATGGCGTGATCTCAGACATTTTCCAAGTGCGCTGTGCGGGCTGGCGCCATCGTACCGTTATGAACCGACGAACTGGGACGGTTTTGGTGTCGAGTTTGTATTGTACATATCTCCTTTGGAGTGGAGCTGGCATCATTGACCGTGCTGCAGGTAGCATAAAAACTGAGCAATTCGGTAAAATCAACTTGAAATGGCGGCGGAGTCTCGCGTCTGATTAACACAAAGTGAGCTCATGCAAGACGAAGCTTACAAAGAGCCAAGTGTTTATTTGTACACAGGTACGCAGCTTATTTTTGTAGCGTATAGTGTTCGTTTGGAAGTACGAGGTGGTGTTCGTGGTATAACTGAAGGACTGGTAGAACCGAGCCGTGAAAAACGTACTTTTACTAGCGTTTTATATTTTAACAAAATATTTTATGACAGGCCTTAAAATTGAACGAAGACACGAAATGCGGTCCTCCGATCTTGGACATTTGCATTATTTCTATGCCTTCGGCGTACAGCGCCGCTCAACTGGTGAAACAGGCTTTCGGTGTTCAGCATTCCCGGTGGCAGTGTAACATAAACCACAGATGATGAAGTCTTATGTTGAGCTAAGTGCTCCGTTCGCCAGTGCGCTTTTAGCTCCACTCCAAGGCAGACTGCAGATGACCAGTGCGCTGCACAGCTTTGCAGTACGCGCTGCTTAGCAATGCAGTGACTTGCTTTCGCTTTTGTACTGCAAATAACAAAGTACAAATGCGAAGCCATTTCATTTAGACCAATGAAATCCTTACAGTTAATAAGACAACAGGATGGATGGTACTTTCGGTCGTGAGAGCAAGAGGAAATTCTTTGCGTCGGTTCTGACTGTAGAAATGACCGGTGTCTTGAGATGTGACTTGCCATTGTATAAAGTTTCCAAGCTTTCTCCGGTGCCTTATATTTGTATAATGTTAGCTGTCCAGAACTACATGTGTCAATGTTTTACCCGTCGGTGCCTTACTCTGCGCCTTACGCATGCAAATACTACCTAACTTGTACAATCGTACTCTGCATGTTGTTGTACATTGAATGTGCCACTGATCACATGTTGTGGTTCAAGCCTAGCAGCGTTTGTACGCAGAACAAGGAAGTTTTCTCAAGAACAAACATGTGCAGCCAGTCAGCCTGAGCTCTTTCTTTTAGCTATTAACATGAATGACATGGCGGAAAGAAACGGAGAAAACGGTAAATGCCTTAGCGCGAGTATGCTTGATGCCTTTTCACTACAATGCCTTACATTTCCTGTATTTATTGCGAGCAAAGTCTTCTTTGCTTAGAGGCCATGTTCGGCGTTTGTTTTAAAAGAAAAATAAATATAATGGAAGGGCGAACTAACTACACTTCAAAGAGGCATTGATGGGACGTCTGGCTTGCACACTTTTTTTTTTGGTGCATTAAGTTCAGGTGCGAAAAATCCGTACGGGGCTGCATATTTCACGAGAATTCAGCGACAGTGCCAATGCCTTATCGCGCTCTCGACGGCGCTATGTTCACAATGTGCCTTTTGCTGGGAAGCGCGCCACGCAGTTATATCTCTCCGCAATAGCACTTTTTATACATCCCAACTGTACACGTGTTGACAATTCCTACATGCAGAGCTCCTGTGATACGCCCTGTCACCTAGTTGCCCTACTGCATGCTCTGTGAACACGTGTGAATTGTGGAAGAAATGCGCGAATCGCGGTGACTGTTGAACACGCATAGATGCAGCGCCGGCCAGCCGCTGTTTTTGTAGCGGCATCGACAGGTGCGACAGCTGGTGTCCGCAGAGTGAGTCTGAATGTTTTCGAGGCAGACATGTTCCGAATATCTGTGCCTTACTTGCTTACGACGTGCCTTATTTAATGTTTCCTTTCAGGAACTTACGCCGTTCACTGAAATAGTGTAATATAGATTTCCTAAGAAATCACCACAAAGAGGTATTGACAAAAGGCGCTGCAAGAAGAAGAATGCTCCCGCATACATGCAGTCTTGTGTAAAAGTTTCCAAGAACTAAAATTTGCATATAGATCGCGTAGTCGGATTTTTTGAGTACCTCGGGCACTTAAAACACACCAGAAGGGTGCGGAAAAAGTCTCGACAATTTCGAGCATGTACAGTACGATCAGATCTGCAGTGTGCGGCGCAGTAGCGGCTCTCGCAGCCTGCGATCTTCAGATAATGACGGTGGCTACGCAGAGACGCCAATTAGCAGCGCTTTGAATTCTGTGCTGTAGGACCTGCGGTCTTCATGCGTCCGCATAACGATCTCTCATCACCTCAAATATGCCTCGAGCCATGCGCTGCGTTCCGAATGTCAGTGAGTTTGTTGAGAGAGAACATGCGGCTCGGCAAAAGTACTCTCTACCATATGTTTAGTCTTCGTTATTAGTAATAAATGCGGAGCAAAGTGCCTTTATGTCAACCTCAGAACGCGAATGAAATAGTACGAAAAGCACTGTATGGAGCGGCGAGTGCCCTGCCATGCGCCTGTTTTGTGCGCTGTACCGACTGTTATGTGTAGAAAATGTGTGCGTGCTTCAAGTCCCGCGTGAGGCCTTTCAGCGTTCAGCGGTGTGCATAGCTCAAAAGCGGAGATCGAAGAAGTTGTTTACGATTATCTAGTCTATTCACCTATGTGCCTTGTCTTCCTGTTGCATTGTATTTAGTACTTTTGGGATGGAAATAAACGTCGACAGAGTCAAAACATAACACTCATTTGTGCCCTGTCTTAAGCACCTGCAAAACCTGTTTTAATAGGTGCTCTCGTTTCACATTAACTGCACTGAAATTCTGCGAAACAAAGTACGTTTATAAAAACTCGACGTAATCCTGTGCTAAAAATGACATTAATGGAAACTGATATGCGGCACCTATTGTGGAGCTGCATTCAGACTTCCTCCGGCAGTCTCCAATCCCCGGCAGTCTGGCTTGCGCTCGTACCCGGATTCACAATTTCACTTGTGAATTACGAATAATGCCTTGATTCACACCTTATGCACTTATATGCACTAAACTGGTCTGGGCGCCTACCTCTGATTGGTTCAGTTTCTTTCAGCTGACTCGCTCTTCGATGCCTTTGTAACCTCTTTCTCATACCTCAGTTACGCCTTGTGGCGTACACCGTAAAAACCGACGGCGTGTGCTCGCTGGTAGCTGACGCAGCCGAGCCGGTGGTACTTTGTACTTTAGTAGGCGAATTAGCTCGTGCAAATGAGCCCTGTGTCAGGCGTTACAACGCCCCAAGAACGCCGTAGCTGTTCAGCCCGCCGCTAGATTACTGCGGCTTAGAACCTTTAGATTACTGCGGCTTAGAACCTAGTTACTTGGACACAGCACTGTCAGTGACTGATTCTCGGTCCGAAAATGACGTAGTCAAGCTTTCTGTCATACCACGTCAACGAAGAACTCTCTGGAAAGATTTTAGTAGCGCCGGGAGTTTTTCATTTCCGAGATATTACGGGCAGCAGGACGAAAAAAAAAAGGAATATTATTGTTTCAAACTTTTCTCTCGGAGAACAATGCAATTGCATCATACACACGTAAAAATGGTAAGTATATAAGTGTTAACTTAAGTTTTCTTCTAAGTCTACATCATGTCCCTGTTTCATCTGTATCGCTGCTAGAGCGCCTCAAGTTCAACCTACAGTAATAAATCAAAAGAAGGACACATGGCCTCAATGTACGGGCCCAAACCAAACTATGGCCCGCAGCTTCAAGCACGGCTCAGCCCAGGCCCGATGAAACAGCGCACTTTCCATCCCGGCCCGGCTTGGCCAAGCTTGTGCACTTGGTATAGAAATCACCTTCGATGTCAAATATTACTTCCAAAGACATGAATCAGCTTAAAGCAAGAAGGTGTTTTCATATCCTGCACTAAACGAACAAAAAAAAAACGAAGGAACGCTTCACCTTCAGGAAGGAACGCTTCACACAAGGCTGTGATTCATCTCATCATCAGGTCTCACTAGGCCCACTGCAGGGCAAAGGCCTCGCCCATGTCTCTCCAACTAACCCTGTCCTGTGCCTGTTGCGGCCACCCGATCCCAGCAAACTTCTTAAACTCATCCGCCTACCTAACTTTCTGGCCTTCTCTCGGAATCAAGTCCGTTACCCTTAAGGGCCATTGGTTATCTTGCCTTCGCATTGCATGCCCTGCCCAAGCCCATTTCTTCCTGTTCATTTCGACTAGGATGTCATTAACCCGAGTTTGTTCCCTGACGCACTCTGCCCTCTTCCTGTCTCTTAACGTTACACCTATCATTTTCCTTTCCATAGCTCGCTGCGCTGTCCTTAACATAAGCTGAACCCTTATCGTTAGCCTCCACGTTTCTGCCCCGTAGGTGAGTACCGGTAAGATACAGCTGTTATATAGTTTTCTCTTGAGGGATATTCGTAAAGTGCCATTTATGATCTGGGAGAACCTGCCAAATACGCTCCACCCCATTCTTATTCTTCTTGTAAATTCGCTCTGGTGATTCGGATCTGCGTTCAGTGCCTGCCCTAATTAGACGCATTCCCTTACCACTTCCGCACATCGCTACCGATTGTGAACTGCTGCTCCCTAGCGAGACTGCTGAACATTACTTTATTTATCTGCATATTAAATTTTAGACCCACCGTTCTGCCGTACATATCTAGCTCATTAATCATGCTTTGTAGTTCATCTCCTGAGTGACTTAGCAAGGCAATATCATCAGCGATCGCAGGTACTAAGGTATTTTTCATTTATTCTTATCCCCATCTGTTCCCACTCCAAGCCTCTGGATACTTCCCGTAAATAGACACGATCTCGCATTGGACAGATTATGTCTCCATGGAGGGACCATGGAGGAACTATGGTAGCTGTGCAGCCGTTGTAGATATTTTTCAGTATTTTTGAATAAGGCTTTTCTACGCCCTGTTTCCGCAATCCCTGCATGTTGACGTTCAACAGGTACTGAAGTTTGCATACTGTGAGAAACCAATTGAAAAATGCTTATTTCGCGCCCGAAAAGTGCACAGGCTTTTCGAAAAAATAATTTAACAAACTTTAATGCCTTGAATTCCAGCCCTCTCTCTCAAGTGATCATTTCGTGTGAGCCACCGAGAGCAAGGAGGCAGAGGGTGGCTCGTAAACGAAACGAGGCGTACGCGTACTAACGCCGAGGAAGACCTACCGGAGTGGTAGCACTGGACACGGAGAAAGATCGGCATCGCTAAGGTGATTCGAACTTGAACATCCGGACGCGGTCGCCGCCGCCCAAGTGCCACAAGGCATGCGCCGCATTTGCTTTAAAAGAAAGGTCCGCCGATGCCATATGGTCGTCTTGCCGGCGTCATGCTCAGGTGTACACGCCGGGGACTGACCAAAGCTACAGCTGCTGCGCACTGTTCCTTATCTCTCCGGGGCTCCGGGAAGAGGCAGAAGAGGCGAATGACGCGCCTTAAGGAAAGCAAAACGAAGGAGAAAGAAGAAAGCCATAGCCTGTACTGCGCCGGGCGACGCAAGAATCGCGGAGGTATATACCTTCCCCATCGTGTCCTCCTTAAGCGAGGCGAACCCGCAGCTTGAAGCCACGGGTGACCACCGCCGCCACCACCGGCGCTACTTGGTATTCCCGGCAAAGAGTGTCAGATGCGGCCATTAAACAGGGCCGGCTTCGTCGCGCAGTAAGTGCCGCGCGACGACTCCCGAAGCCATGTGCCGGTACTGGCCACTGCGGCGTCGTAGAGATAAGCCGCGGAAACCGCCGCGTGTGTCACGCGGTCTGTGTGTGTGTGTGTCCACGACAGCGTGTGTGCGTCCAGCAAGTGGCGCGTATGTTCCTCCCCCCCCCCCCCCCCCCCTCAGTCGTCCAAAGCGGCGTCGGCGCACTTTGTAGTCGGCTTCACCTTGTTGCCTCGATGATTTACTGGCGAATCGTGAAGAAACTGAGACTGAGAAACGGCCCGTCGTGTTCTACAAATTCACCGTCGCCGAGCAGCCGGCGTCGGCGGTGGAGGCGTGTTCCAGTTTTTGTTGCGCCTGTTCATCTTGTTCCGGCGGGACCAGCGCCTTCCTTATCTGTTCGCAGTCCCTTTCCTTTTTCCCCATTTTTACAACTCGGTCGTAAAGCGCGCGACGTGCGCTGCGGCGGGCAAGAGGCACGCTGTATGTATACACCGTGCATTCTGATGGAGCCCCGGAGGTCCCAGTGCGCTCACTGCAAAAAAAGAAAAAAAGAAGCGTTCGCTTTCGGTCGCGGCACGTTGCCTTGGTTTCGCGGCTTGACCACAAAATCCGGGCTATGCAGGTCTTTACTGCCTCGCACGGCTGCGAGCTCGACTGAGAAAGCGTAGAAAACAGCCAGCTTCCATGGAGCACAAAGGGCCATTTCAAGAATTTACTCACGGTTTACCACCTGCTTATCTTGAGTGAACAGCGGAGCTGAGCATATGGGATGGAAGGCCAATATTTCTTCTACCTCTTCGTATTTGACAATCGCAATAGCACAGCAGTCCTGTGGAGTACAAAAGAACAGAGTAGCATATCACTTACTAATGCTCCCAAATCTGGCAAGATACTGAAATGATTAGGACGAAGGAACGGCTCACGTAACAATGAATTTCAGTATGAATGGGACAATACTGAGAAATCACCCGGACTCGCCAGTAATGGAGGCAAGCTTTTATTTAGCGTCTGTGCCACGTAGCCTCAGTGATGCAGCTGACGCGGAGTCGCGCCAACGGCGATCTTCACAAGACCAAACAAACGCGAAAGTCACATTCGCAACGAAGCTGCCATGGCTCAGTTCACAGCTTTGCTTGCGCGCATCGAAGGGTGATAGCGTGCTGCCCTTCCATTTCATGTCTCGCCCCCTTTTTATAGTATCACCTGAAGAAAACTTGTGCGCTCAGGGACGCTTCGAACCTCGCAGTCGCAATGCTGCAGAAACGGCAGCCAAGTTAACAGCTATGCAAACTGCTCTGCCTCTTATCCCCATTATTCTTACGGGGATAGAAAGCTTTAAGGCTGGGAATTCTCTCCATGAAATTCTTATGACAGTGTGCGACTGCATGTCTTCAGCTGTGGTGGTTCGTGATGCGACCGTTTGACGCGACCTGGGAAATAAAGAAGTGCAGTCACTGACCAAGACAAAGAACATAGGATTAATATCTGGGAGCCCTGACGGGTTCCGAAAGAGAACACACAAGGCTTCAAAGAACCCGTATGGGGTCCTAAATGGGAAACCACGTCAAACGACCCGTGACTTGCTCAATGAGTGCAATCAATGCCTCGTTTTAATTATGATTTTCACCAGATGAAATTTTGTTGTGCTCTTGACTGCGTTGAAGCGACCTTGTAATCAAGCTCACGGCGTACCTAGTTGAACGGTCAGCCTATTTAGGTTAGCATACCTGCAGACGGAAGGGCGGGCCCGAATGCAGGCGAGGATAATAGCGTGGAGCAATTCCTTCGGGATAAACGCCATTGCGGTCCATGCAGTATGTCGTAAACGAAAAGTATGACAATTCTCTGCAGGGGCTATATTTCGCAACGTTTCACTTCGTTTCAGTTTCAATTTGCCGTGACGTCATTCACGAAGAAACCATGGGGAGGCGGAATATGGACGCGGCGCATCCATTAGACTCCCGACTGACGTCGTAACCACTGCGGTAGTGTCAGAGCGACGACGCACGCTCCGCCATTTCGTCGCACAACCACGACTCAGTTCCTTTCCCGAGCCAGAAGCAGCGCCGAAGAACGCTCCAAACAGAAAGTGTACAGTAAAAGGGAGTGCGTTACAGGACCGCTTACTCCCTTTTTTTAGTCCCCTATAGGTGCACTCGTGTCTAGAGTGAAGCATTCTCAAGCCCGTCAAACACATCGCCGTGCTCTCTGCTCCGTCATTCGCCGGCGTCAGCGCCGGTCCGCCGGAGCGGCATCACCGTAGCGAGCGTTTGTTCTAGAAATGGCAACATAGGCCCATGGGTGTTTTTTTGCCACGACTGGCGTGACGTCGTCGTCTCAAGGGCCTATATGATCGGGACCAAGGACCAATTACACAAAACTAAATTAAACGAAAACAAAATGAAAAGATACAAATTATGGCCGCATGTGCTACTTATTACATTGAGCTATAGCGGACAAGCGCCATATATGTGATCATGTGACGCCGGTGTGGGCTTGACAGTGAGCGCCCTCGTGCGGAGTGCCGTGCAGGCAGCGCTGACCGCTTTCACGCCGCGGATAGGCAAAAATGCTTCGAAAATTTATATTTTATTCGGCTTATTAGATTTTTCATGACGTAAGGATTTACTTTCATTGCAGCTAGGCATGCAAGCTTGCTTCTCTCCATCTGAAAAAAAAAAATAACCGCGAGCTTTTGGAGGTAAAATGTAGTGCGCAAAGGGGAATTGAGTCTGTGATTTTAACGGCACTTTCACACCTATAAACTGCAGCACTCGCGAGTATAAGGCGCGATTTAAGGTCGCCCCTGCCGCCGTGATTACAGACTACTCAATCGCGGGGATGATGAAAGGCGATTGCCGCGCTTTGTTCTCGACTATAAAAGCAGCATACAGGGACACATGATATTCAGTTGGCTCTGGGTCATATGTGTAATGCTTAATGTGGCGATTCGTCTCGTGATAGAAATCTCATTGTTATTACACTCAGCGAAAATGTAACCCGCCGCGGAAGATCAATGGCTGTTGTGTTGGGGTCCAGAGCACATGTTTGCACGTAGGTTTCCTGCCCTCAGAGCAGCCGCATTTCGATAAATCTTCAGTGCCAAAGCTGTCTCGTGAAGAGGTTTTGCCACACCGTGAACCCCTATTGGCCGAGACTATTTTACAGTAATGCACTAACGCGGGCGTTCAAACCCGACTGACAACTGCATATTTGGCACTGAAACAATCCATTGATTTGAGTTTAAAACCAAGAGTGTTAACAAAAATATTCTTGCCCTTTCTATCCTCCTCCGCGGTCAACCGGAAACAGCACCTCATGCATGAAGATTTGTCCTCAATTTTGATGCCAGTATGATGCCAGCAAAGCGGCGCCAACCACTCAGTGAGGATGTTGTGCGAAGCAAAAAGGAGACACGCGTCTGCAGCTCCTAATCAATCTTCAACGATTGGTCATTTCTCATTTGTTTAAAGTTGTTACCGCAAGCAAAGTGCACACTTTTCAAAATAAAGAATTTGCTTATACATAGACTCGATTCACCCTTGAATATTAGCGGTAGTGTTATCAGACGCTCGAAGTGTGCTTCTCGTGGATAGCTGCTTTGATTCGTGCTTTCTCGTGTATTCGTAGTAATAACATTTTGGCCTCTTAGTCTGTGTTCAAGGGAAAGTATTTGCTACATTGTGCCTAAGAATTTCGTGCTTCCCGACATGACAAGTAATGTGTACTACTAACTGTTACGGGTCTAGATGGTTAAGAATGCCCGTTTCGCCAGGAATCAGAGTAACAACTTGAACGACGGCGGCGCATACTCCAGGAGCGTGTTACAAAGGAATCATTCGTGGAGCATGGGCAGTAACACGTCAGTGAGGACAGAAAAGAGAGTCACAAAACCTAATAACAGTAAAAGTTTCTTCCTTCTTGCAGTGAGAATGAACACGCTAAATGGATGAGAAGTGGCTCCTTCAATGCCGCATTCCCATGCTGAAGAGAGCGATTGCACTGCAAGGGCGATATGAGTTTCTGTTGCTACAAATGAAGGCGTCACCCCTCCCCAAGAAAGAAAACAACATTTTCTAGAGTCCGATCAAGAATGCGGAACTCCTCAGAACAGGTATTTTTTCATAACTTAATCTAGTCACACAAATTAAATTGGATGGTCAGGCTCGCGAATTCGCGACATATCGGTTTCCCGTATTGCAAGCACACTTGCAAATTCTGCATATAGGTTTTTATACGGTTGCGATAGCTCGCATACTGTAAGAGCTCGAAGTTTTTTGGTTCCATAACTCAGATTCCTTATGTTGCATAACTTGAAGGGCTAAATGCGCTG